>JBBUKS010000100.1:5718839-5738616 GCA_038050645.1 Hedychium gardnerianum
CACAATGGTATGATATTGTCCACTTTGGGCCTAGGCCCTCATGGTTTTGCTCTTGGGCTCTACCCAAAAGGCCTCATGCCAATGGAGAGATCTTTCCCTTATAAACCCATGATCTTTCCTATGTATTTTCAATGTGGGACTTTGTTTGCAACCTTGCAACCCCAACAGACTGATCCTCCTATCCGTCGATTGAACCCGCGTCCTTCCTTCTTTGCTCTGATCTGATCCATTCGATCCCGAAAATCACGCCTGATCGATCGACTGATCCAGCTGATCAGTCGACTGATCTCTATGTTTACCTTTTCTGTATTGATTCGATCTGATCTATGTTTATTGCTATATTTGATCAGTCGACTGATCCCACTGAATTTTCAACTTTGCAAACTATCTTCAATGTTGTGCCATATTGATTTGTTCGGTCGACTGATCCCTATGTTCGGTCGACCGAACTAAATAATCTCAGAATTTTGTTTACCTGCAAAACAAAGTTAGCACAGACTATATAGTAGGAATCATGCAAAACAGAGTTGGTCAAATAAAGTAATGATTTATTCATTTGGATCAGCACCTAAGGTTTGTCCTACCGAGACACGACCTCACTGTACTAACTCCAGTTTGCTTACCTCAACTCACCTGCCAAACATTGGGTCCTCCAGATCTGTTTGGACTTTGCTGAGCATCGGATCAGCCTTCTAGGTCTTCCACTTGACTCGATATCAGGTCTTCCAGACCTATCGAATCCTCCTGTCAAATGTCATGTCCTCTTGACCCATCTAGACTTCCTGTTTGGTTCCACGATCTGTCGAGACTTCCTTTGCCTAGTATCGGTCCTCAGACCTACTAGGACTTTCAGAGTTGAGATCCTGCATACTGGATTAGTTCATCAGATAATAATAAGACTTAACTTTAAATCTTTGACAACATCAAAATATAGATTTGATTATGATATTTCCTGCAACAACACTTGAGACATTTTCTAGGAGTAAGTATCTTATGATCATCCATGGTAAATTAAACGCATATAAGATGTCTAGGGAACTTTCTAATGTAATATTAGATTAATTATTATGTAAGTTTAGACTTCATAAACAAACTAACAACAGTCTTAAAGATAATGGTATAACTATTCTTATAGATTCGAAGGCTAAAATAGACACAAAAGCCAAGAAGAAAGAAACTCCACCAAATTCTAAGGGGGAGTCTGAAAGCGAGAGTGAATCTCATCCTTAGAAATAACAAATCTAATGAAGAAGATAATAAGTAAGAGTAAGAGAGAATCAACAAAAGGCAAACCAAGAATTTCTCAAAAGAACCCAAAGAAAGAAGGTAAGACTAAATCTAGAGTCTAATGTTGTGTGCTTTGAATGTAATAGAAAATGGCACTATAAGCTCCATATTTCATAATAAAAGAAAAAGGAAAGAAAGTACTCAAGGTCACATGGGATGGATCGTCTTCATCAGATTTATCAAAGGTGAAAGAAATTGAAAAGGTAACAAAACTTAGCATTGATGGCGATTGAGGGCAAAGTTGATAACTCAGATGAGAGCAACTCAGAGGAGTCTAGTGAAAAAAAGTCATCATCAATTGATGGCAAGATAACGTCGATCAAGAAATGTTATTTTACCAATATTTGTTTAAATAGATCATTAGAAAATTCAAAAGACAAAATAAGAACTTTCGAATATGAACATAGGACATTGAGACGAGAGGCCTCGATAGCCTCTACTTGTAAAGTTTAGAAAAGGGGCTTTTCTCAAGTAAAAAAAACTTGTAGAAGAGAACTCTTCATTGAAATTACAAGTAGAAGATCTAAAGAAATATTTAGAACAATTTCCCTTGAGCTTAAAGTATTTTTATATGATGCTCGAGCTCAGAGAGTTATTTATAGCAAAGCTGGCCTCGGTTATAGACCTAAGGAAGTAGATTATACATCAATCATAAGTAGATATTCATCCGCTAATTCTAAATCCAATGTTAGATCATTTTTCTATAATTGTAAAATTGTAGAAGCTTAGGTTCCTAAGCAACTTTGTGAGTAACGCAACCAGATCCGACATCTAGGTACCAAAATATCTCATTTTCGTATTTGAATAGGTATAGGCTAAGAGGGAGCATTCGAAAGATTGGCTCGTTGATAATGAATGCTCGAGGCACATAACTAAGAATGCCTCACAATTCTCCATCATAAGACATAAACACAAAAGTAACGCCTCTTTGGAAAATAGTAGAGAACTAAAGGTAATAAGTAGAGGTAACATTGAACTAAGCTCAAATTTTGTCATTAGAAACATATTGTTAATAGAAGACATGAAGTTTAACTTGTTAAATGTCAGCTAAGTATGTGATGTTAAGTGTAAAGTTGAATTTAATTCAACCAAGTGCTTGGTAATACATAGTGATTTAAATAGGATCATATTAATGAGACATAGGAAGGAGAATATATATAATATCTCACTATCATGTGCTACTAAACTTGTTGTTACGTGTTTCATGTCTAAAGAAGAATAAGCTTGATTATGACATCGGAGATTAGCTCACATGAACATGAAGTCAATAGGAAAGTTAGCAAAGGAGAGTTAGTGAGGAGGCTGCCTAGACTGCGAGCTATAAAAAGAATAAGATCTTTGACTCGTGTCAAATGAGTAAGTAAATAAAAATGACATACAAAGGTAAGAATTTAAATATCACTACACATGCATTAGAATTAATATATATGGACTTGTTTGATAGTAATATGATTATCTTTTTAAATGGTAATCGATATTGTCCAGTAATTGTTAGTAATTGTTGATGATTTTACAAGATATATTTGGATGTATTTCTTGAAACTTAAGAACTTCTTTTTAAATATTTTGATTCTTTTCTTTAAGCGAGTAGAAAATGAAAAAGGATCGAGGATTAATAAAATCAAGGATTATTATTAACGTCAACTAAAGTTATACTCATATGTTGTATACATAATCATATATAACTTAAATAAGAGATTGTTGGATCTAATATCTATTTGGTGGGTTAACATGTTATTTTGTAACGTACGATTTTATGTCGTTAAGAAACAAACATGTTATGTAATCTAATTAATGATTATTGAGTTTGCATTATTGGATGTGGGGTTTACATGTATAGAACTCATTAACCCACTCTTTTATTAATGATGGACTGATAACAGATGTAGGTCCACGATATATATAGGGCGTGGTACTCGTTGAATTAGTAGGTATTCTAACAAAATTCTACACTTTCCATTAGTGAAGAGTTTATGGTGCAGTTAATCTAGTTCCTTCAGAAGATCCAGCCCTTCCCTTCTTCTCCCACGATCACCGGAATAGGAGGATGACCCATAGAAACGATAACAACTTCGCTACATTCAGGTTCATCATTTCAATTTCAATCTATTCAAATTTGATTGTGTCGTATCATTGATGTTACTAGATCTAGATGTTTTTATGTGTTCAAATTCTTTCGCTTTTAGAATTCATACGGTTACGAAAACATTAAAATCTAACACTTTGATCCATAAGTACCTAAACAAAATCCCTCATGATCTTTGATTTGGACAACCACCTACGATCAAACATTTAGGGTGCTTGATTGTAAAGTATTCATCCTAAATACTAAGGACAATTTAAATAAGTTCTCTGTCAAAATAGATGAAGGGATATTGGTAGGGTAATTAAGACACAGAGCCTACAACAAGAAAATTCAAAGGGTTAAAAATTTGAAAATGTGATGTTTGACGAAAATGAATCATCTAAATTAACAACCTTACCAAGTAGTCATATTAAAATTGAACTTGGTAAATTAACTTTAAATGAATGTGGGGTTTAGTTTTCATGGAATGTTTAGTTGATTAGTGGATGACAGATTTACTACAATGAGATAAAAATTAATTTCCGACAGATGTATGTCATTAGGAAAAAACTCCTCACACTCTCTAATCACTTGGTGGTTAGCTTGACTTCATGATTTATCACACTTTATATAATTTAAGATGGATTATGAGAGAGATAAATATAATCATCTTTATCATTACAATTTAAATGAAGGCGAGGCTTAAGGGGAGCTAAGTATTACTTAGAAGATGAAAGGCTTAGAGTTGAAGGATCGTCACTTGAGGAGGTGTCAAACACTTAGCACAAACACGAATTATCTTGTAGAACAAACGTCAGGAAATATGACACATGAAAGACAAGATCACAATGAGAGAGGAAAATAATCAAATTGCACTAATTTCTTAATTGGAACCTAAAACAATACAGCATGGACTGTAAGATCAAAATTGAATCCTTGTAATGCAAGACAAACTAGATCAGTTTGAGGGGAATCAGGTATGAGATATAGTTCTTAGACTTTGAAAACTCGAACTTTTAAATCATGTATACAAATTGAAAAAGATCTTGTATAATTTAAAACAAGTATTATTATTATTATTATTTGATAATTCAGATATTTAGCATTTCAAACAAATTAATTTTAGAAGTGACTGGTTTGATTTAACAGAAATTATTTACTGGTCATCAGGATAAATCGAAAAATATTCACGAAGGCTCATCCAAACAGCTAGTGTTTTAAGGATTATCATTCCACTAAAAAAAATTATTACAGTGCGTCGTAATTAAGATTCGATCCTTAAATATCATGTTAATCACTTAGAGAATTTAATTATTATATCACGAGACTAAAACAAGTTTTTAGACTATGATATGAAAGATTATTCACTTTTTTTATATTAAAGGGGGATTTAGGAGAGGTCAGATAGATCCCATGATGTTTTTGAAAACGAATGAGATTGACATTTTTGTGACCAAAATATACAAAGATATTTTTTGAGGAAAAAGGGATTGATTCCAAATCATATAAGAGTGCTATAAAAAGTTTATTATACCTTACTATTAGTCGATCGAATATACCTAATTGCAATACATATAGCGTCCACCCATACCAATCTATTCAGATGTAAATAGTAGGAAAATATGGGAGCTGGCTTATCAAGGGGCCCATGGGTTGCAGAAGGCTTTATATACCACAATTGGAGAATTTAGCCAGTACCAGCACCAGCATCAACACCAGATACGATCAATTTGATAAATTTATTGTCGTTTGATCACAAGTGGAAAGCCAATAATAAATCTACGTGATTAAGGACGGATTTAGAATTTTAAATTTGAGAGCCAGGTTGATATGTCTCCTAATTGTGCGATGATTTACTTCATAAAAATATCATAACAACATGCCGGCAACCCAAACTCTTCCTTCACTTTGAAGGGTCATCATCCTACTAGTCCTGTAATAGATTTGGGAGCCAGGTTGATATGTCTCCTAATTGTGCGATGATTTACTTCATAAAAATGTCATAACAACATGCCGGCAACCCAAACTCTTCCTTCACTTTGAAGGGTCATCATAGCAACGTGCCGGCAATCCAAACTCTTCCTTCACTTTTAAGGGTCATCATCCTACTAGTCCTGTAATAGATCCGCCTCTTACATGATCTGCTAGTCAAAGAAAATCTGTAATACTACTGTTTGACAGAGAAAGGCGATGCTTCAAAATGTTTGAATTATTATATAGATATTTCTTTTATTTTCAAATATTTATTATTATTGTTATTATTTATCTTTTAAAATTTTAAAGTTCAATGGATTTGAGCCCTATAACTACCTGAGTATCATTTAAACCCGAGCATTTCTGAGTTTAATAATTATTTCCTTGACAGGGACGGGAACGTCTTCGGATTTTTCTTTTAACACATACGGTCAAAAAGAAAAAAAAAATTAATCAAATCAAATAATATTGGATTTGAGATAATCGATTTGATTTCATAAAAAAATTTCATCGATCACCATAATAAATTAAAAAATATTAATAAAAATACATCCAAATGACCACCAAAATAATTATTTCCTTACTTACAATGCATTATAAAATATTTTTAAATTTATCATGTAATTTTGTTTTATAAGACTAATTTAATCATCTCAAAATTAATCAATTCAAATAATTAAATATATTGTGCTAATTAAAATAATAATAATAATAATTAGATTAGAAGATTCAAGTAATTAAAAATAAGGGGGAAAAAATGATGATTCGACCCTATCAATAAAATTGTTTTTGATTGAATCAAATGCTTGTCCTTCAATTTTAAAATAGAAACAAACAGAACGATCCATTCATCTGCTCGTCCCATCTCATGAAAAACAAAAACAAAACTGCAGTTTATATATCCACCTTCCACTAGCAACAATGTCCACTCACTTTAAGATACTGAAAAAAAAATTATATTTCTATTTTATATTTACAACTTTTTCTTTGTGGAAAAGATATTGAAATGATTATCCCTTAATTCCATCAATTATTGGACCTCCTGTTTTTTTCTCGTTCTATTAGCATTATTATTATTATTGTTTTTTATAAGTTAGGTGTCTCAAATAATCGGTCAGTGGACGGTTTTTTCCTCTTTCATAAATTCGAAAGTATAAATGGGTTCGTGCCCAATAATTAACTTTTTAGATTTTTTTATCCAACAGAAAAATTATTTCATAATATATCATAATTAAAGATTATAAATATTTGGAAGTCTGTTAAATATTTTGTCATTAAAAAAAAACATTATCAGTCTGATAAACTATGATTATTCCATATTATTTAAAGAGAGTATCATAAGAAATCAAAATGAATCCTATATGTGAAGATATATTCGTTATTTTTATCGAAATTTGATTTTACTTAATTTGATAAATCTTTTATATAATGATCAACTCATCAAGCCTTGGAAACCTGAATGCTTGGTCGTTGCATTATTATTATTATTATTGTGTCTTTGTTAGAGATGAGCAATTGAATCGATGGAACAAATCAAAATTGATTAAATTAAACTTTTGTAAACAAATCAAATAAACTAAATTTTATCATAAAATTGAATAAATTAAATCGATATAAATATGTCAAATGGATCAAATTTTACTAATAAAATTGAACGAACCAAAATAATAATATCATCAATTGATTGATATTGAACAATCAAACTAATTTAACACTTGAGTTGCATTCGATTCAATTCGTGTATATTGGTTGATTGATTACAATATATTAATCGATTGATGATCTTTCAATTTAATCAATTTAATTGATTTATAAAATTTAAAATTGAAATCAAATAAAAAATTGATTTATTTTTTAAATAAAATTTTAAAAAATTTTAAATTAACCAAAAATGAATTTATTAATTCAATCCGTTAATTTAATTTAATAAATCTTTTATTCATTTCTAGTGTTGTGCCATGTAAAATAATATAATATTTTAAAAAATTTATTTATTGTACGTATTGCAAGAGGTTAATTTATTATATATATATATAAAAGGTCTGATTTTATATTTTATTTATAAGTAAATTTAGAAAGTATAATAATTTTTAATATAATAATTTTATTTTATTAATAATTTAATCATCATAAATATATTTTGTAGAAAAATTAAATACAGATTATTTAAGAAATGTATCCTGTTTCTCATCATAATGTAAAAATAAATGATAAACTCAGTTAATTTTATTGATTAGCTTTGAGTCATTGATTTAGTTTCATGAAATTTTTTTATCGACCATCAAGATAAATCAAAAAGTACTAATTGAGGTCCATTCAAATGACCAGTATTTTTGGACTCGCTTTTCGCTTTTTATTAAACTTTTCATTAAAGGAAAAAATTTATTACAGTGTACGCAACTAAAAATTAAATTTTAAAATTTTTAATTATTTATTAAAAAATTTAATTATTATATCATTATCCCGAATCATATCAAATCATGAGGGCGGAAGAAGTTGATCTACTACTTATTTTGACGCTCTCCTTCAACATAAAAGGATAAATATAAAGTAAAAATAAAATATTGCCCCGAAAAGATAAAGAAAGAATCCATACCACGATGGTCCATCTATCGAATTGTTTCTTGTAGATTGGTTCTTTGTCGAACTTTTAAGAATGGTTCAAATGGAATCGAATCCATATCATGAACGGTCCATTTATCGACTTTGAGTTTTTTTTTTCCCAATAAACCAGTTGATTCTTTGTGCGATTTTTAAATATTGCTCCAATGAAATCGAATCCATGTCACGAATGCTTCGCTTATAAAACACATTGTCATTACCTCCAAGGTATGGTACGATGATTAAGTTTGATATTCTCTCATGCATTGATCACTGTTCGGACTAGCTAGATTAGTCCTCGTGATTTACCTCCTCCGTGTTGGTCCTGGGACGGATTGACGGGGGCGCTGGGGCGAACGTTTCGCCTTTTTGCCACGATGATTAGGTTTGATAAATAATTAATTAGATATTTAATATTCAAATTTCAATTATAATAGATTTTAAAAAAATTTCCTATAATAAAATAAAATATTTAAAAATATTGACTATTTAAATAAGTCTTCATGAATATTTTTTAATTTATTTTAATGATTAATAAATATTTTTTTATAAAATTAAATTAATCAATCTTTAAAATTAATATATAAATAAAAATTTAAATTATCAAAAATAAAATAAAATAAAATAAAACGCATTGTCATGAATGGATTTAACCTGCGTCCTCCGAACGCTACTGCCGAACCGTACCAAGTCGCTAACGGCCGCGATCTCCCAATCCCACTGCAAGGACGGCGGATGACTCCCCAAGGGTTTACCCTTCCGAGAGCGAACGATTCTTCAACGACGTCCCTGGTAGAAAAGTAGGGTATGGATCGAAACCCGCACGGCCGTTTGGTTTCCTCCCTCCCTCCCTCCCTCCCTCCGAACAAAATGCTATTTGTCCTCTGCTAAACTCACCCGCGGATCGTACTCGCAACTGAAATGGGCCCCACAAAGAGTTGCGGGTATGCGGGAAGGGCAAAGGTTCTGTGGCGCGGGCAGCGTCAGTGGCAGTGGGGCGGCGTGTTGCGCCTTCTTTAAAAGGTTGGGGCGGGCGAGGGGCGTCGCTGCGTGCGGGAGCGAGGGGGAGGTGAGTGGTCTTCCGACGTCGAACGACGCCTTCCCAGCTCAATCTCGATCTCATTGCTAGATCCCTCGTAAAGCGATCGAAGAAGGAACGAGAGGTAAGAGTTTCGGGCCTTTCTTCGTTTCATCTCTCCGCTTTGCTTTTTTCTGATTCTTCATGGAAAACCCCCCCGCTCCGTAGAGATCTTCGCTTTTCGCATGAGCTTTCTTAATTGCTCTTAGTTTGCTTTGAGAATGCTATCGTGTGATTGGAGCTGATGATAGTACAGATCCCCGCGATACTTGCTTCTTTAATTTAATTTCTTCTTCCCCGGCCCTTTCTCCGATGATGACGTTCTTTCCGGGTCCGTATGATGATGGAACCGGCGATGGCACTAAATCCGTGCTCCGTCTCCGTTGTTCGCAGCGGTAGAGGAACCCTAGGGAAAAAATAGTTTCTCATATTTTCGTCTGCACCCCATACTGAATCTTATGCGGGTTTTGGTTTTATTTACTTAACAATTTCTACGGAGGCGGCTTTGCTACTAACGAAGTGCACATGCGGATGGCCGCAGCATGGTTAAAGTGCGCAGAGAGAACAAATAATGGTGGCTTTCCTAACTCCATGCACGAGGGATGTCCTCGTTGTTTTTTTAAGGCATCTTGAGTGGATGCATTTAAGTACCTCTGGTATTTGGGTTTACTGAAGATTTAATTTTACCCCTTCAGAACTTATCCTATTTTTTAAAAATTTAATTTCCATAAGAATTTATGAATTTCTATAAGAACTTTTAAATTTTTATCCTTTCATTTCTAACTATTATGATCATTATCATATTTATTGCAAATCATTTGGCTTCCAAAATTTACATGTATTTTTTTTAAAAAAAAACATTTTAAAAATTTTAAATTATCAAAATACCTACTCTTATAATTTTTATCATTTTGCTACGGAAACTACTACTAAATAGGTTGATTTCTATTCAAGCTTATTTAGCATTGTTTATCTACTTATATCTAGCTTGTTCAAATTCATTTATTAAAAATCTTATTAAGCTCGAGCGAGCTTTTATTGAGTTAACTAAAAGAATTATTGTTCTTATAGATTATATTAAATATTTATCTAATATATACAATCAATATTATTTTAATATATTTTTAATAATTTAATATTATAAAAAATTACAAATTATTATATTTTTATATAATTGAATAAAAATTTTAAAAATAAATTTAATTTTATAAAATTAATAAATATATTTATTTATAAATTATTCATTAACTTTCTTCATAAACTAAAGAAACAACTTAATAGTTTCAAATTTATTTACTTTTTCTCTCTATATATATATATTTAACAAAAATATTAATAAGATAATATCAAACCTGGGATGATCAGTTTGATCTAAATTTTTTTTTTATCGATCATTAAAATAAATTAAGAAATGTTAATGATATATATATTTTTAATGAATATGAATAAAATTATCGAATTGAATATTAGACGGTTGACAAAGGTCGCTTGTTAGAAAACTATTATAATATTGGGGAATTCTGATGATCTCAAAGTTCCAAGGGCATTTGAAGCCTAATATAATTTTTTTGAGTTATTAAATAAGTCTTCGGAGTTAGTCCACTAAGATTGCTTTTTTTAGTAGGTTGGTTGAATGGAATCCACTGGGAAATTGCGTGCGTGTTGTTGACCCAAATACATATACACCGATCATATATAAAAGTTTGGGACAGCGACATCTTGGATATTTATGTCCACCGTATCAACCAGATCAATCATCATCGACAGAGTTGCTGCGCTATGACTCAGCTGGATCGTGCCACTGCGTCAACGTGACGCCCAAAAGGTTCGTCTTTTATCCCAGACTTTGTTTAGACCACCAATAGTGTTAGCTTTGTGGTGTTTGGGGACGGAGGGAGGTTTTACTACTTTTCGTTTGTCATTTTAGGTGTTGTTCTTTACTCGGAATCTAACTTGTGGGCAGGAATTATGTGGTGTAGTGAGGGATGACAAAAGCATTCACGGCTCATTTAGAAAAGTGTTCTGCCCCTGCTTGTTAATGAGTGGTTGGTTGGTGTTGTATTATTCATTTGATATTCGATACCGGAAAGCCTATAAATGAATAAAAATTGTGGATTAATTGTTGAGTTCGGACATAGTTGGAGTTCCAGTCCCAATCAAGTGGTAAGCATGAGTGCCTTGATGCATTGGCTTTCTGAAAGTGAATTGGAATATCGCTACTGGAGGATAAATAGGATGATCGTAATGAAGTTGTAGTTGATCGAATGTAGAGAATTTTTGTTCACATTTTGATAGTGGAGCTGATTTGAAGAGGCAGTAAGTACTTTATTTGTCAGCTTGATAAGCATGACAGGAAACTCATTTGACTTTGTCAAGATTGAATGAATTATGATAATTAAGGTAGAAGAATGCTGATTGACTTCATCAATCAAACGTTTTGGATAATTTAAATTAACTAGAAAAATCTTCCTCCGGTTAGCTATCTGATTTTGAAGTTTAAAGGATGATTGGACATGAAAATAGTGTCGTTATTTATTGGATAGCCATTATCCATACTAGTTTTGATTTGGTGGATCTATGTTCTTGCTAGATTTGATTTGATCTTTTAACACACGGTTTTAGTCCTAATTTCATCCTTTTGCCCAACATGATTATCCTTGATAGGTCCCACTAAGGAAAATAATCGAAAAAGACGACTAATATTGTTGACAAGAAACAATAATTGATAAGAATAACAATGCATCTATCTGATTTTGAAGTTTAAAGGATAGTTGGACATGAAAATAGCATTGTTATTTATTGGATAACCATTATCCATACTAGTTTTGATTTGGTGGTTCTATGTAGTTTTGATTTGGTGGTTCTATGTTCTTGCTATATTTGATTTGATCCTTTAACGCACGTTTTTAGTCCCAATTTGCCCAGCATGATTATCCTTGATAGGAAGGAAAAAAAATCCAAAATCCCCTTTTCTTATACGACTAATATTGTTGACGAGAAGCAATAATTGATAAGAATGACAATGCATATCAGGAAGCATCTGAGTCGACTCTCCAAGTTATGCTAGTAGCCAACATATTTCCTTTCAAGTCTTTTAAATAAAAGTGCATAGTCCTCTGATTGTGTTTGATATCCACATGGATTTTTTACTTCTAGAAAGAAAAATGAAATTTTATTTTGGAAAATATTTCTTGCTTAGAACTTCTTTTTTTATTGTTTCTTCTTCAGAATGGAAATGTCTTCAATCTAACATAGCAACAGCTACACTTTGGTGTTTACAGGGATAAATAGTGAGTTCTCCTCTCGATCCACATGCGGCCATACTTCGACCCTGATTATGACAATTTCAACCAATGGATCAATCCTCCAAGGTTCTACTTATTCACATACTTCGTTTGTCATATTAGTCTTGACTGCATTCTCAATATGCATCATTAAACAAATATAATGTTGTATTAGTGACTTTGCTAGAAAATAATTCGAGAGAGGTCATTAAACTAATATTAAAAGTTTTGCCATTAAATTAATTAGATAAGGATAGTTTGCCATTCAAAGAGTAATTAAGGACAAGGACAACCTTAACCTTGAAATTTTTTTGTTTCTCAAGAAAATTATTGTGTCAATCACCACTCTGGTGATATAAAGGAATGGAGAACAAGTACACGAGTGCAATGATGTTCAAAGGGTGAGACTCTCATTGTGAATGGTCTATCATTGTGATTGGAGGAAGTCGGAGAGGATTGGCGAGGAAGGAGAGGAACAATGAGCAGAGAGAATGCAAGCAGTGATGGTGAGCGAAAAATGAGAGAGCAGTACAACGTGATAGTTCGATAAACTTCTCTCTCTCTATAATATTATCTTTACTATGTTTTTGAAAATCCCGTGGGGTTAATTGATCTCAAGCAAGACAAGCTAGCAATGTCCCTGTGTTGTATGAACTACACATGCATAGTTATGATCTGTTCTTTTTATGTACTTTGTCTATTCATGATGGAAAAGATTGGATTTTGGATGGGTTTGTTTTGGTTGTTTCAGGGTATGCATTGACAACACTACTCGCAGTGATTGCACACTTGTTAAGGTAAGGTCTCTGTATCTTCTGAAGACTCAGTACCATCAGGGGAAACTCAACAACAACCAACATATGTAATCATCTATTTGCATTTAAGGTTCTAATTGATCCATTAAGTCACAATACCAAGCAATTGTTTTTTTTTTCTGCTGTACAATGGATCTTTCCTACCTGGAATGCAACCAATTTCTTTTCTACATGTTATATGTATAATGGAATCATCTCTCTATTATGCATGACAAGGCCTTGAAGTTAACTTCTTAACTACTGCTAAATTAGATTTTTAGAAGGGCTCATAACTCCTATAACTCAAACATCAAATAGTCCTTTACTTGAAGATAATATTGGGAGAAAAAAAGATTAAAGGAGAAAAGCCACAATCATAGGAAACGCTGAAGGATGAATAATGTTGTATTCACATTGACTCCCAATCAATCAAAGTAGCTTGAGCTAAGTAACTTTGTCTTCAAACTAACCGTCTGATTTATAATGTTTTTTCCTTCTTGCATAGGTGGACAGTGTCAACAAGCCTGGCATACTATTAGAAGTTGTGCAGGTTTTGAGTGATCTGGACCTTCCCATTTCCAAAGCTTACATCACTTCTGATGGCACGTGGTTTATGGATGGTATGTACTGATAAATCTATATCCTGTTGGTGGTTTCTGAGAAGCTTATGCACTGAAACTTGCGTATGTTTAGTGTTCCATGTTACTGATCAGCAAGGGAGAAAGATTACTGACAAAAAGACAATTGAGTACATTGAAAAGGTGACAAAAAACTTTTTTTCTCTCTCAAACTATTAACATCAGTCAACTCTCATTGAAGCAGTGACGTTACTTTGGAAAGTATTTTGTGCTCCTAAGCTATCGATTGACTTTGATTTTACATGGTCATATAACATATGAGACCTAGAGGGTGATATGCATACCATCTACTAGTTTTTGATTGCAAAGAAACGAGTTCATGGTCAATTCTACTACCACCATAACTTTTTTGATAGCTGAACTTTGTTTGAACTTGGTGATTTTCAGGCTCTAGGTCCAGAAGGAATAAAGGCAAAATCATCACCAGGAAAATCAGTTGGAGTGCACTCATTTGGCAGTCACGTTGCTATAGAACTTATAGGCACAGATCGTCCAGGCCTTCTCTCTGAGATATTTGCTGTCCTTGCAGATCAGCATTGCAATGTAGTAGCTGCTGAGGTCTGGACCCACAAGACACGAGTTGCCTGTGTCATATATATAAACGATGAAGTCTCAACTCAGCCAATGACTGATCCCAATTGCATGTCAGCAATGGAGGAACAGCTTAGGAATGTTTTGCGTGGTGGTAATGATTTAAAAGGTGCTCGGACAAACTTCTCTGTAGGTTCAACCCATGTCGATCGTCGCCTCCATCAGCTAATGCTTGCTGACAAGGACTATGAAAGTGACGATGGGGTTGTAGATGAGAAAGATGGCATGCTTTACAAGCCAATCATCACTGTTGACCATTGTGAGGACAAAGGGTACTCAGTGGTGAACATTAAATGCAAAGATCGGACGAAGTTGTTGTTTGATATAGTGTGCACATTGACAGACATGCAGTTTGTTGTATTCCATGCTTCAGTCTCATCCGATGGTACCTATGGTTTACAGGTACGGATAAATTTGTTCCTCTCTCAATGAGCCTTGAGTAATGGTAAGTTGTTTCATTATGATCGGGCGAGCAGAGATTATGGAACAGTATCTTAGTGGTTCATTATATAGTTTTACTGTTTGCAGACTAAGGTTGCAAACTTAACTTTATCCACAGGAGTTATACATCCGTCACAAGGATGGAAAGACCCTTGATTCTGTTGAAGAAAAGGAGAATGTCATCAAGTGCCTTGATGCTGCAATTCTTAGAAGAGTATCTGAGGTAAACTAAAACTTCTCTCATGATAATTAATGTTTTGGTTTTTCACAGAGATGTTAGTTTTAGCTACTAAATCAGATCCAAGACTACAAACCTATTATCTTAAACTTCACTGTAGGGCTTCGGTCTGGAGATTTGTGCTAAAGACAGAGTAGGATTGCTATCTGATGTCACAAGAGTGCTGCGCGAGTATGGTCTTTCAGTGTCAAGAGCAGATGTGACAACTATAGGAGAGAAGGCCATGAATGTGTTCTACGTGAGAGATCCATCAGGTAATCCAGTAGACATGAAGACCATCGAGGCACTCCGAAAGGAGATTGGGCAAACTATGATGCTTAATGTGAGGAAGTTACCTTCTGCTACCAAGTCTCCCGAGGCGAGTGGGTGGGCCAAGACCAGTTTCTCCTTCGGCAACTTGCTTGGCAAGTTCTTGAGCTTATCAGGGAGACAGGATTTGCCCCCTGTGGTCTGATCTCAGTTCTTGCCATAAGGATTAAGGCGTGCATGTAGATTATAACTCTGTAAATGTAAGTTCCTAAAATCTGCTGAGGCATTTGAGGTGCATCCTATTATCTAATTCCTGTAAAATCTGCACCACAATAACTCGTTGCCCTTGTTGCAGGACCTTGCTGACTTCCTCTTTGCAGTGCTATTTAGTTCATAACCATTTAAACTATTCATTTTTACGTAATTTGTTTGACAAAGATTTAAAATTAGGTTTATATTGTGTCAAATCTGTACGGGTGCAAGATATTTTAGTAGCAAAAAGCGAAACCTTCATCCTTTTAGGACGATCCCATACATTATGGCAGGAGCTAAATCATGAATGTTTATTCAGTCTTAGTCGAGCGACTTTTCTAAACAGGGGACACGAAATAATCCGAAGCAATATGTGCACCTATCGTGAATCGAACCATGCTTGTGTGGTGACAAGTCCTGTTTGAGTATCAACTCGGCTACACCCACAAGGGCTTGGGTGCAGGATACTTGACACTCATATTACAGGAGCAATGGTTAAAGTTCAAGTGGATTGAAATTGATCGAATATTTGATCAAAAAGAAAAGTTCAATAAGTATTAATAAATGTGTCAGGTCTAAGTGAATTAAGATTATCTGAACATTTAATAAAAGAGACAGATGAATTGAATCTAAGTGAATCGAGATTGATTGAATATTTGATAAAGATAAAGTCACGTGGACAAATATGAAACTTTAATCGGAGTTAGTAGATGAGAAAAACCAAGAGGCGAGGTCTCTTAGCAAATAAGCAGTCCATGCATGCAAGAAGTCTCAAAGGTAAACTCTGAACATGTGAGTTATTTCAAAACAACATGTATTTGGAGCATCGGTAACTTTCTTACTTAGGCGATGCTTCATTGAGAAATAACTATTTTGGGATTAAAGTCAACGTGTCAGACAACTAATATGGTTAGTTGATTAAGAAGTCAATGGAAGATAGAAAACTTACAAATAATTGATTGGATCATAATTTAGTTGACTAATGTCTATTTAGTCGATCAGGCAATCGATTAGAGATAGAAATCTTACAAACAAAATAGTTCTATTTCCAGATCAGTTGTCTGATGACTAGTTAGTCGAATAAATAGTTGACTAAAGCTCTATTCCAAGCATACATAATGTTTCTATTTGTAACACAGTCAATTAAAGCCTACTTAATCGTATGGGAGCCGATTGATGAGGATGAAACAGTCAACTAGATCAAGATAGCCTGAGAGTTAAGCCTACGAGCTTATCTAGATGAGTCACTAACAAATGTCAGTGATTGGGATAGATAATAATTGACTAACATGGCTTGGAGATAGTAGCTATCGAAGATTGATACTACATATATAAATCAAGTTTCAATCAACTGATGGTGTTAAATACTCGACTAACATTAACGTAGTGCAATTGTTGAAGCTTATCCATGGCCTCTTGGAGGATTATAAAATGGGAGGCAAGCAGAGCTCGAAGACATAAAACACTCCTACAACAATTCTCACATCATTTCCTCAACTTCCATGTGTTTTTGTTATTTTATTTTTTTATATTGTCTTTTTATTTTTGAGTTTAAGGTATTTACATTTGTAGAATATTGAATATTCTTAGTTCTTTGTATAACTACAACTGATAATTAGCTAATTAGCCTCTTCAAAGATCTCATTTTAAAGTAATTTTAGGAAATTTGATGAGTTCTCTTTTGTAGACATGGTATCATCTATAGGTAGGGTTCTACAATATATAATTTGAGCGTCAATACAATTTTAATTTCCAACATGGTATTAGAGTCAACTCTAATCGTCTCTCTAAACCTTAGTTGTCACTCTAAATCCTAATCGTCTCTCCTATCTCAAGCATTGAACGACCGCTAATTCTAGCCTCTTCTTCGATTGTCGACCAATGTCAACTAACCCTTGCTTGTTATCATTGCAAGCGAGCATCCATTCCCTCCTTCACAACTTCATAATGACAACATCAATGTCAACATTTTGAATGGCCACAAATAAGACTTAGTTCCTCCAAAACATCTGACATCATCTCTCATCAAAATTCTACTATCTCCAACCAAAATGGAATATTGGACGACAATCAAATCTTGATTATAGGATACAAACCAATGGGAAAAATTATGTCAAATGGTCTCAATCGATGATGATGATGTTCATATGTGATAAAGGAAAGAACGATTATTTATCTAGAAGAACGACCACTCTAAAGGTTGACTTGAGATTCAAAAGTTGAAAATCAGAAAATAGTATGGTTATATTGTGGTTAATTAATTTTATGAACAACAAGATTGAAGATTTTTTTTTTCATACGAGACAATGAGATAAATTTAGGAAGAGACTTATTTAAATAAGTAGAATATCTTATAGTTATTCAAAATAAAAATTATTCTACATGATTTGTGGCAAAGAGATTTGACGGTGGCTCGATATTTTAACATTCTCACATGCTATTGGTAGCAAGCTGACATGTGCAAAGAACATCCATTGAATTTCCCTAAAGACAGAGTCAAATATATACAAATTATTGAAAAAAAAAGTGTACGAATTTCTATTCAGGCTCAACAAAAATGTTGATAAAAAAAAAGTTCAAGGAAGTCAGAGTTATTATAATTTTATCGAGACTCAATAATAATCACAGTATTAATATCATTAACGATATAGATCAAATGTGGATGTATAGTAAAAGAATAACACAAAATGTGATCTATAAATGTCTATTCTCAATAAGTCCTCCTTATGACCCAAATCAGGTCCAAATCATATTTATCAAAATCTTATGCTAAATCACAATGGTAAATCATGATTCAATTTTATGACTCAAAATTGAGTCTCAAATCATATTTATAAACCGTATACAAAATTACAATAATAAATCATGATATCCACATATCCAGAGAGTCTAAACTAAATACACATGTAAAAAACCTGTAGTATGTATAATAAGCCAAAAATACATGTGTTCATTAATATAGAGCATCACACAAAATACAGATTTCGACATAATGGGTATTTCATCAAAAGAAAAACCCCCATATTCAACACATGCTGATGAAACACTTTGGGTGACAAACCCTTAGTGAGTGGATCCGCTAATATGGAATTTGTCCTTATATACTTTATTATAATTTGACTACTCTGAACTCTTTCTTTAATCGCCAAAAATTTTATGTCAATGTATTTAGACTTTAACGAACTACAGTTATTCTTGGAATACAATTCTGCAATTTTATTATCATAGTTGATCCTCAATGGTCTGTTAATGTCTCCAATGATCTATAACCCTGTGATAAAGTTTTGCAATCATATCCCGTGATTGTAAGCTTTATAGCAGGCTATAAACTCTGCCTCCATAGTAAAAGTGGCTATTAGCGTCTGTTTGATGTTTTTCCATGATATAGTCCCTCCCGCCATCATGAAGACATGACCTGAGGTGGATCTTTTACTATCCAAGCATTCAACAAAATTATAGTCTGAATATCCAATGATCTTCAGATGACCTGATCTCCGATATGTGAGCATGTAATCCTTCGTTATTTGAAAATACCACAAAACCCTCTTAACAACTTTCCAATGCTCTGGTCCAGGATTACTCAAATATCTTCTCAACATCCCCACAATGTATGCAAGATCCGAAAGCGTATATACTTGAGCATACATCAAACTCCCTACTGTCGATGCATAGAGGAACTGCTATATTTCCTTAATCTCAAGTTCATGTCGTGGATATTGTTGCAAGCTAATTAAGTCTATCACCCTTTGACACAGGTGTGTCGCCGGAAGCATAATTCTGCATGCCATACCGAATGAGCATATTTTCTATTTAGGCCTTTGTGATAGTTCAAGTGTGCACCTTCAATGATCATGAACAATCTATATGCTTAAGACAAAGGATGCATTACCAAGATCCTTCATTTCAAATTCATTGGATAAAAATGACTTAGCTTCTAGCAGTAGACTCTTATCATTGCTTGCAAGTAATATATCATCCACATACATAACAAGTTGATAAACTTGCTCCCACTAAACTTGATATACAAACATTGATCAACTGGATTCTCCTTGAAATCGTATGAAGAAATCACTTGATCAAACTTCCGGTACCATTGACGAGATATTTGCTTTAACCCATAAATAGACTTCCTTAGTTTACATACAAGGTTCTTTGAATATTTTAATTCAAAGTTCTCTGATTGCACTATGTATATAGTTTCTTCAATGTTTTCGTTAAGAAATGCAGTCTTTATGTCCATTTGGTGTAGCTTTAGGTCATAATGAGCTACAAGTGTCATGATTAC
>JBBUKS010000100.1:5796292-5809649 GCA_038050645.1 Hedychium gardnerianum
TGGTCAACCCCGGATCTCCTCCCGACTCCCCTGACCAACTCTGCTCCACCCAATTAGCGACATCGGCCAGACGTAGGTCAGGTTTGAACTCCAGCCAAATTTGCTCATATAGCTCCAAATCCGGCCATCATCTTTCCCTTCTTGAACTCTCTTTTCCCCTGAGATTAGCCACCCTGCGCCCGTCGTTGGCATTGCATCGTCTCTGCTCCGGTCACTACCATATCCGGGGGTCATCTTCGGCTAGCCTTAGTAGTAGCCGTTGTTGGATTGATAAGCCGGTTGTCGGTCATCACTGCCAGGCCTGCTTTGCTCCGGCCACATCAGTGTCATCGGCCAGCCACTGCTACAATCCAAATCACGCCACCCAACTCCCATCTCCGACCACCCTAGTCAGCCGACAGCCCACCACCAGCAAGTATTGATGGGAAGAGAATTCAGTTTGTGTAGTATTGTTGTTTCTTGCATACTTACAACTTGGAATTCTTGGATTGGGATTATAGGATTGATTCAAATGGTTATGTAAACGGTTTGGGTGGAGAATCTGATTTTGTGTAGTTATGTTGTGTTTGATTTGGAGTTTAATAGATTCATATTTGTGTGGATGAGATAACTCTTGTTAGAGAATCATTGTTGGTTGTTGGTGATCATGATTGGGAGATTATATGGTAGGGCTAATGGTGGATTGGTTTTCCTTGTATGTGGAGTTGGTATTGATTAAGCTAGATGGTTACATTATGCAAGGGTTTTTGTTAATTGAATTGGGATAACAAACCCCTATGTGGATTAGGGTCCATTGCTCATATTATAGCGGATCTTGGTCTTGATTGTGTTTTATCTTGCAGAAGTTTGATTCAAGACAAGTGCTTGGACTTGAGGACTCTTCAACATGATCTACGATTTAGATGCGGATATTTCTTCCCTTCTTCTGTTTTATACATTGACCTTAGTGCATGATATGATACCTTGACTAGGTAGTTGAATTTACCTTAACTCTAGTTGTATTCCTACTTGAGTTTGATACTTATCTGTTTGTACTTTGAGATGCTTTGTATATATCTATACAGTCTCTTTGATTTCATATCCTGTAGTGTGTACACGTGTGTGGTGTGCATAATATGAACAAGCTTAGGATTGTGTAATCATATAGTTGTTAGACATATGTGTGACGTGTAACTATATGCATATGCTAGATTCTGTAGATTCATGTCATGTAGTGTTGTGCACGTGTGTAACGTGTACCCTAAACATTCATTGTTGCATAGTCTTGATTGAAGTTATGGACACATGTGTGACGTGTGCCTTACATATTTTCATCATTGTTGTATGCATTAGGTTATAGATGTAAACACATGGGTGACGTGTGTTGTAGGTGAGGTATCATGCGAGTGACTATAGTACATGTATGATATGTTCATGTAAATATGTGTGTGACGTGTATTACGATTCATATGTCTTGATGGATTCAGTTGTGTACGTTACATAGATAGACATATGTGATGATGAGATCATTTGTATCCTACTCATCATGGTGATGCATATCTGCTATCGATTATATCTCCATTAGGTTGGTTGAGTGAGTCGTAGCATCACGGTGTTGCATGTATGCTATCGACTAGGGCTCCCTTCGGGTGTGAGTTAGTCGTAGCATCACGATGTTGCATGTATGCTATCGATCAGGGCTCCCTTCGGATGTGAGCTAGTCGTAGCATCACGGTGATGAATGTATGCTATCGATCAGGGCTCCCTTCGGGTGTGAGCTAGTCGTAGCATCACGGTGTTGCACGTATGCTATCGATTAGGGCTCCTTTCTTGTGTGAGCTAGTCGTAGCATCATGATGATGTATGTATGCTATTGATCAGGGCTCTCTTCGAGTGTGAGCTAGTCGTAGCATCACAGTGTTGCATATATGCTATCGATCAGGGCTTCCTTCGGGTGTGAGCTAGTCATTGCATCACGGTGTTGCATGTATGCTATCGATCATGGATCCCTTCGAGTGTGAGCTAGTCATAGCATCACGGTGATGTATGTATGCTATCGATCAGGGTTCCCTTTGGGTGTTAGCTAGTTGTTGCATCGCGGTGATGCATGTATGTTATCGATTAGGGCTCATTTCGGGTGTGAGCTAGTCGTAGACATGCTATTACTTGGTATACCTATCCCAAATAGGGATTGTTATACATTGGGCTGCCCACGAGGCCATTTGTGGTAGAGAGTTTCTCCCGCAGCCCGTAGCTAGATAGCTACCTCCTGTCTGCCCATGAGGTCATTCGTGATAGAGTGTTTCTCCCGCAGGCAGAGACCCTGACATTTCAGACTGCACACGAGTATTCGTGTTAGAGCATTTCTCCCACAGTCCACAGTTGATGAGCTGGGTGTCTTGGTCATTTGTATACCCTGTGATGAAGCATTGCCCCCACATATGAGACCTAATACTATTACTTGTACTGATAATGCATATGAAATGTTGTACTCATGTTGATTATTGATGGTACATGCGTGTGAGAGGTTGTACCCATATTGATTATTACTATCACTACTTATGATACTATGTGCAGTTGAGTAGGGTGCTTATATAGTAGAGGCATATCGGTGTGTACTTCTGGTTGGTGAGTATATTCCTCTTTTGAGACTATATACCTTTGAATCCATGTACACTTTATTGTTCATGCATTATCTTCTTTTATCTATTGAGTATTTCTTTTGTACTCACCATCCTTGTTTTCCATTATTGCTACTAGGTTAGCAAATATATGTTGATTGGGTCGCTTGGAGGATTTCTGTCTGTGTCGTCTTATTCACATTGGGCTTCGATTTAATTCCATTTTATTTCAGTTTGTTTTTGCTTCCGCATTTATTTATTGTACTAGCATTGAATAATTAAGTTGTATCTGGACTTCTGGATTTTTCTCTAGTTATGTACTTAGTGTCTTAAGTCAGGCCGGCTCACAGTTATGTTTTCGGATTTCATGGTCGAGTAGACCATATATTTTCTTACTCTGTTTGGTTTATTTTATCTATTATGCGTGGTTGTGTTAAGATATGAGTTTTGTGGACTCATACTATATTGTATCTGTGATTACCATAAGGGAGTATCGTTCGTATCTACGGGCATGTGTACTTCCGGAGCGTGACAAAATTAATCATTATTTATTGATTAAGTAGTTTATGAATATTATCATATATTTTTACACATGATTCAATCTATTATCTAATAAAAAAATTGTTAGGACCCGTATGAATTAGAGAGGTGTTGAATAGCTTCGATAACTTCTCTCGGTCTTGTCGTGCTCGTCGTTTGAATGCGCAGCGAAAACTTTGATTTAAACTTAACTCTATATGTACAACTTCGAAATTTTACTTGGTATCCGCCTCTTAGGCGACTAATCCAAGGTCTACATCTAGTGATCTCCTTCCACTATGAACTTTTCCTATTCAGATATCTTTCAGAGGCCGAGAAGCTTCTTACAAGCTATTTTTACAATAACACAACAAGAAAAATAAGATACAAATACAAATGAAATCAAAAATGACTTTACAATGAAAATATTGCTTTGCTTGCTCTCTTGTTGTTTTAAAATATCTCTTATTGTCTAGAAATACAGTAGCACTTTACTCCAAAATCCTCAAGAATCGGCACCTAAAATCTCCTCAAAAACCTTCCCTTATAGCCTTCAAGTCGGGGCTAATTTCTATCTATCAATCGATTGATCTTACCCATCAGTCAATTGATATGTAGGATTTGACCATTGAAATCTCCAAAATGGCTCTTTCTTTACTTATTTGACCACCATCAGTCAATTGATGAAGCTTGTCAGTCGACTGATGCCATCAGTTGAGTCTAACAACCGATCGACTTACTTCTGTTCGGTTCTGATTGTTATCAGTTGATTGATGCAACTCATTAGTTGAGTCTAACAACCAAATCAACTTGCTTCTATGCAGTTTCAAAAGCCATCTGTCGATGATCAAACCCATCAGTCAACTGATATATGAGTTTTACAAACATAGATCTCTAAATGAGTTTCGTTTCGCAATGAAAATTGCCTCGTTTTGATATTCGAGTTAAAAGTTATGGTCTTCGGAAGTTTGTTTTATCGGAACTTTCTCGTTGCCTAGCATTCGATCAACCTTTACCCGTCAGGACTTCATTGTTGCTTAGTATTAGGTTAACTTGACTTGCCGAGACTTTACACCTCAAGCCAACTCTCTGTTAGACTTTCGACCACTAAGTATCCGGTCAACCATGACCTACTTGGACTTTTCTCTTGCCAACTACCTGTTGGACTTTCGATCACCAAGTGTCCAGTCAACCGTAACTCACTTAGACTTTCGGTCTTGTGTCAACTCCATATTGGACTTTCAACCACCAAGTGTCTAGTCAACTGTAATCCACTTAGACTTTTCTCTCATCAACTACCTATTGGACTTTCGATCGTCAAGTATCCAGTCAACCGTGACCCACTTGAACTTTTCTCTTGCCAACTACATATTGGACTTCCGATCACCAAGTGTCTGGTCAACCGTGACCTACTTGGACTTTCTGTCTTGTGTCAACTCCATATTGGACTTCCAATCGCCAAGTGTTCGGTTAATCGTGACCTACTTGGACTTTTCTCTTGCCAATTACCTGTTGAACTTTCGATCACCAAGTGTTCAATCAACCGTGACCCACTTGGACTTTCCGTCTCATGCCAACTGCATGTTAGATTTCCTACCACCAAGTGTCCAGTCGACCATGACTCTCTTAGACTTTTCATATTTTGTCAAGTATCCGGTCAATGTTGACCTACTTGACTTTTTACTCAATCAACTTAATATATTGATCGACTGTCAAGTATCCGGTCAATCTTGACCTACTTGACGTCTCACTCGACCAAATAACATATTAATCAAATATCGAAATTCCAACTCGAGTCAATTCGAAAACTTGGTCAAACCTTGACCAGGAATCAATTGTATCAACAAAAAAATCTATTTAAATATAATTATTTATATTTTTAAAGTAATCAAAGAATTATCCCTCTTTCAAAAATAAATACTCGCAATCATAAAACTACAAAATGTAGTAAAATATATTTCTTTCACTAAGTGTAAAACTTCCCACATATACTTACATAGTCCATCCCAATACGTCTATCCAAATCTCTTGAAATATAAGCTTTATGCAAAAAAAAATTAAAAATTCAATCATATTTAAAAATCTAATCCAAGTATAAATTTCATTTTTTTTAAATAAAGCTTAATATAAAAATTCTAAAATCAAAAGAACATCTCTTATTATCATTATAATCAAAAGAATATCCTACTTCAGAAAATATAGAAATAACATCTTATCTATAATTTATTCTTGCTATCTAATTGTAAAAATATGAAATATGAGTTTAATTGTCTTGAAGTTGTTTTAGTCAAAGTTACTCCACCTTAGATCAATTTTAATTAAAATGTTTGTACTACGGAAGTGATTAGGATCGCTAAAGAGGAGGGATGAATAGTCGCCTACAAATTTAAAACACCTTTCTCTGACTAATGACTTAGTAAGGACATACACAAGTAAATCGAAAATAGACACCACATAAAAGAAAGATACTAGATGAATTACTTGATTTATAATTCTCGGGTTGTTAGTCCAAGAACTATATACAAAAGCTCACTATCTTCTTCTCTTTGGAAACTTATCAGAGGCGAAGAAACCTTTTATAACAATTGAGCACAAAGGAAATAACAGAACTAAAATAGAAATATTCGAATGTGTATTGTGTTTTATTTTTCAAGCTTCCGTCTTATTTATAGTCTTCATCTCGATCTGATCATTGTGCTGATGTGGCACATCCGATCGCTTGGAAGCCTTCCTAGATATTTGCTGACTCGACTTCAAACTTTATCTGCTTCGACAATGGCTCCATAATGACTCTGGATGACTTAGCTCCTTTTGGTCGCCTGGAGGATCTCTGATTGCCTGGAGGGTGCTGACGTGATCGTTCTGATCCGTTTCGACAATGGGTCTAGATGACTCAGCAATCGACTTCTGGTTGCTTGGACTAATTCCGATTGCCTGGAATATGGTCAACCTTTTGTGCTTGACCATTCGATGAGCTCACCTTCTTCGGTCACCTGGGTGATACTTCAGTCTCCGAACATGTAGTTGTCCAGACTTCGTCTGAGTCATCTTGCGCAGTCTTCCTTTCGACTTCTCGTCCTTCAGATGCATCGAGCCCTTTTGACTCACTCTCATGCGTCATTCTCGTTCGGCCGGAATACTCTTCCGCAGCTCATGGTATCTCAGATGCACCGAGTCCATCGATTCTTTTCTCGTGTCATCCTTCTCGCTTGCTTGCGTCTTCTACCAAGGCTTTGTCGTCTTCAATGTTCCTTAGCCATCAATTACATGTGTATTTTTCTAAGTCCCTGTACATTTAAACATACATATTAAACATAATAAAAATTTAACTTAAACTTATTTGATAACATATCAAAATATCACTTTTCTAACACAAATATCTCTAATATGATATAATTTTGACTAAAACAACTTAAGATCCTAAAAAATAGGATGTTATTTTAATATTATTTAATTACGATGTCGAACATTATATAATTGACAACATTATATTTATAATCCTTGTCTAATATAATCCTTACTCAATTATTATTTTTGATTGTTTTAGGATATCAACTTCCAAAACATCTACTACATATTTATCAAGCCACTTTGCCTGTGAGTTGTATTTTTGTTTTCCAGCTCCCGAAATAATGATGCAATAATTAAGTTTCTTAATAAAAAATTAAAATATTTAAAATTCGAATCTTAACTATAACGTACTATAGAGAATTTTTCCTTCACTGAAAAACGGATCTAAAAATGTTAGTCATTTAGATGAATTTTCATTAGTGCTTTCTGATTTATCCTGATGATCGCTAATTTTTTTTTATAAAATCGAATCGATCATTTCAAATCCGATATTATCCGACCTAATTATTTTTTTTAATATTTTTTTGTTTTCTAATTATGCCATCAATTAATTCTGGCTTGTATATTTCAGGTCTTTTAACTTTTGAATGCATGGAATTCTACAGTTGTAATCCTATAATAGTTTGTTGAGATTTCCAAAAATATAACTGCGTAGTAAAGGTTGAAAATTGAGCGAAATATAAGTATGAAAAGTAATGGCATGCCGTGACTACAATCAGTCTGCAGTATAGTATTAGGGTTAGTTTTGAGGCGAGATCCCCGCGTCGTCGCAGATGCGTTTAGGTCATGGCGACGCTGCGATCTCACTGGTCTCCGATCCCTTCGCACTCTGATCCAATGCCCTCCCAGTAACGCCCTCGCCTTCCTTCTTCACTTAAACCCTCCGCTTGTGTGAGGCTGCCGCCGCGGCCGCCGCCGCCGACCCTCCGCTGCTTCCTCCTCCTCTCCTCGTCCGCTCTCCTCCGTCGCCAACACTCCCCTTCTTCCTCCTTTTCACTCATCTGCGGCGCCTGTCGTGCGTGCTTGTACGTGATTTGGTGCGTTTTTTGATGTAGAAAAATTCATAATTTAGTTTATTAAATTTTTTTAATGATGATTTTTAGGTGTGCAATTTGTTGTTAGTGATAATTTATAAAATTTCATAAATGATAATTTAGGTGTTTAAGTTGTTGATGTTAGTTTTTTACATAAAATTCCTTGTTAATGTTTAATTTGTCACATGGATTAAGCATTTGGTTGTTTGGGAATGAACTGAAAACATAGATATTTCGTAATTAAATATTTGAAAAATGTTTCAGAATTAAAGAAGATAAATTACCTGAATTTATTGATCAAATATAACGAATAGATTTAGTGGCTGACATATATTAACCAATAATTTTGAATGAAAATGAGCTATCACTGACGCAGAACATATAATTGAATGATAAACTTATCATTTAATATCATTTTTTGTGCAGCAATCATGTAGTTAGTTGGTCTGTATGCATCACAATGTATGTGATCTTCATTTGATATAGTTTGATGTAATGCTTGTACGTACTTGCAAATTATATGATCACAGGTATGCTCTTGACATTCTAAGTAGATTATTATTGCAAGAAAAGAGATGATAATAAGCAATATATTTATTGTTCAGTTCTAGGTACTGTTTCAGTGACGTAACTATCTAACTAAGTCAAAATTTAACTCAATGGAAAAGAAAATCATTTTTTTCACTGAAACTGAAAAAAGATAATTAATAGCTTAGGGTGGGAATAACTTTACCATATGAAACATTTCAACTCCTCTAGTTTGATGAGATAGTTTTAAAATGAACTATATTTGGGATATTTAAAATAAGCTAATCTTTATGCTACAAAATTAACAATATATTTACTATAACAACAATATCCACAAATGTTCAAAACTTGAAACATATAATGTGCTACAACAACTCTCCCCTTTCTCCTTGATTTTCTTTCTTACTTTAAATTTTGCATGATCCATGAACTAATTTAGCTCAAGGTAGTTTTAAATGAATATAAACATAATATCTTTCGACAAAGCTTTATTTGTTTGTCGATAGTGCATGCATTGTAGAGTCAAATAGTATTTTTTGGGTTTTAATAACTCATTGGGTTTTTACCAATTCCATAATTTAAATCTATTATTGAATTTTTAAAAGAGTTGTTTAAATTTGCTAAGATGTTATGATAATCTAATCATGTTTTCATGGTCTTTAAAAGGGGCTAGGATCCTTGTATTAATTTATCTTTTAATTTAATAAAATTTCCCCTATTCATTCATCGAGAGTTTGTGTTTGGCATCATGATTTGTTCATACTACATCACTTTATTTGTATGAAACAAAATGTTAGGCAATCTTAGGCTCTGTATATTCTGGAGGGTGGATAGAAGAGGGAGAAGAATTAATGGTGGAAAAGGATTAATTGTGGAAAAGAAAAGAAACAGAAAAAGAGGGAAAGAAAGGAAGAAATGAGGAGAAACTTGCAGCAGCGGCTAGGCTATGGCCATGAATTGTGTCCGGATCACGATCGCAACCATGAGCTCGCCTTGACCTCGCCGTTGGGGGTTGTTGGTTCGCCAAAGCTTGTCGTTAGGGGTTGTTGGGTTATAGGTTTGCTTGAGAGTTTGGTTAGGGAGGAAAGAATACTCGTTCCATCCAATTTCAGGTGGAAAAAAGGGTAAAAATTAATCCACAGATGGATTATGAATCCTTTCTTTCCCTTATTTTGTGTCAAGTAAATAGAGGAAGTTGTCTTCATTCTCGTGCAATCCATTCTCTTCCTAGTCTATATTTTGCGGTAAACAAGGCATTAGAGTAAAAGCAAAATAACAAGGTTGCAGTAAAGCACAACATTAGAAACCTGAAAGCAAACACTATCTATATAAACAACAAGAAAATAAGCTAGTATTCGAACATCATATCGTCATCTATTTCAATCCATAGTATTAACTTGGAAAAATGATGTTTTGGTTCTATGGATTGAAACAAATGATATTATTTTTGAATACCAACTTATTTTCTCATTGTTTATATGGATAGTGTTTGCTTTCACATTTTTTTATTTTATATTTTTTCAACTTTTTAGTTATGCTGCTTTTACTCTAAGACTTCATTTCCTATAATGGAAGAGATGTAGCATGAACAGATCACGCCAAACACAAACTCTTAATGAACGAATATGGAATTTTTTTATTAAAGTGGAAGATAAAATCAATACATGGTATCTTATCTCCTTTTATGCATTGAAATTATGGTCGAGTTTTTGTAAAACATTAAATAATAGATCTATTCTAAAAAAACCTAATGACTTAATTAAATCCAAAAAACTCTATTAACTAGTTAAAACTAATTACTTAACCCAAAAAAACTCTTACCAATTCAAACTCTAACTACATTTGGAAGGAAACAACCAGGTAAGAAAGAGCATAGGGAAAAAATTTCTGTATGACTTTCCTTTGATGGAAGGAAAGAAAGATGACATGAAAAAATTGTTTATCCGGTTGTTTTCTTTGATGGAAAGAAATAAAGAGTGAAGAATTTCTAAACTTTATTTGTCAAATATAAAAAATGGAAAACATAAATCAGAAATAGATTATAATAGTTTTTTTTTTTTGAGTTTTTAAATCTTGGATTTGAGTTCCACACATGAAAATGAGGCTTCTGCTCAAATTGGATGGCAGCAGTAAATTGGAAAACTAGGGAAAGATTTCCTCAGTTTTATCCTTCCCTCTAGTCTTTTCACCAAAGGAAACGGAGGGAAAATGCAGCTACAAAAAAACTCTGTATCACTTTATTTCCTTTATATGTTCCTTCCCCCTTAGGAAACACGCCAGAGGCTAAACTTTTTGGGTGTTGGCCTCCATCATGGACTAAGAATAACCTGATCCAAGACTTTCTTAAGTCATAGAATGGAGCATGCAATATTCATTGGTAGTTTGGCCTTAAAAGTAGCATCTACCTTAATTATGTTTTACTTAAAATAATAGAAGATTATGTAAAAGATGCATTAGTTGATTTGCTCCCCAACACGTGAAACACCCTATAAAATTATTTTCCAAGTTTACCTCTAGATTTTTCACACAACACCAATATTGTTGTACACTGTTAATATCAAAGATAAACTTTGGAAAATTTTATGAGCACTAATGGGTTGTATATCAACCACATGGTTTTTTTTTAATTTTTTTTTATCAAGTTTCTAGATTAATTTGATTTGTCCTTTTCATATTATATTTAGAAATTTCAAAGTGGGTAGTGATGTACTTCACTTAATGGTAAACAGAACAATGAACTCCAAAAAAGGTGCAGGTAAGGTTTCTTCCACTTCAGCTGTAGGGGGCAATTCGTCACGAGGTAAAGGTGCTGAAGATCCTGATTCTGGAAAAGGCAATAATCTGTTGAACAAGGGCATGTCTGGTTTGGGCTTAGATTCTCAGGAGGATGGGTGGGAGGTGTATGCAAAAAAATCCAAGAACAGAACTGGTGGAGCTTCATCAAAACCTTGGGAGTCTTCAAATACTTCTTCTAAACATTTGGGTCATGCAGAAGGGATCCCTAGGCAAGGATGGGGCACAAATGTAGGAGTTGGCAGAGCCTCTGGGAATAACTGGGCTCAAGCCAGTGATTATCGTAGGCCTGGCGGCAGAGGAATTGGTAAGCAGCAACAACCTACTAAGGGCTGGGAGACACAGTACATGGCCCCACCTGCTGGTCCAGGTGTAGTGCCACCACTGCAACACGGTTGGCAATGGGCTGCAAGAGGCGGGTCATCAGTTTCTCAACCAAAAATCAATGAACCTGTCTCTCAAAATCAACTTCAGAATGGTTCCTTCGGTGGAGATTTTGACTCTGATGATAATATTGTAACTAAACAAAAAGATCATGACTCCGATTTTGATGATGATGATTTGGTGGATGATAGTGATGATGATCTCAGTGATGACTATGATTCGGATACTAGTCAAAAGAGCCATGAAACTAGGAAGAAAAACAAATGGTTCAATGGTTTCTTTGAGGAGCTGGATAAACTGACTGTTGAAGAAATCAATGAATCAAATAGGCAATGGCATTGCTCTGCATGTCAAAATGCTCCAGGTGCTATCGACTGGTATAAAGGCCTACAACCTTTAATGACCCATGCAAAGACCAAGGGGTCGACAAGGGTAAAACTTCATCGAGAACTTGCTTTACTTTTAGAAGAGGAGCTTCGTCGAAGGGGAACTACTGTTGTACCTGCTGGTGAAGTATTTGGTAAATGGAAGGGTCTGAAGGAGACAACTGACCCTGAAATAATCTGGCCTCCAATGGTGGTTATAATGAATAGTATACTTGAACAAGATGATAATGACAAGGTACATAAACACATTTATTCCTATATTTGGCCTTATGTAAATTTATTTTGGTAGTGCCTGCTATAGTCCTTTGTGATTCAGTTATAACTTTTGGTTTTTGTGTTAGTTTAGTATAAAAAGTTTTTTTTTTCTAATGATTTGTCTGAAATTAACTAATTCAATTATAATCTTCTCTATTGTGTGAGTTCTTTTGTAACCTGATTTTTCTTCCTTGAAGTTTGTCTAATAAGATTAATAAAATTAAATAAATCAACTAGATATTGATTGCTCATCTTGGGTATTGATGTTCATTCAATTAATGTGTTTGTCTTATTTGCTTAATAGTTGAGTGCTCAAGAAATTGGCTAAAATCTTTGTTTTCCTTTAACTTCCTTAGCCCTTATAACTACTCAACTTTCCCTTACTGATGCATAGTATCCGAACACTTTAGAACTTTAATTTTTGGTTTTGTGCTGAGTGTTTATGTAAATTCCAATATTAAGCTACATTTAATAGCTCAGATATCTGATTTTAACTGATAATGTTCCATGCAAATGTGAATCCTGACTTCTTTATCAAGAATGAGGTTCTAATAATAAATGTTGTAAGTAGTCCAAAGTGGCAGAATTTTTTGTGACAATATAGTAAACCCTAGAGATGCTCTACATTTACATGCTCAAGGCGCATTAACATTATTGCTTGGTGTTGATTTGCTAAATGTTTTTGTATCTCACAAGCATGCTATATAGATGCTACCTTTACAGTAGATCCGACCACGGTTCGGAACTGTTGATTTGACGACTCAAAAAATCTCGACCATTAACCTTAACCTTTAAAGGTGGTTACGGTTCATGATTCAGAACTACCGCGGTTATGGTTTAGTTCGCGATTCGTGACTGTTCCCGTCGGAGAAGCAAGTCAACGAATGAACCACTGGCGGTGTAGCTATGGCGACGATGCGACCCCCAAGTGGTGTAGTTGAGGCCTCAAACGGAGGTTCTCCACTAGCCCTGAATAGACAAAGAAGGAAAACATTAGGTTTATTGTAATTTATTAAATTTAATTTAGTCGAGTTTGAATCCAATTTTAATTTTTTAATTATAAAATTAAGTAAATTTATTTATTATAGTTTCAACCTAAATATGATCTTTTAGGTTTCAAAATTTAATTTATTTTATTTTTTATATCTATTCTAATAATTATAGTTAACTAGAATAAGCAAAATTAATTTTAAATTATTTTGCCTAATGTAATAGTTTTTTAGTTACGGTTTTATTATGTCAAATATAAAAAATTTGATATTTAATGCCCAAGGTTCTTATCAAATGCTTATAAATCAATTTCACATAATGACATAAAATATTTTTTCTTTTCAACAAAATTACATTTTGAAAATGAAAATATTTTATGAAAATATGAACTCAATAGCAACACTTTAAATAAATCAATAGTGGGCATATGTAAACTCCGTCCATGACGAACTAGTCATGGCCGGTCCCAAGCCCGGATAAAGGAGGAGGGTTGCGTTAGGTTGCCAGCCAGCGTTAA
>JBBUKS010000100.1:5832234-5842480 GCA_038050645.1 Hedychium gardnerianum
TTATATCATTTCTATACACTGCGTGGATTGTGAATACCCGTGTGGGGTATTTTATTTATTATTATTGCACTGTGTATCGATGAATATACCCGTGTTGGGTATTTGTGTATTTGATGTATTCTGTAACCAGGATATTGTCCGCCGTACAGGGGAGGTGTTGTTCGATTTTCGTCGGATAAATATCCTCCCGGGGCATGACAAAAATGCCAACAAAAGAATGGATCTGAACCAAATAAATGTTAATCGGTCAAACACTTAAACTCTACAAGCAAACAATGCAAAAAAATCGTGCAAACCACAAAAGTAGAAAAGGAAGGGAAATATCAGCAAAGTATATATTAGTTACCATATTATCGGTATATGTTAGTTAATATATATCTGCCAATTACGCTAATTGTCAATTTAGCCTAATTATAATTTCCTAAAATAGATCCCTAGTTTGTATATAAATATGTCTCACTCTTCGACAATGTATATGAATTTTTTTTATCTCAAATAACATGATGTCAGAGCATTAGCGATTCGAAATTAGGGTTCATCTGTGCGATTCGGATTTCATCTCTGCCGATTCTCTCCCTCCTCTCGCGAGCCCTCTACTCTGCATTGTAAACGCAATGTACTTATCATACTTTTTCTTTTGTTTCTTATAACAGCTCGTCGTCTTCCTCTTGTTCTTTTATTGCTTCACTTGACTGTGTGTGAGGTCATATCTCATCCTGATCGGAAAGATGCAATGATAGAGGAGATGAATGCTTTAGATGACAATGACACTTGAGACTTGGTCGATCTATCATTAGGGAAACAAGCTATTGAATACAAATGAGTATTCAGTTAAAGTTAATCTGGACGGGTAAAAACCCTTCTTGTCACTAAAGGCTATGCTCAGGTCTATGGGGTGGATTATTTGGATACTTTTTCTCTTGTTGCAAAGTTGATATCTGTTCGATTGTTTATTTCAATGGCTGCTACTCATCATTGGCCTTTACATCAACTTGATATCAAGAATACTTTCTTTGATCTTTAGGAGGAGGTGTATATGGAGCAACCTCTTGATTTTGTTGCTCAGGGCAAGTTTGCCATCTTCGAAAATCTTCGTATGGTTTGAAACAGAGTTCTCGTGCTTAGTTTGGAAAATTTAGTTAGGTTGTTGAAAAATTTGGTATGATGAAAAGCAAGTCTGATCATTTTGTGTTCTACAAGCAGTCAGGAGTTGGTATCATTCTATTAGTTGTATTTGTGGATGATATTGTTATCACTGGAAGTGATACTAGGGGAATCTTATTTCTTAAATGTTTCATTCATACTCAGTTTCATCCGAAAGACCCGGGGGTGCTAAAGTATTTCTTGGGTGTTGAAGTTACGAGGAGTAAAAAAAGTATATTTCTATACAAACTAGGGATTTATTTTAGGAAACTATAATTAGGCTAATTGACAATTAGCCTAATTGACAGATATATATTAACTTATATACCAATAATATGATAACTAATATATACAAATATGATAACTAATATATCCTGATAATACTCCCCATCAAGTTGGAGCATAGATATTCCATCCCGCGAGCCCTCTACTCTGCACTTGCCCTTGCTCAGAAACAATCCTAACCAAATTCCATACAATCGAAGAGATTAGGGCCGATCCTTCGAGAGAAAAACTTGCCGCGATCGCGTTGCCTATTCCGCGATCGCGCTTGACTCACGCTGCTTCTCACCGCAGCAGTCCGGGATCGCACTGCCTATTGCAGCGCTCACCTCGTGCCGCGACGACCTCAGTGCTGCTTCTTGCTGCAGCAGTCGCACGTGTGTCCCACCCCGGCTAAGTCGCCACCCCTGCCACGGGGCTTCTTCTTGTCATGCTTCGCCACCTTTGGCGTCTGCTTCTCGCTGCAGCAGTCCGCGATTGCACTGCCTATTGCAGCGCTTGCCTCGTGCAGCGACAACCTCAGTGCTACTTCTTGCTGCAGTAGTCACGTGTGCGTCCGACCCCGACTAAGTCGCCACCCCTGCCACGGGGCTTCTTCTTGTCCTGCTTTGCCACCTTTGGCGTCTCCCCTCGGACCTTTCCAGCGCAAGCTAGAGATCCGTGCACCTTAGCTGTAGAGGTTCCATCTCCTGTTGCTGCGTTTTCTCTTTTCCATCTCTTGTTGCTGCGTTTTCTCTTTCCGACACAAGCTAGAGATCCGTGCACCTTAGCTGCAGAGGCTCCATTTCCTGTTGCCGTGTTTTCTTTTCCCACCGTCACTGCATTTTGGTCGATTATCCTTCTCCCGTGGGATAAAAGCTTATAGCTGAGAACAAGCCTTCTATTGTGACGGATGTAGTGCCTATGTCTAAGATCATGGACCATCAGCTAAATAATTCGAACTATTTGGATTAGAGTAAGACTATTTGTCTTTATCTACGAAGTATTGATAACAATGGTCATTTGACTGATCCTCCTAAAGATGATTCGAAGCAGACATGACTTAGAGAGGATGCTCGCTTGTTCCTTTAGATTAAGAATTGTATTGATAGTGAGGTAATTGGTTTGATCAATCACTGTGAATTTATTAAAGAACTGATGGATTATTTGGAATTTTTGTACTAAGGGAATCTCTCCCGCATATATAAGGTTTGCAAAGCCTTTTACCGTGTGGAAAAACAAGATCTGTCTCTCATCAATTATTTTATGGCGTTCAAAAAGACATATTTATATATAAGCTAGGGATTTATTTTAGGAAACTATGGCAGATATATATTAACTAATATATACCGATAATATGGTAACTAATATATACAAATATGGTAACTAATATATCCTGATAATACTACCCCTCAAGTTGAAGCATAGATATTAATCATACCCAACTTGTTACAAAGATAATCAACTCGAACTCCATTTAAAGTTTTTGTGAAGATGTTCTCAAGTTGTTCTCCCATCTTTACATATCTTATAGAAATCAAGCTTTGTTGAATTTTCTCACGAACAAAATGACAATCAATTTCCATGTGCTTAATTCGCTCATGAAATAATATGAAGAGCAGCTTGGTTATCACACCACAGTTTAGTTGATACTTAAATTTTAAGTCCTACTTCAGGCAAGAGTTGATATATTCATATTATCTCGCATACAGACTATGCCATAGCCCTATATTCTAACAACACCGGATCGTGACACAACGTTTTGCTTCTTATTCTTTCATGAAACTAAATTTCCTCCAACAAAGATACAATAACTTGAAGTAGATCTTCAATCCATTTTGGAACCTGTCTGCATTTGAAAAACATTTAATATGAGTGTGCCCCTGATTTTCATATACGATACCTCGTCCGAGTGCTCCCTTCAGCTAACACAAAATTTGTTCTAACGCTTCCCAATGATGAACAGTTGGAGATGACATAAACTGATTGACAACACTAACCGAATCTGCAATATTTGGATAAGTCACGGTAATGTAATTCAACTTCCCAACCAACCTTCGATATCTCTTAGGATATTCAAATAGTTCCCCATCTCCTGTGAGGTGCATGTTTTGAGTCATTGGAGTACTACAAGGCTTTGCCCACAATTTTCCTGTGTTAGTTAATAAGTCGAGGATATATTTTCTCTTAAATAGAAATATATCTTTTTTACTCCTCGTAACTTCAACACCCAAGAAATACTTTAGCACCCCTATGAATGGAAGATTTAAGAGATGAGATTCCCGTAGTATCACTTTGAGTGATAACAATATAGGGCTATGACATATATTGATAACAATATAGTAATAACACAAAGGAAGCAAAAAATCTAGCTTGGAGAATGAAGATCAGGGATTATCGGTGCTGGACTAGTGGGGATTCAATTTGGAGATTAGGGATTGGACTGTCGTGACCATCTCTCGGGAGAGTTTCTTTGCAAGCGACGGCGATGATGAGGCGACGAGGGTTTAAGGAGACGACTTCGGTGAGGCGACGATGGGGTAGGCTAGGGTTTGATGATAGCAAATTGTGCATAGAAGAGAGAACGACGTTTATTTCCCATATTTAATCTGTTGGATTTTGAAACAATCTCAGCCATTGGATTGAGAGAGTAGGAGGAGACCAATTTCGGCCATTGGTTTAATTTTGTCTTTATAACTTCTCTTTTGTAGTTTTGAAGGTGATATTTAAATGAGCCTCTTAATGAACACGTTCGCGAACCTCTAAACGAACACGTTCGCGAGCCTCTAAACGAATACGTTCACGAACCAAATACTGTTAAGCTTGAGCTCGGCTCGATAATGTTTTCGAGCTCGAAATCAAGCTCGAGCTCGGCTCGTTAACTTAATCGAACAAACTCGAATGAATTTTTTTTTCAAATTGAGACCCGAAAAAAAATTCTGAAAAAAATTGGACTCTTGAATATAATGTTTTCAGGTTTCGGTTTGAAAACAACAGCTAATGTTTAAACAAACAACGAGCGTACTGTTGTTTGTTTTAACATTATATTCAAACTCGAATGAATTGTTTTCAACATTATATTCAAATATACATACTAAAAACTGGACTCTTGAAAAACATAAGCTCGAGTGACTTGACTTGTTTACACCCCTAGCCGCTGGAAAACTCGAGTTCACCTTGCCACGACACAAAATAAAGCACGCCCGTGCCAGGGGACATGGGCTGGCCGTGTTTGTTGTTGGAAACCTCGTTTATACCTTGCCAAGGTACAAAATGAAGCATGCCTATGTTTGTTGTTGAAAACCTCGATTACACCGATTACACCTCTCCCGGGCAAGAATGAAGCATGTCTGTGACAAAGGCTGATTGTGTTCTTTGTTGGTAGTCCTGGTGGCTCCTCGTTAAGGCACAAAATGGAACATGACCATGCCCCTGCTGGCCGTGTTCTCTGCATCCTCGGCTGCTCCTTGTCAAAGTGCAGAATGGGGTACGACAGCCTTGATTGCTCCTTGACAAGGCGCAGGAGGGAGCATGCACACGTCAGATAACACGGGCTGGCTGGTCGTGTTCCTGGATGCTTTTGTATTAGTCACCCTGGATTGAAAAGAACTCATTCTTGAGATTAGAGTAGCCTCATCAAGATCCATAAAGCAAGGACTTAAGTGCTCCCTATTGAGGACATCAGAAGTCTTCAAGTGATTGGGGAGACACAATCTGGAGGCATTGTCATTGATCTTCTGCCGTATCTCATAAGGTCCAACCTTCTGTTTCTTGAGTTGATACCAACTAACATCCATAGCTAATCCACCGAGATGACCAAAATGAAGGTGCCGATAAATTGAACCGTAGTCCAGAAGTCGTTGATCAAATATTGATTAGAAGGGATCCACCTTTTATGGAAGAAAGGAATCTTCCATTGATAATGCTAGCTGTTTCTGCACACAGACAAACAGGTAACAACAACTATATCAGCCTCTCCAGTAAATTCATAAAGATTCTTCTGGCCACCTTTCTGATCAATCAAGTAATCAACTTCATCGTTTGCAGGCATAAATACTGAAGTCCAATTACTTTTAGTTGCTAGAATTTTCACTCCAAAGGGTCGTAATCTCTTTGCTAGATTGACTCCAGTAGCTCTAAACCCAAGAACAAAGACTGTCTTCCCAAGGAGAGTTTCTTCCATAGGCACTCCTCAATCCTTTTGTTTAACAGCAACTTCCAACACCTGCTTCCTCGAAAGCCCCAACATGAAATATAGAACCATTCCTGCACATGGTGTAGCACCTCCAGTTGTACTTCCTGGAATCCTTGCAACTTTAATTTTGTGTTCCGTAGCCACATCAATATACATATCATCAAGCCCAAAACCAAACTGCATTATTAGTTTCATCTGAATAGCTTTGGCAATTGTTATCCAGACATTGGATTTCGACCATGCATATGTGGTATCTGTGAATAAAATTTGTCACCTCATCTAGAGCTACCTCATCAATCTGACGACAATGTTTGCCTACCCTTGTCTTGAACTTGGTGCTGCTAAAATTGATTTGTGTTCCCAATTTCTCCCATTAGTTTTTTTTCAGAATAGATTGATAATCTTGGTATCACGATCTGAAGTGATGGATTAAAGAAGCCCATGTAAACGTACGATTTTCTCGAAGTGACGATGGACACTCCGGACAACATCCATAGTTCTCCTGTAAGCTGCAAAATAGGTCATCTGGGAAAACTGTCAGCTACAAGGATAGAATACGAGGTTCGTTGGTTGTGGAGTGAACCCATTGCCTTTTGTTCGGCAGAAACTATGTCTGAATGCAATTCAAGATTCCGTTTTCCAATTTCCTCTAACTTCCGAGCAGCATCAATGTTAGCATTCCCTTTCTTCCGGCCATCTCTTCGTCGCACAAGTCCTTTTCTTTTCCTGTCAGAAGCAGATTTTTCCTTCTTCTGAGTAAGTTTTTCTCTCAGTGCACCCTCTTCCTGGCAAATTGCATCTAACTGTGATGACAACAATTTGTTCTCTTCAATTTCAGTGGTTTTCAATATCCAATCCTGATCCATGGTTTACTGCCAGTTTGCATTGTCTGACCAATCAGCTCTAGTAGCAACATTATTTGGTTCCGAGCCAACTCTATCTTGACCAGTATCTTTTTCTTGTTGCTCAGCTACATCAGTAGGGGTTTATGGCACAACTTGAGTATCAACGTGATGATTTCTCTCCAACCCAAACATCTCCTCCGAGTCGTCCTTGGGAGTCAGCATACTCTGGCGAACGATCAAAGTCTTCCTGTCATCATCATAAAGCACCTTGTCAACTTCTTCCTCGTCGTATACTGGCTCGCTAGTTGCCTTAGTCTCGTCTTCCATGTCTTCCTTAGTCAATAAATTGTTGCCGTTTTGACTAACAGATTTCTTGCCTTCGGTTGCTTTATGACCCTATTCACCACAACGCAAATACGTGATAGGAAATTTAGAATTAACTTGCGGTGGTAGGGCATGAATCCTGAGGACGAACGGTCGACTGTTTTGGTCGCTCTTGATCATTGGCTTCCTGTTTTGCAGTTTTTCACCAATCAAGGCACTTTGGGAATTTGCACCCGCCTCAATGCATGAAATCGCAGAAACAAGGAAGCCAATCTAGGGCACGACCGTGCCAAGGAACACAGCCAAGTTATGTTCCCTGCTCGAGCAACGCGTTTGGTTTCGTGAAGAAGCAGAATGCAACACGCCCGTGCCAGGGGACACGGCCTGACCTTGTTGGCTGCTGGAAACCTCGTTTATACCTTGCTAGGGCACAGAATGAAGCACGCCTGTGCCAGGGGACACGGGCTGGCCGTGTTTGTTGCTGGAAACCTCGTTTATACCTTGCCAGGGTATATAATGAAGCATGCCTGTATCAGGGGACATGTGCTGGCCATGCTTGCTGTTGAAAACCTCGATTTCACCTCTCCAGGGCACAGAATGGAGCATGCCCGCGACAGAGGAACATGGGCTGACCGTGGCAGTCCTGGTGGCTCCTCGTCAAGGCACAAAATGGAACATGACCGTGCCAGTGTGCTAGGGGGCACGAGCTGGCTGTGTTCTCTGCTGGCATCCTTGGTTGCTCCTCGTCAAAGCACAGAATGGGGTATGACAGCCTCGGTTGCTCCTTGTCAAGGTGCAGGAGGGAGCATGCAGACGTTAGGTAACACGGGCTGGTCATGTTCTTGGATGCTCCTGCATCATAAAGGCACCAGAAAAATTATTTTCCAAGTTTACCTCTAGATTTTTCACACAACACAAATATTGTTGTACACTGTTAATATAAAGAAACTTTGGAAAATTTTATGGCACTGATGGGTTATATATCAACCACTTGGGGAATTTTTATTTCAAATACACTAGATTAAATTGATTTACCTCTTTCATATTATATTTAGAATTTTCAAAGTGGGTAGTGATGTACTTCACTTACTGAAAAACAGAACACAATGAACTCCAAGAAAGGTACAGGAAAGGTTTCTGCCTCTCCAGCTATAGGGGGCAATTCATCGCGAGGTAAAGGTGTTGAAGATCCTGATTCTGGCATTAATCTGTTGAACAAGAACATGTCTGGTTTGGGCTTAGATTCTCAGGAAGATGGGTGGGAGGTGTATGCAAAAAAATCCAAGAACAGAACTGGTGGAGCTTCATCAAAATCTTGGGATTCTTCAAATACTTCTTCTAAACCTTTGGGCCATGCCGAAGGGATCCCTAGGCAAGGATGGGGCACAAATGTAGGAGTTGGCAGAACCTCTGGGAATAGCTGGGCTCAAGCCAGTGAGTATCGTAGTCCTGGTGGCAGAGGAATTGGTAAGCAGCAACATCTGACTAAGGACTGGGAGTCACAGTACATGGCCCCACCTGCTGGCTCTGGTGCAGCGCCACCACTGCAACATGGCTGGCAATGGGCTGCAAGAGGTGGATCATCTGGTTCTCAACCGAAAACTGAGGAAGCTGTTTCTAAAAATCAACGTCAGGATGGTTCCTTTGGTGGAGATTATGACTCTGATGATGATTCTGTAACTAAACAACAAGATCGTGACTCAGATTATGATGACAATGATGATTTGGTGGATGATAGTGATGATGATCTCAGCGATGATTATGATTCTGATATTAGTCAAAAGAGCCATGAGACTAGAAAGAAAAGCAAATGGTTCAATGGTTTCTTTGGGGAGCTGGATAAACTGACTGTTGAAGAAATCAATGAACCAAATAGGCAATGGCATTGCTCTGCATGTCATAATGCTCCAGGTGCTATTGAATGGTATAAAGGCCTACAACCTTTAATGACCCATGCAAAGACCAAGGGAAAGACAAGGGTAAAACTTCATCGAGAGCTTGCTTTTCTTTTAGAAGAGGAGCTTCATCGAAGGGGAACTACTGTTGTACCTGCTGGTGAAGTATTTGGTAAATGGAAGGGTCTGAAGGAGTCAACAACTGACCATGAAATAATCTGGCCTCCGATGGTGGTTATCAGGAATACTATACTTGAACAAGATGATAATGACAAGGTACATAAACAGATTTATACCTATATTTGATCTTTCTTAATCATTAAACTTATTTCATAGTGCCTGCTGTAGGCTTTGTGACTCAGTTATAACTTTTTGTTCTTGTATTAGTTTTAGTATAAAAAGCCATTTTTTCTAATGAATTGACTGAAGTTAAATAATTCAATTATAATCTTCTTTGTTATTTGAGTTCTTCTGTAACCTGGTTTTTCTTCCTTGAAGTTTGTCTAATGAGATTAACAAAATTGAATAAATCAACTAGATATATCATTGATTGTTCATTTTGCGTGTTGATGTTCATTCAATTAATATGCTTGTCTTATTCGCTGATAGTTGAGTGTGCTCAAGAAATTGGCTAAACTTTTTTTTCTGCAACTTTCTTAGCCCTTATAACCATTCAAGCTCGGCTTTACCAATACATAGTATCTGACCACTTTAGAATTTCAATTCTTGATTTTGTGCGTAGTGTTTTTATATGAACTCCACTAGTAAGCTACACCCATAATAGCTCAGGTACCTGATTTTAACTGTTTATGTTCTATGCAAATGTGACTTGACTTATTTTTTAGGAAGTCCTAATTATAAATTTTCATAGTTCCATTAGGAATGTATATTCATAATAGCTCGACTTAGGATTTTAACTGATTATGTTCCATGCAAATGTTAAGCTTGACTTCTTTATCAAAATGAAGTTCTAACAATAAATGCCATAAGTAGTTCAATGTGGCACAATTTTTTGTGACAATATAGTAAACCCTGGAGATGCTACATTTACATGCTCATGGTGCATTGACATTGTTGCTTGGTGTCAATGTTGCCAAACGTTTCTGGATAAATAACAATTTATTAACAATGCATATTATAAATAGTGGAAACGATTCCAATGACTTTGTTTTATTCTTTTTATCAAATAAGTGTGTTTGGAATAATAAAATTAAATTAATGACACTATAATTTTGTTATATTATAGAGCTATTAAATACTATTAGAGTATTCCGTGGGATTAAGCAAGCAACAAAGGCTTCCCTCTCTCTCATATGCATTTTCTAGGATTCAGTTTGTGATCAGTGAAATATGAACTATATTGGTTGAGTATTCCGAAATTGACCGTGGTTCATTAAATTTAAACTGATTTTATCCATTTAATAGTGAAATATAATAATTTTCCAATTAATTTCTTCAACTCTATAGCTTATTTTATAAAACGATGGAGGAATTGAAAGAGATGTTTTACATAGAATACAAGCAGGATGGTTGAAATGGAGGAGAGCGTCGGGTGTTTTATGTGATCGTAAAGTACCTCTAAA
>JBBUKS010000100.1:5842580-5855404 GCA_038050645.1 Hedychium gardnerianum
CACAAAATACTAATTCTTCTCCTAATCATCGCATCTACTACCTCCATTGATTTACCCGTGAGGGTTCCTATGTTCCAAATCTTAGACTATTAGTTTTCTTATAATATTTGTTCTTATCCAACCTATGGTGTGAGAACTCTTGCCTTTTTAGCACTACACCCATGTTCTCATGGAGATGTAGCGGTCCTTGCCGAAATATTACAGTCGGACCCTACAACGCGAACTTTTGCATATTTAGCACTACACCCGAGTTTTCATGGAGATGTCCTTGCCGAGATGTTACAATCGGACCCTGCAACGCGTTCCTTACGGGGAACATCCTATCATTAACACAATAGTTTAATTGATCCATTCATTGAAATTTGCCTTAGTTTAACGTTGGCTGGCAACCTAATGCAACCCTCCTCTTTTATCCGGGTATGGGACTTGCCATGACTAGTTCATCATGGGCGGAGCTTTTTGCCACATAGATAACGCATAAAAAATGTTGTCTTTTAACTTTTTTCTTGTTGTGATCTCAGAAGAAATCTTTTTGCCATGAAGAATCTTAGCTATGACTTGATAAGCCTTCACCATGATTAATAAAAGAATCTGCAAAACTCATTTCCACCACTCCAATAGATCCACCGGTATCATTTCCTCAATGGTTGGTATCATTCCCTCAATGGTTGATTAAACCAAAGCTAGATGAGCAATTTGGACCTCCGCCACATTTTCAAAGGAAATATGAGGAAAAGAAACGTAAATTCAGCCTAATGCTTTCATTGAAGACCTATGTATCGCCAATTCCTTTATCCCAAAGGTCAGTGGAAGCCAAGAACGATGAAAAATTTGGCAAATTCTATGATGATGATGTGGTTGCTTGTAAATTTTTGGATTTTCCTATTGGGATTATATGTTGTTATAGTGATATATATTTTTATGATGATGATTGTGATGAGGATGATCAATTTAAGATTTTTAATGAAGTTGTTGATTCTCCTATTGTTGATGTTGATGTTAGTGCACTCTTCACTACTTATGATGATGTTGTGGATAAAGTATAAAGACTTGTGCTATGGAAGCAACGCCCCAAAAATTACTTCATTTGATTGAATAATCACCGGACATTATAGATATTGTAAGAATTAAATTTGTTGATGATAAAAGTGTACGGGCTTTTAAGTAAAAACAAAGTCCAAAGAATCACAACCTTTAGAGGCACCACTACCTGAGCTAGAGTTAGAACCCTTACTTAATCGAGAAAAAGTCACATTCACTTGTTTAGAACCTTTAGGTATCTTTCAGCAATGCAAGGTTAGTATCTTTTATGATCTTTTAGAAAATTCCATAGATGCATCTGTAAGTGATTTTGTTATATGTGACTTATTTTTTGATACATGCTCAGTTACACATGATATTTTTCTAGTTCTTTCTTATCTCGCATGCATGTGAGAGGTGTGCTTTTTTATTGAGTGTGCAGGTTTTTATAAGGCCTAGGATTGAATGCTTCAACTGAACTGTCTATGACTTCCAGGAAGAATCTTCAAGGAGATGAAGATGGAGGAAGCGGTGCTTCATGATATTGATCCCATGATGATAGCTTTCTCCAAAATTTGGGACATTGTTAAGAAAGTCCGGAAGTATCTTACTTTAGCATGAGCAAGATTTAGAAACATAAGAAGGGGTCGAGCTAATAACAAAAAACAAGCATTTCTTGGGAGGAAACTCAAGTCTTTTTCTTATTTTCGTTTAAGTTTTTCTCTTGTTTTGTAGTTTTAACTTTTTGTTTTGTTTTATTTTAGGGTCAATAATATCCACGAGCTAGTTGTGGCAGCCATCATAGATGTGGAAGGATTTGGGGAGAAAAATTGAAGGCAGGTCGTGCCCATGAGGCACGGCCGTGCCTTTCTCAAAGCAGTCACCCATGCTAACCTGTGGCAGGTCGTGCCCCACATGAGGTGAGCCTCCCGTTTCCTCCAAGGGAAGGTCGTGCCATTTTGGCACGACTGTGTCTCACATGAGGTGAGCCGCCTGTGCCCACTATGGGCAGGCCGTGCCATTTTGGCATTGTTATGCCTCCTTTGAGGTGAGCTACTCATTCCCACCACGGACATGCTGTGCCATTTTGGCAGATCGTGCCTCCTTTAAGGTGAGCTACCGGTGCCCAACACTGGCATGTCGTGCCTCCCTTAATCTCCTTTCTTTCCTTTTTCCTTAATCCAATCCTTCTACTTTTTTTTTTGTCTAATCTTCTTTTTGTAGTATCCAGAGATGAGGAGTGCGACTACTAGATAGAGGAATGACTTAGATGCTTGGTGTGCATCACTTGGTAACTTTTCTCTTTTTAAACCTCCTCTACATTATATTTATTATTATTATTATTGGGACAATGAAAGATTTAAGTCTGGGGGATGTATATATGTTGGGTTGTCGGTTAATTTTTGTCAAATATTTTTTTTGCATAATAAATTTTTCTAGTTACATTGTATATCATGTCATTTTTTGTTTGTTCCTCATAGCAATATACTCGCACACTTGTTCTAGATATTCATGTTATTATGATAAAGCATGCTAGTATATTTAGTGATCTATCTTCTCGTATCCGTAGATAGCATAAAGTGAGCATATTTTTATAGGAAGAATTTAAGTGTTAGCCTAGTTTAACGATCTCTTTACACTATACTTGACTTTGATGGTAAATACTTTCAAAAATAGTTATGATTCATAAAATCAGACTAGTATGCTTGTTTCCTTTGTAACTTCTCAATTATATTTTGGTTATTGGATAATCTCAGTTCATGTCAATTCATTGGGAAAAATCTGCATCCCAGAAAAAAATAGAGAGAGATAAAAAGATTGAGTTGAAAAAGAAAATATAAAAATAAGGAGAATAAATGATTTAAAAATAATTGTCATAATTGAAAACTAACAAGTTATCACTTTGAGATCAAGTTAGGTTATTGGGGAAATAACTGTTATATTTTTCTTGATACCGAGTATTCTTTTCAGAACTTGTGTAGTTTGAGAGGGATGAACTTTGCGAGTGGAAGGTAAGTGTCTATCGCCGGAAGTATAAGGAACATGGTTAGATGATGACTTGACTAGGCTTGGAAATTGATACTTGAAAAGATTAAGTCACTCATCGCACTGAGCACGGAGAACTTCTACTTAGGCCCCACTCGAATAATTTTGTTATCTTGCTCATTAGTGAAACTACATGATAGGATTAGACTGATTTACTAGGGATTATGAAGTGTCATTTACACACATGAATCTATATTGCAAGTTTTACTTGATGACAAATAGGTTTAAGTCTGGGGTGTGATGTGTGTAGATTATGCATGTTTTTAAGCATCGTTTAGCATATATTTTGTTGCATTTCATGAGCATGATTTGCATTCGCTCACCTTATTTCTATGTGTTTCCATTATTTTCACTCTTTTGGTTTAAAGAACTACTCTTTATTTGTTTCCAATGATAAGACGTGAATTCAGAGCAAAAATGGAGCAAAGAAGCCTTGGAACGAATCCAATCGAAGAACGGAGCAAAGTCACATTTTTAGACATCATCATGGTAGTCTCTTAAACAATATTTTTTGGGTTTGAAACGAGGTCATTACATTCTGATTTTGGTACCAAATCATAGATCTTCGAAAGATCTTCGATTTGAATGGTTGTACGTCCCGTATGTCATCATGGACTAGAAGTTATAGCCGTTTTAAAATCAGTCTGTAGTGAGACATGACCGTGATGAAAAAGACATGACCGTGACAGTCAAAACACACTATCGTGCCTAAAAGATACGGTCGTGTCTTAGACTCATTAGTGGGCTAAAGCCATCATAGAGAGTTCATGCCAAAAGGCACGACCATGTCTTTTTCCGCGCACCCAACATATCCCGACCGTGCCTAAAAGGTACACAAATTGAGATAAAGTGGTCTAAGGGGTAAAAAATTTGTTTTAGTGGAGCCTAGTAAATGGGGCAGATCTAGAAAGTTTGAGGGAGGTATAAAAGAGTCAAGCAAACCATTGCTTGACTCATCTTGGATCAGGAGGCTCCAACCCCTTCCTTGGGAGAGGGTTTTTCCCTTCTTAGGGAAACCCTAGAGCATCTATCTTCATCCATCAAGACGGTTTGTCTACCTCCGGAGCAAGGAGACTCTCCCAAAGACATCGACATCGCATTGATAATCATTATCTTCTCTCTATTTCATGTATTGAGTTGTAGATTGCTATTTTATTTGTCTCTTGGATGTATTTCCTTTGTTATGGAGTAGTCCTCCGAATTCTAGTGTATAGGGAGTATTTGTGATGTGATGTTGATGTATAAACTATGGATTCGTCAATTTTCTTATTTGATGATATGTGTATGATTTGTTCTGTGTGTGTTGTCTCTTGTTTGTGTTTGATTAAATGTGTGTATGATGAATGCATATGGATGTGAAGGATTGGTCACCATGTAGAGGAAATGTTTTGGATTGTATGATCGGGGAGCCCTTAGTGACAGAGGGTTACCTTTAACTAAACTTTCTAGAGTCATCACCTCAAAATGAGAGTCAATCTTCATAAGGGATTAGCTAATTATAATTTAATGAGTTTTCTCCAATTCAATATTTGAAAGCGACTTGTGTAATTTAGAATTTAATGAGTTTTCACCAATTCAATATTAAAAAATGTTTCCCCTCAATTTAAAGCTCTTGTGACAAGGGTAATCCTTTAAGCGGACACTAGGTGGTCTTCTTACGAAGAGACATAGAATTTTGGTAGACACTCTGGTTTAGTCTTAGGATAGTTATATCTACACGTAAAATAATTCTTAGAACGTCAACAACCATCTTAGCGAAATCAAAGTCCTAGAATAGTTTCCCCAACTTAGCTCATTCTCTCAACTCTTTCTCTAATTCTCAGCTCTCTTTCTCTCTTGTCCGAGACTCCAACCAACCTTTCGATTGCCTAAATAACTTGTTTCAGGATCTCAATTAGTAGTCAACAACAATCCCTATATATTTGATATTTTATTATTTGACGACTTATCATGCACTTGCGGAATAGTACAAGTTTTTGCCCCGTTGCAAAGGATTGGTCGCTTTATATTAGTTGACTATTGATTTAGTTAATCTAAATTTCTTTTCTGCTTTTCATTTCTGAATTTCTACATCTTCTTTCAATCACTCTATTTTTGCCATGATATTGGGGTGGTTTCTTGTTTATACGCAGGTCTAACATTTCTGAAAATCTTTTTCCTATAGATTCTAAAATTGACAGGACATTTTGTCAAAGATAGAAAGTGCAAAAATAGTTTGAAGATGAGCAAACACAAGAGGCCACAATGATAACTAAAGCCTGGAAAGACTATGTCGCACCAAGCGCAAGAGATCTAAAGTCTAGCATCACTAGACCATCAATAGAGGAAAATAACTTTGAGCTAAAGGCTATTGAGATATCAATGGTATAGCAGAATCAATTCGGTGGAGGATCCACAAAAGATCCCAACCAATACTTAGAAATTTTTCTAGAGATATGTGGGACAATGAAGAAAAATGGAGCCTTCGCAGATGTAATCAAATTATTCTTGTTTTCCATCTAACTGCGAGATAAAGCGAAGGCATGACTGGATTCTCTATCGCCTGACATCATAGGGACATGGGAGCAACGTGAACAAGGATTCTTAGAGAAATTCTTTCCTCCAAGCAAGACCGCCCATCAGAGACATCTTATCACAAGTTTCACGTAAAAAGACGATGAATCATTATTTGAATCTTGGATTGATTCAAGGGGCTACTACGCCAATGCTCACACCATGGTCTTGAAAAATGATTAATCATCGACACTTTTTATAATGGAATCACATATCAAAAAAAGGTGTCCGATGATTTTGCAGCTAGCGAAGCTCTTGTGAACAAGGAATTGGATGAAGCCGAAGAGATAATTGAAAATGTGTCACTCAATCATCATCAATGGACATCGAAAAGATGAAATTTTGTTAAAACATCCGTGAAGTATGACGTCAATACCTGATGTGTGCAGATTATATATATTTTTAGACACTTTATATTGCACATCTACTTATATTTCATTGACATGATCTACATTATCACACCCTATTTTATTATGTTATCATGCATTTTACTCCACATTATTCAGAGATCTATTTTTTTGTTATTTTTATTGACAAGATGCGTTTTAGAGTAAAAATAGAACTTAAAGGAAAAAAAGAGGAGCAACAAGTAGAGCAGGAAGCAACCAACCAGGGTCAATGGACTGGTCGTGCTTCCCAAGCACGACAGTGCTTTAGCCCCAACAGGAACCAAGGCCCAATCATGCCTCCCAAGCATGACCGTGTAAAAATCCTGGGAAAACCTAGACACAGGTCATGCCTAAAAAAGCATGGTCGTGTCTAGCCTGCCATGCCTCCTCAACACCTGGTCGTGCCTCCCAAGCACGGTCGTGCCTCCAGACCAGCTTATCTCAACACCTGGTCGTGCCTCCCAAGCACAGTCCTGCCTCCCAGGCACGGTCGTGGCTCCAGACCAACTTGCCTCAACACTAGGTCATGCCTCCAAAGCATGGTCGTGCGCTAGAAAAGCAGGGGTCGTGCCCCCTGTCTAAAAGTCAATTTTTCCCATTTCTCAATGGGGGATGTTCTTCCCTTCTAGGGAGAACACAAGGTCCAGCCATCACTTGATTTTTAGAGATTTCATCGATGATCCGAGAATTTTTTCTCCGTTCCATTCATCATTCTGAGCAAGGAGAGCACTTCTAAAGATCAAGACGACATCCGGCTAAGCATTTCTTCCCTCTTCTCTCTAGACTAGGGCTAGAATGTTTCATTTATTGTCTTCTTGCTTTCTCTCCTTGTTCCTGGAGTAGATTCTTAGCATTCTAGGGTTAGAAAGTAATTATGATGTGATTGATGATGTACGAGCTATGGATATGCAAATTTCCTTTTTATATGAGATGTTTACCTCTTATGCTATATGTGTTGTGTTTTGTATTTGTTTAACGAAATGTGTATATGAGTAATGCATGTAGATATAGGGGATTTGCTTCTATGTTAAGGTTGCTACTAGACTGGATAATTGGGAGATCCTTAGTGACAAAGGATTCTTATTCAAGTGAACTATTATGCCCTTAGTGACAAAGAGCATCGACACTTATCCACTTTCTAGAGTTACAAGACCTTAACATAGGGACTAATCCTAGATACATATGAGTAAGTATGGAGAATAAAGAGATGAACATGTTATAGGGACATTATCTAGTATATAGTGAAATCGAAAACCTAGAATCACTTCCTAAACCAACTTTCACAACTCTCTTCCCTCTTTTCTTGAACCTTGACCTCCCACTCTCTTTCTCTCTCTCTCACACACACACTTAAGTTTACAAGCTTTCACACAACTTGATTAGTCTAGCTACTTACTTCACAAACTTACTAGCATGTTAATCCACAGTCCCTCTGGGATCGATATCTTTTATATTACTGACGATGTAACCGTGCACTCGCGGTGACGTAACAAGTTATTGACATCGTTGTCGGGGATTATTGAGATTAACATTAGTGATTTAGTTAGCTTAGACCTTATAAATAGTATTTTTTGTTTAATTTCATTTTACAAACATACATAATTCAAAAATATCTTATTTTTTGTTTCTTGCTTTCATACTCTATATTCTTTCTTTCTCTTGACACAAAAACTTGATTTGGAGTTTGCTCTTATATGTGAAGAGCTATAGATAATCTATTGTCATTTGATCTATAGATAGATAGAACTTTTAGAAGAAGAAGAAGAAATCTATAAAATAATTTAGAATAAAAGCAAATACAAATAGAAATTACAAACAAACCACTCAAAGACTACGCCACACCTTATGCAAGGGGCCTCGGGTCTAGTATCACTAGACCTACTATTGAAGCAAATAATTTTGAAATTAAGCTTTCGGTTGTATTCATGGTGCAACAAAATCAATACGGGATGGACCGAATGAAGACCCTAATCAATATTTAGAGACATTATATGAAATTTGTGGCACTATGAAAATGAATGGAGTGATAGTAGAGGCAATCAGACTAATATTGTTTGGATTTTCACTAAGAGACAGAGCAAAGACATGGTTAAATTCCTTACCTCCTAACAATATTACACCCTGGGAACAATGTGAACAAGTATTCTTGGAGAAGTTCTATCCTCCAATAAAGATGACACATATGAGAAACTTAATAGCTAGCTTCAAATTGAATGATGGGGAATCCCTTTATGAAGCATGAGATGGGTTCAAAGGACTTCTTAGACAATACCTACATCACGGGCTAGAAAAGTGGCTAATCATTCACACTTTCTACAATGGAATTAACTATCAAACTAAGGTCTCTTTGGATTCTGCAACAGACGGAGCTTTAATGAACAAGAGCCTAAATGAAGCTGAGGAAATAATAGAGAGTGTAGTTATAAATCACCACCAATGGGTGTCAGAAAGAAGTAACCCAATCAAAATTCCTGGAATACATGGGGTTAACACTTTGGACATAATCTCTACTAAGATGGATGCCTTTACAAAGATATTTGAAGCTATGAATACCAAATAGGCGAATGCAATCAGTGCAAGTTACGAAATATGCCGTGAATTGGAGCATGCAAAGGAAACTTGTCCACTCAAACTTATAATTGCACAATTAGCTTAGATTGAATAAGTAGATGTAATAGAAAAATTCAACTCTAGGCCTAACAACCCATATTCTAACACATACAACCCCAGATGGAGGAATCACCAAAATTTCTCCTATCGCAACAACAATCAAGAGGAAGTGGGGAAAATATCAAATTTTCAACAGACTTCATAACCCTCACGCCTAGAGAAATTACTTGAGGAAATGCAAGCTACCCAATTGAAAATGAAGAATGATATCAAGAAGTTTTGTGGGAGAATGGATAACGTTGAGAATCACTTAAATATTCTTGGCAATCAAGTGACACAAGTAGTTAGCACTTTTTCAAAATAATAAGGGTCATTCCTAGGGAAACCAGAAACTAATCCAGTTGAGCATTATAATGTCATCGAGTTAAGAAACAGTTGGACCTTGAGGCAACCCCAAGTGAATGCTGCATCCGAAGGATCGAGCGTACACTGATCGGGGAGTCAGCTCCTTCTACACATAACGAACACATCCAAGAAGAAGTTGAGAATGACGAATCGATTGAGACTAGCCCGAAGAGTAGATTTGTACCACCTATACCCTTCCCTCAAGGGATTTCAAAAGCAAAAAGGATGAGGAGTTTGACAAATTTCTAAAGAAGATCAAGGAATTATACATCGAGATCCCACTTATGGACGCTCTGTAGCAAATGCCTAAGTTTGCAAAGTTCATGAAGAGTATCCAATCAACAAGACGCAAGAAAGATGGCGGTGAAATGGTAGCCCTGAACGCTGAGTGTAGCGCTTTAATATAAAACTGTATGCCTCCGAAGTTGAAGAATCTAGGAAGTTTTTCTATTCCTTGCACCATCGGGACCACTATTATTCAAAAAAAAATTTATGATTTAGGGGCTAGTGTCAGCCTCATGCCTCTTTCATTATGTAATAATTTATGATTGAAAGACTTGAAACTCACTACTATGATACTACAACTGGCAGATCACTCCCATAGATACCCATTAGGTATTCTAGAGGATGTGCTAGTTAAGGTAAGTAATTTTTTGGTCTCTACTGACTTTATAGTCCTAGAGATGAATGAGGATTCTAAAATCCTAATCATCCTAGGAAGACCATTCTTGGCCACTACCGAAGTTATATTTGATTTGAAAGATCACATGGTAGTGAGAGAGGACAGAGTTTGTTTTGATTTATCTAACTCCTTATATACTCTACTTGTATTTTATGATTGCAACAGGTACGAAGAACTTAAACAAGTAGAGTCCAAGAAGAAATATCTGAAGGAGATGGAGAAGCCACCAGAAGAACCATACTCTGATGGCAAAGGAAAAATGGTTGAACCCAACTCTGAAAAGTACATCATCCTGGCGAAAGCAAGGATGGAAAGAAGGGGTCTAAGCCAAAATGGCCATAAAAGAGAGGAACATAACCCCTTCAAGGCTAAGGCATCAAGTTGAGCCAAATCAGGGGATGAGCTAATGAACTAAAACAAGCACTTCTTAGGAGACAACCCAAGAGTTTACTTTAGATATAGTTTTAGTTTCTTCATTTTTGTTAATATTTTTTTTTTCTTTTGTTGGTTTAAGGGCCCACATGAGCTGGCTGTCAAATTTCCACGGGCATGGCTAATGGAGGAAGACAAGATGAAAAAGTCAAAGGAAGGGCCTAAAAAATAAGCAGGATCGGGGGTGTTTTTTTCCCACATGGTCGTGTTTATCAAAACATGGTCATACCCCCCCCCCCCCATCAGTAGGAGTCAAAGGCAGACCGTGCCTCTGAGGCATGACTGTGCCACCCATCCAGAGTCTTCTCAAGCCCAAGTCGTGCAAGAAAACATGGTCGTGCTTCCCTACTACAAGAATTCAAGCCCAGGTCATGTTCAAAAAGCATGAACTTGCTTCCAAGGAAGAAACTTCTCAAGTGCAGGCCATGCCTCCAAGGCATGGTCGTGCCCCTAGTCAGCAGAACTCAAGACCCAACCATGTTTCTCAAACACGGTTGTGCCAAGTCTCCCCTCTCGTTATAAGGCTCGGTTGTTGTTGTTGTTGTTGTTGTATAGCTTATTTTTGAACTTTTCCATTGATCTTCATGAGTTGCCCAATTTTCTGATAAAGACCAGATTAGCATTTGCTAATACCAATTCAAGTTGGTGGATCTTTGTTGCTATTTGTCTGACAATGATAAACAGCCTGAGTAAAGTGTTTAATGAAATAATTTCAGATGTTGAAGCATTGTTAAATTTGGCATGTTCATGATCAGGTCAAATTGAATCCAGATATTTAGTTATTCCCAAAAGATGAAACTTGTGGATGCTCGAGTGTGGTACTTGGTTGTAGTAGGTCTAATAAGAAGTTGAGAAATGATTGACTAAGCTTTGAGTTAACTGTGGAATGGCAGTCTGAGAATCTGAAGTGGATTAGCTTCTTTGATCGAGTTAATTAAAGTGAGAATCCAAGTTCGTTAAATTGAGGTTGATAAGAGACTGTGGCTATTCCTTATCTTTGGATGAGAACCATGATAGATGGTGGTTCACTGTGCTCAAGCATTTGTTTATACTGATTCACGTTGGTTGATCTTTATCGCTATTTGCCTGATAATGAGATTTCAGATGTTGAAGCATTTTTTAAATTTGGCAAGTTCATACTTAGGTCAAATTGAATTAAGATATTTAGCTATTCTACCCAAAAGATGGAACTTGTGGAACCTTGAGTGCGGTACTTGGTTGTAGTAATCCTATTGAGAAGTTGAGAGATAATTGACTAAGGTTTAAGTGTGGAATTGTAGCCTGAGAATATGAAGTGGATTAGCTTCTTACTTGTTAACTGAGTTAATTAAAGTGAGAATCCACATTCAATGGAGGTCGTTAAGAGATTGTGGCTATATCCTTATCATTGGATGAGAGCCATGATAAATGGTGGTTTGCTGTGTTGGGACCAAGAGGGTGGGTTGGGGGGGGGGGGAGGGGGGTTGTGAATAGACTCTTGTTTCAAATCAATTTGTCACTACAAGAAGTTAGTGCATAAAAAAAAATTCAAGTAATATGAGCAACAACTTTCTAGTCACGTTCTGCTTTTTCAGATTACTAGCAGTTGACTGCTACTGTTCATTAATCAACTGCCTACACAGCAAATTTCTTGACATCAGACCAACAACTCTCGCTTTTTTATTATTGCTTAGTTTTTTTATTATAGCTCATCAATCGATTAATTAGACTCTTTGGCTTTTTTAATAGTTCACCAATTGATTGGGCCACCTAGTCGATTGGATTGATTGCATTTGACTGTCCAATCAATTTCTTGAACTGAACCTTTTGTTCATTTTCGTTTGATGCTGAGTTGACTGCCCAGCAACTGACTGACTGCAAAGAAGAATATCATAGTTTGTGGTTTGAGAAGTTGACTGAGTAAAGTATTAGTCGACTGCTAGTTGAACAAAAACCTTCTGCTCGTTTCTGTTTAACCTTGAGTTGACTGCCTAGTTAGGCTCGAGTTCTAGTTGAAAGATTTCTCCAATTGAATGATATCCTGGCTGCGATCATTTCCGAAGTTAAGTCCGCTTCTAAATCTAGTTCCATGTGTATCCCAATTACATATGCACTCGACTCTCCTAATAGAAGTTTACTTTCATGTCATTGCCTCCGGGATTTCGTCATGCCAAGAAGCCTTCTTGCTTTGGGGTCTTCAATGCCTAGAGGCTTTGATGCCTCCGGTACTTTATCAAATACCTAGCATCCAGTCCCCTTGGCCTGTTGAGACTTCATGCTACCAAGAATGTGGTTCTTGACCTTCTTGGGTTTCCATGTGCCAACTATTTAGTCCTCGATTTGTCGACTTCTTCGTGCCAAGTATCTTGTACTCGACCTACTTGGGCTTCCATCCGCCAAGTATCCAATCCTCATCAATCTACTTGGACTTCGGGGCAAGTTTCTCTTTTGCACACTTGACATACATGTCAGGTTAACATATTTCCCTAGCTTAAACTTTACTCAAATATCAAAACTACATCGACATTTTACTAAACCGAACACCCAACTTTCATAAATACTTAAATCCTTGCACCACACTTTTAAATTTACCAAATCACACATCTTTCCCAAAATACTTCTTTGTTTGTCCCAAGGTTTAAAATTTCGTTCCGTGCCGCCCGGCACGGACGAATTTTACCGTTCCGCCGCAACACCGAAACCGGAAG
>JBBUKS010000100.1:5855504-5875306 GCA_038050645.1 Hedychium gardnerianum
CACGATACGATACCGAAACCGTATCGTTCCGGTCTGGGACCGAAACCTCGGCACGGGTCGAGATTTTAAACCTTGGTTTGTCCACATGCTCATTTGACCAACCTGAACTACCGAAGCACATTTGAAATCTCGAAAAATGGGTTGGGTTTTATAGTTGTTTATCTCCTTCAAAAACAAGGTTTTTTTTTTTTTTTTCAAAAAGCACACAATAAGCTAAATAGGGTGTGAAACCAAGATTGGAGGACATTGTTACACTCAAGAGAGTCCCAAGTATGCATTGGTCCCGATTTGGATTTGTATCTAATAAGCCTAACTTCATAGTGAGTTTAAATCAAAATTTACCGACGGTCGTATAGGGTCCATATTTAAAACAATTTGAACATCGTTAGAGTCACGAGGGTTCTAAGAATACATAAGTGCTATTATTGAGTGAATATGATAAGCCTAAGTGTATCAATTACTATGATAAAATTACACAAAATTGAAATTTTTCAAAAACTCATAGTAGATTGAATAGGGTGTGGAACCGAGATTAAAGGACATGGTTACACTCAGAAGAGTTCATGAATACATTGGTGTTGATTTGGGTTGGATATGATAAGCGTAACTCCATTAATAAGTTTGGTCAAAACTTACTAATAGTTGATTGGGTCCAAATTCAAATTTTTTTGAACATTGTCAAAGTCACAAGAGTCCCAGAAATACAGAATTGTCGTTGTTGAGTGAGTATGATAAACCTAAGTGGACCGGTATGTTCTGAAACTACATAAGACTAAAGTTGTTTTAAAAACTCACAACAAACTAAATAGGGTGGGGAACCAAGATTGGAGAAAATCATTACACTTAGGAGCATCCCAAGAATATATTGCTCCCGATTTGGTTAAAATTTGATAAGCCATCCATCAGAGGTTGGAGGGTTAAATATACTTTCACTTTGAAACAATGTCTTTGTAACACAGTAGAAAAATACAAGTTATACAATTGAAAGCAAGAACAAACAATTACAAACCAAACAATCGATTTAATGTGGTTAAGTAGCCCTCAACTCCCACTCGACTTGTGATCAGTGGATCACTCCTCTTTTTTCCACTATTTTTCTCCTTCGCAGCATGAATCTAGAGGAGAAACCTCTTCTACTTCTTTACAAGAACGGAATATAACACAAGGAAGAAGAAAGGAATTAAGATCTTTAAAGAACAAGAGAGATGAGCTTGGAAGTAAAAATATGATCACTTTTAGTAGTTGTCTTGAGTTCCGAAGGTCCTTTATAGCTTCAGTCCTTCAACAACTTTCTAATGACATTCTGCTTTTCCATGTCGCCAAATCAACTATTATTCTTCATTAGTTGACTGCCTGTACAGTACCCAAGTATACAACCATTGTAGCATTTTTGATGTCAGATCTAATCTCAGGCTTTTTTACGCTGTTGAATAGTCCATTGATTGAGTCATCTAGTCGACTAGATTGACTTCAGTCAATTGACCACTGGACTGATACCTAAACAAAACGTTTTTTCGTTTCTATTTGATGTTGAATTGACTAATTCAAGGTATAAGTAGCCAAAGTCCATCACCAGTTAACTGCTCAATCAGAATATCACACTTATTTTGTTGTTGTTTGAGTTTTTTTTTGCTTTGAGTAGTCGACTAAGTAAATCAGTCAACTTAAAACAATATTAATCGACTAATCAGTCAGTTGTTGCTTGCACAAAAACCTTCTACTTGTTTTTGTCTAACCTTGAGTCGACTGCCTAGTTTACTCAAGTACTAGCCGATTGATATCCTAGCCGCGGTCATTTTTAAAGTTAAGTCCCCCCTTAAGTCTATTACCATATGTATCTCAAGGACGCGTGTACTTGAGTCTCCTCATAGGACTTTACCTTTATGCGAACAGACTCTCCGTTGCCTTCTTACTTTTAGGTCTTCCATGCCTAAAGGCTTCGACGCCTCTGAGACTTCATAAAATGCCCAACATCTAGTCATCTGGACCCATAAAATTTAAATGCTGCCAAGAATCTAGTCCTCGACCTTCTTGGGTTTCCATGCGCCAACTATTTGGTCCTTGACCTACTTGAACTTACTCGTGTTAAGTATCCGATATTTGGCCTACTTGAACTTCCACCTGCCAAGTATCAAATCCTCATTGACCTATATGGACTTTCGTTATTACACCTGCAACACCGTCTTTTCTACTTTTGCACACTTGACACACACGTAAGATCAATAATTTCCCTAAAAGTTTTTTCAAATATCAAAACTACATGCTTAGGCATGATTGCACAAACACGCTGTGCTATATATATATTAACTCAATCTCACGTAGTTCAACCACAATAGGTCTTTTATATTAGCTCAATCTCACATAGTTCAAGGAAAATAGGTCTTGACTTTGGCTCGAGCTCAACTTGGTGAGCGCTTGTGAGTACTCCATAATACCTTTGGTAAATCATTGATGGATTTATCAAAAGGGTAATATAGCTAATCTGATTGAACTGTTAGGCAATCTAAAAATGATTTAATTTGAAGACCTTATTTTTTACTATAGATATTTACCTTTGCGTGTCTTTTCAAAAGATAGGGCTTGGTTTTAGCATGACCTCAACTTGGTGGGTTATTGCAATTATTCCTAATACTCTTTGTCAATCATCAATCGACTTAACTAGGAATATATATTCTGGTTGAACTAAATTTGATACTGTAGATGTTTACCTTTGCATTCCTGCAAAAGAAGATTGACTAGGAAAGAGCAGGTACCTTCTTTGCCACATGATTATTGATCTACTTGAAAAGTTTCTCTAATTGACCAAGAATTTCTTATGAGCAGTAGGTTATCACTCAGTTGATAATCTTTGAAAGATATCCAAGCTATGGTTTACTAGGCATAATTTACCATTCCATTCGCCGCCCGACACCAGCACCGCAGGATCGTGGCGCCTCTGCGATCCCATTTTTTTAAAAATATTTTATTTTATTTTTAAATTTTTTAATATTTAGGTTAAATTTTTTAATTTTAATTAATATATTTTATATTTAAAAAATACTGAAACTATATCGACATAGCACGATACGGTACCGAAACTGTATCGTTCCAGTCAGAAATTGAAATTCTAATGCGGGTCGAAATTTTAAAGCATGATCTAAGCTAACAAGGAAAAGGGAATACATTATCACTCGACATTGTAGATGTTTACATTTGCACTCTCTCAAAAGAAGATTGATTAGGAAATTATCCACTTGAAAAGTTTCTCTAATTGGCCAATGATGTCTTTTTAACCTATTGGGTCATCTCCAATTTTATTATTCTTGAAAGAAACCCAATCTAATGCCTCAACTACCCCCTAGTGGATCCATTGGTAGTCATAGTTGATATTCGTATAGTAGAACCATGTTGTCCTGTCTTGTTCAAATTGTAAAGGAAATTATATTCTTTCTTAACATCATCTGCCTATAGAAGAGGTCTTGTTTGTTTTCCTTTTGGTGGAAAACAATAGGATTCATCCTAATATGACTTCAGAGGAGGTTGAGAATTTTAAATAATCTGTCAATGACCTGAAACCTTAAGGCCATATTTCCTATGATGTAAGGAAATAGCTAGGAAAGAGATGGTAGGAGAATGAATTCATATGAAAGGATAGGAAAATGATTTCCTAGTTTGTATTTTTTTTTTTGGAAAGAAGACTAGTAGTGTTTCCTAATTGTCTCATTATTTCCTTTGAGGGGAGGAAAGAGGGAGGACAATTTAAATTTAAAAAATTTGTTTGCTAAAAACAAATCAAAAATAGATTTTAAAAATAATTCTGAACTTTTTGGGTTGGATTAATCTGACATTGCATGTGAATAATACTTTTTATGCCCAAATTGGGCAGAAGCACGTTTGTTCAAACTAGGGAAAGCAATTATCTAAATTACTAAGTTTTTTTCTTTGCATTGTTCAATAAGATTTTGATGGCCATTAACGTTGGAAATACATTCTTATTTGATTTCCACTAATACTTTTGTATGAGGTGCATCAATGGACTTAATTAAGCCATAGTCCTCTCATCTCTCATCAATGGAATATTCTATCTTCAAGTGGCCTCCCCAAAAATTCTCTTTCTAGTTGATTGTTAGAGGTGAATTTTGTAGGACATTTCTTATGGTTTAGTGTCTATATTCTTTTGCAATTTATTGTATCTTTACAATTAAGAGTCATTTCACTTCTAAGAGTTAGCTTTATTCTAAGAGCCATGCGCAAGAGTTTTCTGAGAATGAAATAGTAGTTCAAGAGTCATTGCAATAGAGTCCACAATTTTTCAATATCTTCAATTATTTTTTCTTCTACTTTGGTTGTGATGTCTTGAGCTAGTGGTGCCTAGTATGCCACTGTGTTAGAGTGGGGGTTCTGTTTTACTCTTTTACAGTTGTGAACTTGATGGTCGTCTCTTGTGGCCAGACTGAGTCACCTGCCAGGAGAGCCTCCTCTACAAACCTGTTAATAAATATTTTAGTTACTTGTTCTTCCTTCTGCACTTCTCATATTCCAATTACTTATATTGAGTGCTTACAACCTTTCAATTAATTGCTCAAAGTTACTGAATCTACTCACACGAAATTTGGCAAACTTTCAAAGTGCCAAACCTCAGAAGGATGTAGAATTCTGACAAAGCAACTTCTCTATTAATCTATTAAAAATTTTTGAGTTACTTGTCCTTCCTGTGTTATTAATATCAAATCTGCACTCCTCTTCCAACTTCTTATGTTGTGCACTTCCAACTGTTAAGTTTACTGCTCAAAGTTTCTGAATCTGCTCATAGGAAATTTGATAAACTATCAAAGTGCCAATCCTCTTGAGAATATAGAATTCCAACATATCGGTGGTATATCTAATATTTCTATGAGGACGTATGAACCCTAAATGCTGTCACATGCTTTGACAATCAAAGATTTTGTTGTGGATTCATTTGTTGCATCTAAAAGCTCATTGTTCATATTCCTCCTGAATGCCTAAATCAAATTGAGTTTCTGCAATTGACATTAGCTCCATTTGGAGTTCGTTTTTTCCTGTTGCCATCTAATTCTATCTGTTCTGGCATTGTTATCTTCCTACTTTTCTATCTGCTTGCCTCTTCAAAGTCCTTGCTAAAACTACTGTTATTGGTTTTGGGTTCCTGCACCTGAATCTATTTTTTTTTCCAAAGCCCATCATTGGAGCTCATATGGTAGACATTGTCACCAACATAATTTGGAGTTGATGCTTCATAGCTCGTCTCACATCTCTTGATATCGTCACAAGTTCTGTAATTGAACCTACAATTCCTATTGAGGCCAACAATTTCATCAAGCATGACAAAGTGATTATCCCAACTTCTGAGAAGACAGAAGAAAAACATTTCTTAAGATATCTCCTACACAACTCAAAGGCCTGCCACAAGATTATTCACTTCATTCAATTCTCATTGGGTTGCTAACTCTCTACTCAAGCTTTCCCACATATGGTACCAAGCTTATTGGTCAAATTTTGTATCGATTATCGCCTACCTTGCTAGGTGCATCTTCAATTCATGATTGAAGTAGCTCAAACCACTAACAAAATTCTAATGCTCTGATTATTCTGAAGCGTCGATGAAGGGGGGAAAGAAATCAACAGTGGAAAAATATTTTCAGGGAAAGGGAAAAGAAAGGAAGAGGAAAGAAGAGAAAGAAAGAAATGCAAAAGGAGAGGGAAAGGAATCCTCCGGTGGCCACGATTGGCTTGGTGAGCTTGAGCTTGTGGCCACGCAACCAGACCATTAGCTTGCGGTGACGTCACAAACTCGTGGCCTCTTTGTGGCTAACCTCTCTGTGCTCGCCGCGAGTTTGTGTCATCACCACGAGTTTTTGGCCTCGCTACAAACTCGTGACCGCCAATTTTTCAGTGTTTGGGATTGGGATTTGCAGCTGAAGTTCGTTGTTCTCTTAGCGGAATTTTTTGAGAGAGGATGGAAAGTTCGTTCGTCTGATTTCGGGCAAACAAAAAAACAGGTCAAAAACAGTCCGCAGATTGATTTGGAATCTGTCTATTATTTTGTTTTAATAGGTAAACAGAGGCATTAGTTTCAATACTCCTGCAATCTATCCTTTCTCTCATCCACGTTTTGTAGTAATACAGGGCACAAAGGTAAATGTGGAAGGATGGGAGTGAAAACCAAAAGTGAATTAGTTTCATACTTGTTGATCAGTTTGACTGAGGTGAGAATAGTTTGTAGGAGCTGAGCAGTGGTGCTAAATCTTGAGGTGAAATCCTGCCAAACCACACCCTCATTGCCATGATTTTGGGGGTTTGGGGGTTTTCCGGGTAGCCAATATCGGAGTTCAAGGTTTGTATGTTGAAATATGGAAGTTGAGAAGCAGGCATCAGCTGAAGTCTTAATGGTGTCTTTAATGTCCAAGGTGGGGGTTGCACCTGGGTCAAACCAAGATAGTGATTTTTGGTGGTCATAGAAATAGGAGATTGCTTTTCCTATCATGCTTACTGTGGGCAAACATATGTCACATTCTCATTCAGCATTCTTATTCAACTCTTCCTAGGTGCTGAGCCTGAAACAATTTACCCAAGTTTATAACCGTATTTGAGATAGGTAGACGTAGCTGTTATTCATTCTATATCAAATCCTTCCCTTTGTTATTTGCAGATAGTCTATCAGCTAAAAGTTCTCTGTTATGAATCTTTCCTTATATTGGTGGTGTTAGGTTGTATTCTATCCAATTTCTTTTCTTTCACACAATCTTGTGAACAACTTGTTGATGTGGAATTCTTAATGAAAGTCTGTAATTGGATTTATGCGGAAAAGAAATTAGCTAGTGTTTTTGGATGAGAACTTTGAAGAATGCTTGAGAGTGAGAATGTTGTGATTTTTTGTAGCTTATGATTTTTTCATAATTTTGAAGTGAAATTTCATTAGCAAATCCTATCTTACTTTCACTAATTTGAATGTTTTTTTTGTCAAAGTATTGCAATTGGTATATCGAAAATTGGCATCTTTGATCGATTTTATTGATTGTTTCATTTGCATTCCTGCATTCTTAATCTTTTCTGAGAGTTTGTGGAACTAAATCCTCATTTACATGTCCATAAGATAAGCAGTTTTGTTTTCTTGTGTCTTTGATTTATACAGCATTTTACCCATTGAGTTCACTTTTCTGATATTACAAATCAACCAAATCTACATCACACTTATGATAATAGATTCGAGTATTAGCATCTTGCAAACATAGTGCTCCAGTTTCTTCTTTCTTCCATCTGCTGTGTATGATAATTTGCTTGGTATTTTGTCTCATTATGTTCAATGCTTCAGTGGTTAGGTATGGGAAACCAAGAGCTACTTGATTATTTCAGTGAGTATGCACCAGTGAAGTCCTGCCATTCCTATGGACCTAATGGGCACCGAGGAATGAGTGTTTTGGTTTTTGAAGCTACTGCAATGGGCTATTTGGAAGCTGAGTGGCTGCATAAGCACTTTGCAAAGCAAGGAACCAGTAGAGATGCATGGGAACATCCTCGGAAAAATCTATTCTCTGAGGGTGGCAAACGTCAACTATATGGTTACCTAGCACGAAAAGAAGATCTGGATACCTTCAACTACCACTGTCAAGGTATGTCTTTCTTATCCATTTTATTGCTTTGTATTACAGATGACATCAGATATTATTTGAGGGAAAGGTAGTTTTGAAAGACTGGTTTCTTTGTGAATATTCTTTCTTTCGTTATATGGTTCAATGAAGTTTTGATTGCGCTTTACATTCTCGATTTTGTTATTCAATCATGGACAGTACTGATAAGTTATTTTAACAATTGATTGTAGCAAAGAAGTGATTATGCTCGCCTCTGGCGCCCCTCACAGCCCATTCCTAGATTATGTGAAGGGAGGTAAATCACGGGGTCAGCTTATAGTCAACCGCCAAGTGACTAGGGATAGGAGGAGTTTATTTTCCCTGATTATTTTAACAATTGATGAGTTAAGCAGGGGAGGTTGGAATTAGAATATCTTTATTAAATTATGTACTCGAGAGTAGAAACTTAAGGATTATTTGGTTTAACAATAAGGCTTAATAATAACTAATGGCTCATAAAATAATGTAGCACAAACATTCATTTATATGTTGATCTTAAAGTATGTAAACCTGCAGGTCATTTACCATGAATATCAAATGGTACCTGCAACACAAATCACTATGTAAATACACAATGTGAAAATAAACAATGCAATGATTTATTCAAGAGCTCTACATTTCCTAATTGCATCCACCAATCAATAAGCCTGTTGGACTCATTCAATGAATGAAGGGCATGCACTCCCCTTTTTGCGATGGAGTGGTGCCTGTGTGCTCTCCAACACATGCATGACTACCGAAGGTAACTTGAGTGTGCTATGTTCAATACGTCATACTTGTCGGCAGGCCAAGCATGGTAAAGGTTAAAAGAAATTGGTATACATTGCGATATGGTATGATCATCCTAATGGGCGAAAGGCCATATTTGCAATACAACATTCGGTATATAATTTGCATCCATAAGTAAATCATCCAACTATGATGATATTCCATAGGTTCACTATTTTCTAAGCTATGGCAACATTCCACTCTATATCAATTGACAAGAAAAATATACTGCAAGTCCTACATAAACACCGTAGGCATCATAAATATGCACTGCTTAAAAGTGTGCATGAAAAGCTACCTAAACAAACTCTAGTATGATGTAAGGTACAACATTTTACTACTAGATACTTGCATAAATATATGTAATCAGATTTCATTTGTATGCAAATCATGAAAATCAATAATATTATTAACAACGAAACTAATAAGAATACAAGGGCAAAGAACAACACAAGTAGATATGACAAGGTAAATAGATCCTCTGTATGATCCAAGAGCAACCTCTAAAACAACATGAGTTGTTCAAGTATTCATGATCCCCTCTCCACTATATCAGCAAGTTGCCACATCTTTCCCATCTATCAATTAAGACAATTTAAACCTCATTTTATCATTCAAATATTTATTCACTCAAACTGTTTCAAGCATCACCTAAGTCAAACAGATACCTATTACAATTAAAAACGATAGGGAGTTTCAACAACGTATGACAAATGATGACAGAGCATTGTGGCAATGCTGTTGTGTAGGTGATAGAAACGATAGGGAGTTTCAACAATGCATGACAAATGATGACAGAGCATTGTGGCTCTCTAATAAACCATGACATGTAGCACTTCAAAGAGATCAAGAAGTTTCGAGAGGAGGTGCCATGTTGAGTAGCAGAAAGTAGTTGCTTTGCTCACACCAAAGGAAGGACGAAGGGGTTTCGGAGTTGATCTTGCCAAATTGGGGAAGGAGAAGGGAGATAGTTGTCACGAAGGGAGGTGCAGTGCCATGTGGTGGAGGGACTCAAAATTATCACGAGATAGGGGAGAGGAGGAATAAAAGGGTATTTAGAATACTTAAAAACCTTATATATAATAACAAGGTCAACTAAACCAATTTGGTATGGTTCTGCTGCTTCAAATCTGGTTCAGCCTTAAAACCCTTCATTTCAGTTTGTTTCGATCCCAGGTCGAGTGTAAAGTGAGATTAAATTTAACCCACTTGAATGCTAACTCAATTAGTCATTCTAACTAATAATGAACCCCAAAGCTAAATCAAAATCACTAAACTAGTAAACTATTAGGTTCACCCATGAGAACTATAATTTATTTCACTGAACCCTAATTAACCAACGATTATGTTGATTTAAATTTATTTAATTTCAATATATATAACAACGTTTGTGTTGTCCAACTTAAACTTCACCATTCACCTGCTTCAACTATCATGCACCATCTCCATGACTGTTCACAACAATATGACTCATCCACAACATCATTGCCGTAGAATCGTAAAATTACTACCTTTATAAGGTCCCTCTATTTGCAAACACCTAAATATTATTCACATTTCTGAAAACCAGGTAGTAGTCCACCCTTACGCGAATATTTAATGTGCAACTCATGGTTTAAATTTACTAGTGTCAAGTAACACAGTTATCAAAATGTATCTTTCTAGTAAATTACTGAACCTACACTAATTAGCATAAATAATCTCTCGTGTCTTGTATTGATGGTGCTAACTCGCTATGGTATGATACATGTCAAGTGGTACGATACATGTCAAGTTGAATTCAAGTAATGGTTATTACTTTTGTAGCTTTCTTCAAAATTCTAATTCAATTATCTATAGATTTGTTTTTATAAGCAAATAAGTTGAGTGGGAGAAAGATTATAAGAGCAATACTTATATCAATCTATCTCAACAAGCCTTGAAAAAAAATGAATAAGATCATTCTCAATTACTAACTAATATAGTTGTATTAAAATGTATGCCAAGTATACATTCCAATTGATGACCAAAACCCCGATACAGAATGATAGTTGAAAGTTTACCCTTAATATGTGGTTGTGTTCTCCTTCTTTTCATTTCTTTCCTCCCTCCGCCTTTTGATTTGCCATCAACATCGTGCACTAAACTCCAACACCATACCTAAACCATACCATTCCAATAAAACACCAAAACTTCAAGATGGCTTGAGATTTGAAACCTTGGTTCAATTACACTCTAGTAACTCTACTAGTCGCCAATGTTTGTATTTGCTATCATGCCATCTTCCTCAATTGTTTCTTGGTCAGATCATATCCATTTCAATCATCCCATCCTAATCGTCTCACAGGTCACAACTTCCCATGTCCACCTTTCAGCAACAATCTTTTCTGTTGTCTCTTCCCTTCACTATTTCAGTAGCATTTACTTTGTATTCAACAATGTAATTATACCAAGCAAACTAAATGCTTTTGCCATGTGAACTTGTTTGACAACCAACAAATCTTATTCTTATGTAAGTGAAATCGATTATGTAGCAAAAGGTGATTACGCTTATCCCAGGCGCCTCTCATAGTTTGTCCCCATGTTTTGTGAAGGGAGGTAAATTACGGGGTCAGTTTATAGCCGACCGCCAAGTGACTAGGGGGTGAGAGGAGTTTTTTTTCTCTAAGGGCATACATTTGTCGGGAATTGACCCTTATTCTATTGTAACAAATCTACCACCCACTAGCTAGCTGACATCCCGTGGGGACGAAATCGATTATCATTGAAGATGTAAGGAGTAGAGAGAGGTTAAATATAATTTTTTTAGCATGATAAAAGTGATTTGAAAGATATAGTTATTAGTAGCAATGAAGCCTTAGGTTCCGATCAATGTTGGGGGTAAGATTTGAGCAATTAATTGTAAATAAGGTTGAGGCTACTTTTATTTGTTTGGTTCTTTTGTATTGTGTAGGGTTTAGTACATTTTAGGGGTGGGGAAAATATCGAAAATTTTGATATACCGCATATACCATACCGATATTTACCGTTTGTACCAAAATTTTTGGTACGATATTATATAGTATCGAAATTTTCGGTATCGGTATCGATATAAAATTTATGATTTTTCGGTATTTCGAAATATACCAAAATATCTAATATATTTGTTTTATAAATTATTTTATTAGGCTTAAAAGTTGTATTGGGATTTGGGCGGGACTCAATTAGTTTTGAAGATCATAACTTTTGACTCGGATATCAGAATGAGACGATTTTTTTTTTTGAATCAAAGCTTGTTCAGAGATCTATAATTCAAAAAAAAAATCGTTTCATTTTGATATCTGAGTCAAAAGTTATAATTTTAGAAAGTTTGCTACATAGTTGTAACAGCTACACAGTTGTAGCAGCTACTGGTTCGTAGCTGCTATAACTGTGTAGCAAATTTTCGAAGGTCATAACTTTTGACTCGACTTTTAGAATGAGACGATCTTTTTTTTTGAATTGAAGCTCGTTCAGAACTTTATAATTCAAAAAAAGATCGCCTCATTCTGATATCCGAATCAAAAGTTATGGTTTTCGAAAGTTTGCTACATAGTTATAGCAAACTTCCGAAAGTCATAATTTTTGACTCGGATATTAGAATGAGACGATCTTTTTTTTTTTATTCGAAGCTCGTTTAAAGATCTATAATTCAAAAAAAGGATCGTCTCTGATATCCGAATCAAAAGTTATGATCTTCGGAAGTTTGTTACACAGTTGTAGCAGCTACGAACCCGTAGCTGCTACAACTGTGTATCAAATTTTTGAAGGTCATAACTTTTGACTCGGCTTTCAGAATGAGATGATCTTTTTTTTTTGAATTGAAGCTCGTTCAGAGATCTATAATTCCAAAAAAAAGATCGTCTCAAACTTTTGAAAGCCATAACTTTTGACTTGAATATCAGAATGTGATCTTTTTTTTGATTCGAAGCTCGTAGAGATTTATAATTAAAAAAAAATATCATCTCGTTCTGAGATCCGAGTCAAAAGTTATGATTTTCGAAAGTTTGCTACTCAATTGTTGCAGCTACGAACCCATAGCTACTACACAGTTGTAGTAGCTACGGGTTCGTAGCTGCTATAACTGTGTAGCAAATTTTCGAAAGTCGTAACTTTTACTCGAATATTAGAATGAGACGATCTTTTTTTTTAATCGAAGCTCGTTCAGAAATCTATAATTCAAAAAAAAAAAGATTGTCTCATCTTATATCCGAGTCAAAAGTTATAATTTTGAAAGTTAACTACATAGTTATAGCAGCTACACAGTTGTAGCAGCTACGAACCTGTAGCCGCTACAACTATGTAGTAAACTTCCGAATACCATAACTTTTGACTCGGATATCAAAATGAGATGATCCTTTTTTTAAATCGAAGCTCGTTCAGAGATCTATAATTCAAAAAAAAGATCGTCTCATTCTATTATCCGAGTCAAAAGTTATGGTCTTCGAAAGTTTACTACACAGTTGTAGCTGCTACAACTGTACAGTAAACTTTCGAACACCATAATTTTTGACTTGGATATCAGAATGAGATGATTTTTTTTTTAATTATAGATCTCTGAACGGGTTTCGATTAAAAAAAAGATCATCTCATTCTGATATCGGAAACAAAAGTTATGACTTTTGGAAGTTTACTATGCAATTGTAGTAGCTACACAGTTGTAGCAATTACACATGTTGTAGCAGAGTATTATGTGGCTTTTGAATTGATTATGTTTCTTGGTGTTAAAGTGATTTCGGTATACCAAAATTTTTGGTATGACCAGTATGAAGTTTATATTATATCGAAAATTCGGTATACCGAAATTTCGGTATACCAAATTTTTGGTACGGTATCGGTATAAATGTTTTTATATCGAAATTTTCGGTATGGTATACGGTATGGTATGCAAATTCGGTATACCGTACCGAACTAGCCCTAGTACATTTAGAATAATGTAGTGTAAGACCATTTTAAATAAAATGTTTGTAGCTGATACGACATGAATGAGGTGAACAGGGTTGAATTTATGTTGTAGCAGTTACGAAACCGTAGTTGCTATGCATGGTAGCAACTACAAAACCGTAGCTGCTACAATGCACCTGACCTATTGGAGGATAGGAGTGTAAATGTACACGATTGAATAGTGACAAGAGACACCCTTTTAATTAAAAAGCAAAGTGGGGCGTTCCTTTGATGATTTGGAAAAAATGAGTCACCCTTGTGACTTTTGACCTAATATTAATCGATGTCACTTAAGGCTAGTGTGTAAAACAAATAATCGATGGTTAAAAGGGAATGAAAAATGATTGTTTTGTTCAATAATTTTTTGTCTACGAATGTTATTCTAGATTACAATAATTTATATAAGCAACTTTCTCACTTAAGTATCGAAGTGGCCAACCATGCCAATTGACAAGGGTGGAATTTATGGTTCAACTTGTCAATTGGCACACCATAGACCCGACCGTGGTTTGGAACGGTTCGATTGTTAAATTTTTTTTAATCCTTAACCTTCAAAAGAGGTTATCGTTCATGGTTCGGAACCGCCTATTATGGTTCGGTTCACGATGGTTCAAGATTATTATTTATATTTTATTTAAAAAAACAAAAATTTATAAATGTGGAAAAATTAATAAAACGCGTGAACTTATTTAACTTGTCTATGTATCCACTTAGGTATAAAGGAATTAAAGCTCATATAGTTCGTTAGTTCTTTTGGTATCAAAATTTTCTACTTCGTTTCCTGAAAGTTGTATTCCTTTTATTCTTTTTGCAACTTTCATCCAATTATCAAGTAGCTACTTGATCTTCCAAAGAGTCAGAGCCAAAGTAAATCGAGAAAAATATTATACTAAATCTTAAATCATCTTTGTTTTTTGATACTAATTATTTATATTTTAGTAAACTCAATGTTAGTTTCTTTGTTTTTTGATCTAACATTAACGCTATTGTATTTTAGTGCGATATATATCACATAATTTATATTTTTTGATTAATTTTTTATGTTCGATAATAGTCATCACTATACATATAATTTTATTGTTGAACAAATTATATCCTTTGGCAAATTATTGAATATATCATACAAGTCAAATTGTCTCTAGAAACTCAATGTTGAATGGATAAAGAGATTATTTAAGATAAATGACTAATGAGTAACTTATTAAGAGTATTAAATGAGATTAATAAATTTAATAAGTTAAAGGTAGTATAGTCTCACATTAGAAAATTCAAGGTAAATAGGTTAAAAAATTGGCTTCAATAGGAAAGGTGGAATAGTCTTACATTGAAAATTTTAAATCAAATAAGTTAGTTTATATTGAACCACACCATTAATATCATTAAAATATTATTAAATAAAAACTCATTGAAAAAACCTAAAACAATTTTAAAAATTAAGTTTTTTTAAAATAAATACCAATCAATCAGCTAAGAATTAGTGGTTAACTATCGGGATGTGGCAGATGACATAAATAAAGTGGGTGAGAAGGGAGAAGGAAGGAGAAGAGTGCGACAATGGAAAACAAAGAGGGATGAAAGGAAGGAGAGGGGAGAAGTAGAGGAGCAACAGACAGGTGGTGGGAGGCTAATGACAAGTACTAGAGAGGGGAAAAAGGAAAGTGCATGGAGAGAGAAGAGAATTAAATAATTTGTGCCCTCTTAAAAATACCACTAACCTAATTAAATAGTATTGAATAAAGACTATCATGTTTATATAAACTTTGGTTCAGATTTAAACTTGCCAAAATAAATCCAAATTAAGCTCAATTTGAACCTCCTTGATCCTGTTGAAAATTAGAAATCCTAATAACTTGTCTAATACATGGGATCTTAACCTCTAACCTTTTTCATAGATTGATAACACGACTTATTCTTCATAAGATAATAAGTTTTTTTAATAAAAAACGTAAAGTGTCTAACAAACTTTTCTAAGAAAATTAAACAGACTTTTATGAAAACATTTTCGCCTATATATGATTACAAAATTATATTTTTCGCCATTCCATTGAGCTTGTATATAAATATTTATCATTCCTAGCTTAGATATAATACTTTAAAAAATTGAGCTACTTAACTCTTTAGTAACTATATCTGCAAATTAACCCGCTCTCCGATCTCCTTTATGAAGTATCTATCAATTTCAATGCACTTTGTATGATCATAGTTTACTTAATTGTGAGCTATGCTATCGTAGATTTATTATCACAATAAAGTCTCATTAGGCCGTCCCTCTTGATTTTTAATTCTTCTCAGATTACTTTTAACCAATGTAGTTCCCATACACCTTGAGCACTTGAGCCATTACTCAAAATTATGTTTGTGCGCTAGACTACGCTACTACATGAAGTTTCTTTCTCTCCGTGTCTTTAAATAGAATAGTCTATTCTGGTGTCACGCCCCGGGAGGGTATTTATCCGACGAAAATCGGACAACATCTCCCTTGTACGGCGGACAATATCCTGCTACATAGTACATCAAATACCCCACACGGGTATATACCAACATACAAAACATAAAAAAAAACACAACCACTCAGATAAAGTATCAATACATATCAAAATGACAACCAAACACAAACATCGTCTGATATGCGTGCTGGCACGACTTACCTCACAAATAACAAGTCTCATACTCCAAACAATAAACATACTCAACGTAATGCACTTAATACAAAACCATAACAATAACCAAATAGAAATCAATATCAATGTGCGATGCGAACAAAATAAAACCCTCCGGTGACTCGGGACAGGCAGACTAAACCAAGTAAAAACAAAAGCGTTAGCTTTGTGTTTGTCTTTCCTTGTTTTATTATTCCGCTGCATTATTACTCTCGAGTTTACAAAAAAATGAAAAAGCCAGGAGTGCTATTCACCCCCCCCCCCATCTAGCGCTTTTTGATCCTACAAATAGTACATTAGGGAAGCTTAGTTAAGGTAGTAAGGTGTGGTAAGGAGTACCCAACTTGGTTTGCTTAGCTAAGGGAACTAATTGAAACTATCTCGCCATATCCTAGACTTGTTAGACTAGGGGTTTTCAAGAAGTAGGTTAACTGAGTAATTTCTAAAAAAGGCTTTGTCTAAAGAAGTGGTTGTTACTTCGATACCCAAGAAGGACTCTGTTCCTCGCAACAACCTGGAAGCTGATTTTTGAAATGTGCACTTAACTGACTAACGACTAAACCTAAATCAAACACAAGGTTAAATAATTTTTTAGATTCAAACTTAAATTTTAAATCAAGTAAAATTGAAAATCATTTCACAAATCTCAAAAGGTTATCGTGATTAATTATACTAAGACACTTAGAATGGGTGAGATGATAAGGACCATCAAATTGAAATTTTTTTCAAAACTTATAAAAATATTTTCCTAATTTTTTTTTTCCAAATAGTTATTTAATGTAAATTCATGCTTGACTTGGTGTATTATATATAGTTTTCCAAAAATCTACATATTTGAAAATCATGTTTGTTGACCAACACTTAGACACAAAATTCCTAGGTCAACACTTATCTCCTAGATCCCTAAGACACATAGGTAGATCCTCCTTGTGGTTAACAAGGATTCCCAAGGTTGTGTCAGGTTATGAAGGAGGTCTTGATTAAAAGATTAAAAATATTTTTGAAAACTCCTTTAATTTTTTTTTAAAATTTTTGAAAAATATTTGATTTTTAAAAAAAAAATCTTTGAAAAATATTTTGAAAATTCTTCTAAAAATATTTAAAATTTTGTTTGAAAATATTTTTTAAAAATCTTTTGAAAAATATTAGATTTTTTTTAATTCTTTGAAAAATATTGAAAAACGTATTGAAAAATTCTTTGAAAATGTATTTTGACAAGTACTTTCAAAATTATTTCAAAATCACACTTTGAAAAATTTCATGTAAAAAAAACCTTGAAAAATCCTTTTAAAAAATAAAATAAAATATATCTGATCTTTTCAGAAAGGCTAGAAAGTTAATTTTTGACCATGGTAAAGCATTTTGATTGTTGGTGCAACACCTAAGATTGATCTTAGGTAATTAATGTTTGTATATGACAAATGGGGAGAGGAAAGCTTAAGTTAAAAAATCTAGTAACTTCTCAATTAGAAGTATAATCCTTAAGAAATAATCTTTTTGATATATGACAAAGTGGGAGAGGAAAGCTTAAATTAAAAAAATCTAATAACCTCTTAGTTTGAAGTATAACCCTTAAGAAATAATCTTTTTAATAAATGACAAAGGGGGAGAGGAAAACTTAAGTTAAAAAAATCTAGTAACCTCTCAGTTTGAAGTATGACCCTTAAGACCTATACCTAACTTAAGAAAATTGTCAAACATCAAAAACAGAAAGATTGTTAGTGCAATCGACCTCTAGGGTTTCGATGTTTGACAATACATCATTGTTTGGTCATGTTTGACCAAAGGTTGATCGAAACATGACTTGATGTTAGGAAATGAGAAGTCTAGTCAGGTTAAAGTTGACCGGATGACTAGCAAGGGTGAGAAGTCTATCGAGTGACTAGCGAATCCAGGCAAGTTAAGGTGACCGAATGTCTAGCAAGGGTGAGTAGTCTACCGAGTGACTAGCAGGTTCAAGTAGGTCAAGGTGACCGGATGCTTGGCAAAGGGAAATCCTAAGGGGGTAAATCTTAGGTGGTGAAGTCTTTGAGGAAGTCCAAGAAAAAAACCTAATGGTTAGGCTTGATCCTAAGGGAGTGACCCTTAAGTGGTAAAGTCGTAGAGGAACTCCAAGCAAGAGTGAAGCTTGGTAGGTCCGGTAGACTTACAGGGTTGGGCTTGATCCTAAGGGAGTGATCCTTAGATGGTAAATAGGTAAGCCTAGTAAGTCAGATAGACTTACATGATTAGTTTGCTTGTTGTGTTTGTATGTTGTTTTGTAGGAAATTGGAGTTGGAAGCAAAACAAAGAGCAGACAAACACAAATGGACGGTCCGGGGTGAACCATACTTAAATCGAGTTGAACCAGACCCAAAGCGGTTCTAGCGATCGAACCAGCGATTCGGTAGACCGATCCCAAGGATTGGTAGATTGACACCAAGGATCGGTTGACCGGGGTCAAGTCTGAACCTAGGTTGGTGACGTGGTTTGGTTCGGTGGACCAAAAAAGACTTATAAAAGAAGGCCTCAAGAACAAAGACAAACAACTCTCTCTACTACTCTCCGACTCTACGCTCGAAGGAAAAATGCTTGCAAGCTCTACGACCGAGGAAGCATCGGGAGGGGTGTGCTGAGAGTTTTCTTGTAATTTATATGTATTTGTTCTTTATTCTTTATCTTTGTTTGTGATACAAATCTATAAGGGGTTTCTCCGCCTTCGTAAAAGTTTCAGAAATGAGAAGATATAGTGGACGGGCATCTTCCATACTTAGGCCTTGGACATGCTGACCTTGGGGGTTGGAAACCAAGTAAATTACCTGTGTCATTTGTGTTTTGTTGTATTTAATTCAGCTACAAGTTCTTATCTGATAGAAACAAATAAACGATGAAAGCAACAAAGAAGAAAGCGACATTTATATTCACCCACCTCTATCGATCACACTAATCCTACACCATTGGCTATCACAGTGCCTAATGGTTTTACCCCGATTCGGTGTCACGAAGTAGGGCATTGCACCTAGAGGAATGTGGGGGCATTGTGACAGGAGTTTCCCTGAGAAAGCTATAGTTTTAGTAAGGTTACCCTAAAAGTATGTGTCACGTTTGGATAGGCACGCTAGTATCATTTCAAAAGTCTATACTGGTTACCTCCAGATAGACCACCTTCATGCGTATAAATATTAAAGTAAGAGAGTGAATAATATTTAGTATTGGTGCTAGGAGCATAATATTTTAACCAAAGATTTTGATGTATGACTAAGATTAAAGTTAGGTATGGTGAAATCTAACTATTTGGTGTCAAGTGTGTAGGTGAATGGAACTTGACCAATGAAAAATCCTAGTGAGTGAAACTAAGCAGCTAAAGTCTTGGTTGTGAACCAAGTAGTGAAATTCCTAGCTAAGAGCTAAGTGAATGAAAAGTCTTAGTGAGTGAAGTTAGATAGGTAAAGTCTTGGTTGGGAACCAAGCAAGAAAATTCTTAGCTAGGTGCTAGGTGAATCAAGTCCAAGTGTATAGAATCAGCCAGAGGTCGATTGCTTGGCAAAAATTGTTAGGACCGAAGGAATTTAGATATCTCGACAATGGTATGATATTGTCCACTTTGGGCCTAGACCCTCATGGTTTTTCTCTTGGACTCTACCCAAAAGGCCTCATACCAATGGAGATGTATTTCCCTTATAAATCCATGATCCTTCCCATGTGTTTTCAATGTGAAACTTTGTTTGCAACCTTGCAACCCCAACAATTGTTGGTGCAGTTTGCACTAAAAGTCTAACCCTAAGGTTTTGATGTATGACAACAGGTTAAAGTTAGGGTGTTACTA
>JBBUKS010000100.1:5883954-5894449 GCA_038050645.1 Hedychium gardnerianum
AAAGAGCTCGAGGCTAGTTGTTCCTTAAGGGTGTTATTTTCCTTAAGGAGAAGTTTAGCTTGTTCCTCAGTTTTAATCAATCTTTTATTTAAGCAAGTAATTATTCTATAAAAATTTGCAGAATTAAATTTTACCTTGTTGGTTCTTTCTGAACCAGACATGGATCTGAGACTCGACTCATATTAGACTCGTCTTCTTAGTTCGGTTCACTCTCCAACTCAGGTCTGGTTGCCATTAGCGCGAGGTAGCTTGTCTGCTTCGATTTTTCAGTATCTGACTCTTCCGAGGAAGACTCATCCCATGTGGCTTGAAGAGTCTTCTTCCTCCTCAGCTTCTTGGACTTGTCTTCTTTCTGGTTTGGACACTCATGCTTGAAGTGGCCCTGTTGCATCCATAGCAGGTAATGTTTGCTTTTGGATTGTTGGATGTCATCTTATATAGTTCCTTCTTGGAGAAGTCTTTCTTCCGTCTGGTGAACATCTTCCTTACCATGTTCACCAGTTATTCTTCTTCGTCAGATTCTGTATCGGACTCTTCCTCGGCCTCGAGTTTGGATCGAGTTCTCGTTTTTGCCTCCTTGGAAGAAATGCAATATCTTTCTCGACTTCTTTTGTGTTAATTTGTTCGTGTAATTCTAGTTCGCAAAATAATTCATCCAACTTTAATTTAGAAAGATTCCTCGAAACTTTATAAGCATCTATTATAAATGCCTACAGTGCATTTCAAGGAAAAGAATTGAGAGCGTACCTTATTACATCACGATTCTCGAGTTGGTGCCCGATTAGGTGGAGACCGTTGAGGATGTTATCCTCGCGTGCAACTGACTTACGGTTTCTCCATCCTGCATTTTAACATTAAATAAACTATTTAAAAGAAGATCTCTTTTCGTTACCTTTGAGTCGATTGAACCCTCGTGAAGCTCGATTACTTTGTCTCATAACTCTTTTGCGTTGTCAAAGGGACCGACTTTATTCAGCTCTTCCTTCGTTAGCCTGCATTGAAGAGTGTTCAGAGCTTTGTTGTCAATCTGTGCCTTCTTCTTCATGTCTAGATTCCACCCTTCTGGTGTCACACCCCGAGAGTATACTTATCCGTTAAAAACGGACAGTACCTCCCCTGTAACAATCACATATTTTGGCTACACAGCTACACAATAGATAATAATATCCACACACCACGCAATAATATCCACAACTAACCTATACAACAACATCAATAGGTAAAACCACTCAAAAAGGGAAGAGATATACGATACGAGCCATCACGGCTTAAAACCATCCATAACAGTGTAAGCCTACTTGACTTACACACACAAAACAAAAAATGTCCCAAAGTGACAAATCCAAACCAAATTAGATATCCAACAATCAAAAATAATTTTATTACAATGCATGGACGAAAAACTCAACTAATAAATCCAAATAAACGAAGTAAAGAGAAAATACGAAGCGAAAGAAGATAACACCCTCTAAGTGTTGTGGGACAGGCGGACGAGATCTCCAACGACTCATGTAGTGTCTAACTACTACCTAAAGAAAATAAAACATATAGGTGGTAAGTTCAAAATAACTCAATGAGTAAAGGAGTATAGTTCATGACTAATAAGGTTAAGGAAACCAAGATATATAGTCTCAAATAGGAAAGTACCAACCTGGACAAAGGTACAGTTATAACAAAAATTACTTAAACAAGTCTGATCCACTAGGTGTGAAGTAGTGATTGAAAAATAATACAGAATCTAAAAATAGTACTACTCAATACTCAGTATCATCATAAAATAACATAAAACCTCTACCAGCAAACCAAACACAATCAAGTGTATCAAGTCACCATATAAGGTCAACATACGTCAAAGCGTGCATAAGTCCACAATAATAATGCATATGCAAATGCAAATACATATGCAATGTAAAGTCACTCCTAATCACCACTCCAGTCATCACTACATCCATGTGATCGAATGGGTAGGAACGTGACAACTGTACGTACTCCATATAACCACTACTCTCAAGTGGAATGAGTGGACAGGATGTAAAGTAGCTATCTAGCTACATCATAAGATCTCTATCAGCATACACTCCATACGACCACTACCCATGAGTGGTTCAGTTAGCCCGACCTGAGATACTACATACACTCTAGCCATCACTTCCCCGAGTGATCGAGCGGGGAGGAAATATGACTGACAACCCTCTCACCCATAAGGGATATATAATCATCAACATGCATAAAAATGAAATGCTACTATGAGCATGATGCAAATAATACATATCACAGATCTAGTGAACTCCAAAGGACAATATCACAAGTATATCCGAAAACATATAACCGTAAAAGTAAAAGTACATAAAAGCTAATAGATGACTACTGATCCACATGAGTAGCAAAATCAAGAGACGGTATCGACATCAAGAAGATTTATCTCTAAGGTCAAACATCAAGTATCAAACTCAAGTTTAACAAGATAAGAGTCAAGATCCTTAATTATTTAACAAAACATAAGTCATGCACTAAAGGTTAATTAAATAAAGAAACAAAGTAAGAAGTACCTGCCTCAAAATAGTAGGAAGTATAGCTGTCCTTAGATCCGATGTCCTGTCTCTAATCCGGATCCTATAATTAGCAAAATGAAAACTACTTAAGTGCTAGGCTAATACTAGTAATAAAATTCATTAGCTAAATTATAAGGATTTGTCATCCTAATTAATGGATCGTATAAGACCAATTAAACATAAAGGTTAGTTACCCTATACCAATTTAACAAATCCTCTAAAACCACATATCATATCCTCACTTGCTAAATTAATTTCCAATTCATACATGAGGATATCATTTAGTCTAATTGGTACTAAACTCTAGTTCACGGAAACCAAATCAATAATTAACCCTAAAAAAAATTAGGCATAATCATCCTAGATTATTTAGATATCTTAAACCCTAGTATGAACTCAACTAATCAAATTCATCAATTAATTCCATACAAAAGTCTCATATCTCCACATCCCTTTAACCAACAATTTACCAATCTATAACTCACTCATTCATAAGAATGTAGAGTCAAACATAGCCATCTCACATCACAGATCTCTTTAATAGCAACATCAACAGCAAATCAATCCAACAACTCAACTTTCAACAATTCCTGCATTTACAGGTTTTACACCATAAAGGAATTCGGGAAGGGAGGACCACCAGCAATAATAAATCACCATGAATTTTACTCTAACCCTTCAATGATCAGAGAACTACACTAAAAATTCAATAGATGAAGGATCAAACTAAATTCTGCAATAACCCAATAGATCCTTCTTCAAGCTGTTCAGACAAGAAACAAAAACAGACTTCTAACATTCAAACCCCCAAAACCAAATAGAGAACCAACAAAGAAAACAAACCTAACCTAGATCTTACCGTAGCACAACTAAGTCGGTGCCAGACTCTGACCTAGGTGGTTTGCGATCACCAGATCCAAGAAAACAGGGTTGATCTATTTGAAAGAGAAGAGATCAGTGACCTAACCTTCTCCTCTGGTCACTATTGAACCGTGAGCTTGCAATGGTGGCCGGCCATGGCTGTGGAAGAGCGGTGGTGACCAGCGGTTCCAAGTTTCCTTGTCGTTGAGGATTAGAATCGATGGTAAATTCCAACAAAGGGAAGAGGAAAGGAGATAAGGTTGATGGTGGCCTTGCCGAGGCTGTGGATGCTCTGATGACACTCTATCGCCAGTGACCGTGTGGCGATTACAGGAGAAGAAAAGAAGATCGAGAGGAGGAAGACTGTGCAGCAGTGGCTCGGGGAAATGTCGAGTGAAATGAATGAACAGTAATACTAGGTATTTATAAAACTCGACTTAGGTTTTAATTAATTAACTTAGGCTTTGAATTAATACCTTACGTTTAATTAATTTTATCAACTCCCGGATTTAATAGAAATTTACCTTAGTTAATTCGTATGAATTCGGATTAGTCCCCGAAAAATTTCTATAATTTCCATTAGGTTATTTCTTATTTTTAAGGCCTAAGTTTTTAATTTGTTATATCTTACATTCTCCCCCACTAATAAGAATTTAGTCCCCAAATTTACTACTTAGGTGCGAAAAATCAGACCATAGAATATCCGAATAGTTTAGATACTGAATAAAACTTTCAAACCTGATGTAAATAAGTGAGGGTATTAAGCCCGAATCTCATCTTTAAGCTCCCAGGTTGCCTCTTCATTAGTATGATGTTGTCATCCAACCTTGACGAGTCGTATGATTTATTTTCGCAATTGACACTCCTTGTGATCTAGAATACGCACAGGAACCTCCTCGTAAGTAGCACTAGGCTGAAGTGGAAACATCGAATCCCTCAAAATATGGGTAGGGTCTAGCACGTACTTCCTCATCATGGACACATGAAACACATTATGTACACCTGTAAGGGCCGGTGGTAGCACCAATCGATCGACCACATCACCTATCCTCTCTAATATATGGAAGGGTCCAATATAGCGAGGAGCTAATTTTCCTTTCAGTCCAAACCTCTTAACTCCTTTAGTGGGAAAAGCACGCAAAAACACATGATCATCAACGGTAAACTCCAAAGGTCTCCGCCTCCGATCTGCGTAACTCTTTTATCGATCTTGGGCTTCCGACAATCTGCGTCGGATGAAATGTATCAACTTTGCGTCATGTTGAATGCTCTATGACCCCAAAATCTGTGATTCAACAACCTCCTCCCATAAAATAGGAGATCTACAAGCTCTGTCATATAAAGCCTCAAACGATGTCATCTGAATAGCTGAATAATAACTATTGTTATGCGCAAACTCTACTAAATGTAAATGATCTTCCCAGCTACCTCTGAAATCCATAACACAAGCTCTCAACATATCCTCTGGTGTTTGTATAGTGCACTCTGACTAACCATCTGTCTGTGGATGAAACGTTGTACTAAAATGAAGCTCTGTACCCAATGCTTGCTGAAGGCTCTGCCAAAATCAGGCGGTAAACCAAAGATCTCTATCTGAAATGATACTTAGTGGTATTCCATGTAGTCTTGTAATGTCCATACAATACAACCTTGCTAGGCGATCCAAAGAATCTGTCTTACGAATCGATAAGAAGTGTGCATATTTGGTTAATCGGTCAACAATCACCCAAATTGCATCATGACCTTTCCATGACCTGGGTAGTTCTACTACAAAATCCATAGTAATATGCTCTCATTTTCATTCCAGAATCTGAATCTTCTGAAGCAACCATGCTGATCTATGCTACTCAGCCTTCACTTGCTGACATATCAAACATCGTGCCACGAAATTCGCTATATCCTTTTTCATATCATTCCACCAGTATGAGCATTTTAAGTCTCTATACATTCGGGTACCACTCAGGTTGATTACGAATCAGGATCGATGTGCTTCCTGCAGTAAGTCCTCTTTGATCGAGTGTGACTTAGGTACACACAGTCTTCTCCGAAAATACAAGATAAACTCTGTCTACTGCCCTGAAACAAGTCTGCTATACAAATACCGTAGATGCTGATCACTAGCTTATGCTCCCTTAATCTTTTCCACAATGGGTGACTGAGCTAACATGGTTACCAAACTCTCTCGTTCTGTTTGTCCTTGTTCCATTAATCCCAATTCTGAAAAATCCTGAACCAAATCTGTAACTGCTGCTCGGTGATAAGCTAGAATTTCACGAGATTTCCTACTCAAAGCATCAGCCACCACATTGGCTTTCCCTAGATGGTAATTTATGATGCAGTCATAATCCTTCAAAAACTCCATCCATCTTCTTTGTCTAAGGTTCAACTCCTTCTGAGTAAACAAATACTTGAGGCTTTTGGGATCCGTAAAAAATCTCAAAGGTGACTCCAGACAAGTGATGCCTCCAAATTTTAAGAGCAAAAATGATCGATGCTAACTCTAAATCATGAATAGGGTAGTTCTTCTCATGATTCTTCAGTTGGCAAGAAGCATATGATACTACTCGTGAATGTTGCATCAGAACTGCGCCCAAACCCTGTAGCAAAGTATCCGTGTATAGCACAAATTCGTCTTCCGCAGAAGGAAGAACTAAGATAGGCGCAGATACCAATCTTCATTTGAGCTCTTGAAAACTTTCCTCACATGCCTCTGTCCAAGTAAACTTCACCTTCTTCATTGTCAGACGAGTTAACGGTAAGGCAATGCTGGAAAAACCCTCCACAAATCTTCGATAATATTCAGTCAATCCCAGAAAGCTATGAACTTCTTGTACCATCTTCGATTGCTCCCAACCGGTAATGACCTCTATTTTCGAAGGATCCATCGATATTCCTCTATTAGAGACAACATGTCCGAGAAAATCCACTGAAGACAACCAAAATGTGCATTTACTAAACTTCGTATAAAGGTGTTCTCGACGAAGCATCTCCAAAACTATGCGGAGATGTTGTTCATGCTCCGTCTCTGACCGGGAATATATCAGAATATCGTCAATGAAGACTATGATAAATTGATCCAAATACTCTAGGAATACCTAGTTCATCAAATCCATGAACACCGCTGGAGCATTGGTAAGCCCAAATGGCATTACCAGAAACTCATAGTGTTTGTAACGAGTCTGAAACGTTGTCTTCTATATATCTGCATCCCTTACTCTAAGTTGATGATAGCTAGAGTGCAAATCATTCTTAGAGTATACACAAGGGTTCTTTAGCTAATTAAATAAATCTTCTATCCGTGGTAGAGGATATTTGTTCTTGATGCTTACTGCATTCAGTTGTTGATAGTCAATACATAATCTAAGTGATCCGTCCTTCTTTTTGACAAAAAGCACTAGAGCTCCCCAAAGAAAAACACTAGGGTGGATAAATCCTCTATCCAATAACTCCTGTAGCTGTATTTTAAGTTCTTCCAATTTTTTTGGTGTCATTCTGTATGAAGCCTTTGATACCGGTGTTGTACCCAAAATCAACTCGGTCATGAATTCCACCTTCTTTTTGGGGGCAAGCCGGACAGTTCTTCCGAAAATACATCCAAAAATTCTCGAACAACAAGAACGTTCGAGAGCGGTGAAATACCCTCTTCCTCAGCTTTAATCATTGATAATAAGTATCCCTGACAACCCTGGGATAATAATCTCTGCGCTTACAATGCCGAAATAATAGAAATCTGGTTATCTCTAGTCCCAACGAACTCCCAAAAGGGTTTATTGGCAGGTCGAAAGGTGACTACCCTATCTCGACAATCAACTGTAGCACAATGAGCAGTCAACCAATTCATGCCCAAAATGATATCAAACTTGGTCATATCAAACACCTGAAGATCCACTACTAGTGAATGACTATCGAAGTCCAAGGGACACCCTTTGACTTCCTGATTGATGGTTAGTACATCTCCAGACGGTAGAGATACAGTCAAGCTATGCAATCTGAATGTAGGGAGTCTGTGAATCTTACTCAAAAATATACGAGATATAAATGAATGCGAACAACTAGTATCAATCAATAAGTCAACAATTACAGAGTAAACAAAAATAATACCCCGAAAGACCGATCCCTCAACCTACCGTGCATCCTCTTTAGTAACTGCATAAACTCGTCCAATCTCCGAGTTCATTGGCGCCCTATCTAACACCGGCAGAGGCTAAATCATGAAGTTGTAGCAAAGTAGTATATAAGGCCGAGGTGGAGGTGGTACATATTGCTGTGTTGGACATGCCAGATAACATGGAACTACTGTTGTACAATAGTAGGCATCGTTGTGTGCTATTGACCCTGGATAAAATATACTTGCGCCAGTGGAGGTATCACTCGCTGCTGCCGTAGAGGATTCTGAGTCTTCTGGGATCCTCTCTATGATCAAGACTGAGTGGGTCAGCCCCTCTGTGGAGTTACATCAGCAGTCTCCAATTGTGCCCTCAGGGTGCAATCTCGATTCAAATGCCCTGGATGTTTGCAGTAATAACACACAGCATGATCCAACAGATAATCTAACTTGATATGACTCCCGAATCCACACTGATAACATCTGGGTATGTCATCTTTCTAACCTTGTTGTGACGGTCGGGAAGATCCTGCTGATGATTGACTAGTCCACTGTGAATGTGAAAACCCTCCGGAAGTAATTTGTGAGCCCTGATTCTTGCCTTGTCATTTCTATCCAAAATTCTGTTGCTTTTGGTTCGGAGGCATATTTTGAGATGTCTGCTTATCCTTTTCCTTTTCTCTAGACACCTGTTGCTGAGTCAACTCTATCAATAATGCTCGATCTAATGCTTCCCAATAAGTACTAACTGAAGTTCCTGACATCCTGAGCCAAATATAAGCCGCAAGACCCTGAGTGAACTGGTACAACCGATCACCATCCTAAGCTATAAGATGAGGGCAAAATTCCGCGAGCCCGCTAAATTCTATGTTGTACTCCATTACTGTGTGATCACCCTGCTTGAGGTTCAGGAACTCCTGCCGACGAGCCAAACAGAATGGGGCGAGAAAATACAGCCTCTCAAAGGTATCCCGAAATACATTGCCAAGAAATACGTTGTTCCCCAAAAATTATCTTCTGCATATCCCACCAAATAATAGCTTGGTCACAAAAATGGTATGAAGCTAACTTGACCTTCTCTGCATCAGTGCAGGTCATGTACCCAAAGGTGTCTTCCAAATTACACAACCAGGCATGAGCAACCCATGGGTCAGAATCCCCGTGGAATAGAGTGAATCGACCTTTCACTAATTGTGCCAGCATCGGTATACGTGCTCTATTAACAACCCAATCAGCAGTGGTCTGGGTTGATACAGGTGGTGGCATATCTTGAGATTGAAATATCGGATCTCTCATGGGAGTATGACGGGCCTGACTCCTGCTATCAGACTTGACATCATTCGGATCCTCCGAAAAGTTCACCTCTCTGGGATCAAGCTCGGGTGCTTTTAACCCAGTAGGTAATTTTCATGATTGACCCAAACCATGGCCCGGAATAGTGACGGATTCACCGCGTTTCATACCTGTTACTAGACATTTAATATAAGTACTACAATAGTATAGATTGACAAAGTAAATACCTTACTTCCTACAGCTTGGAGATGTCCCGCCGCTACCTTGTCCCAAAACTCGAAAAAACACATTGAGGAAAAATAAATCATGATATCTGAAACACAAAAATAGGCTTTCGCAAACATATGGCTCTTATACTAATAAATTGTCACGCCCCGAGAATATACTTATCCATTGAAAATGGACAGCACCTCCCCTGTAACAATCACATATTTTGGCTACACAACCACACAATAGATAATAATATCCACACACCATGCAATAATATCCACAACTAACCTATACAGCAACATCAATAGGTAAAATCACTCAAAAAGGGAAGAGATATATGATACGAGCCATCACGGCTTAAAATCATCCATAACAGTGTAAGCCTACTGGGCATACACACACAAAACAGAAAATGTCCCAAAGTGAAAACTCCAAACCGAATAAGATATTCAATGATCAAAAATAATTTTATTACAATGCATGGACGGAAAACTCAACTAATAAATCCAAATAAAAGAAGTAATGAGAAAATACTAAGCGGAAGAAGGTAACACCCTCTAGGTGTTGTGGGACAGACGGACGGGATCTCCAGCGACTCATGTAGTGTCTAACTACTACCTGAAGAAAATAAAACATACAGGTGGTGAGTTCAAAATAACTCAACATGTAAAGGAGTATAGTGCATGACTAATAAGGATAAGGAAACCAAGATATACAGTCTCAAATAGGGAAATACCAACCTGAACAAAGGTATAGTCATAACAGAAATTACTTAAACAAGTCTGATCCACTAGGTGTGAAGTAATGATCGAAAAATAATACAAAATCTGAAAACAGTACTACTCAATACTCAGTAGCATCATAAAATAACATAAAACCTCTACCAGCAAGTCAAACACAATCAAGTGTATCAAGTCACCATATAAGGTCAACACACGTCCAAGCGTGCACAAATCCACAATAATAATGCATATGCAAGTGCAAATACATATGCAATGCAAAGTCACTCCTACTCACTACTCCAACCATCACTACATCAATGTGATTGCATGGGTAGGACCGTGACAACTATACGCACTCCATACAACCACTACTCTCAAGTGTAATGAGTGGACAAGATGTAAAGTAACTATCTAGCTACATCATAAAAGATCCCTATCGGCATACACTCCATACGACCACTACCCATGAGTGGTTCAGTTAGCCCATCCTGAGATACTGCACGCACACTCTAACCATCACTTCCCCGAGTGATCGAGTGGGAAGGAAATATGACTGATGATCCTCTCACCTATAAGGGATACATAGTCATCAGCATGCATAAAAATGAAATGTTACTATGAGCATGATGCAAATAAAACATATCACATATCTAGTCAACTCCAAACGATAATATCACAAGCATATCCGAAAATATATAACCGTAAAAGTGAAAGTACATAAAAGCTAACAGATGACTACTGATCCACATGAG
>JBBUKS010000100.1:5942194-5957562 GCA_038050645.1 Hedychium gardnerianum
CTATTTATTCAATAAATAGTACATACCATAAGACGAAGGACTCCTCTCAAATATAACATACAAAGCGGGCCTAAGAACGTTGGCCGTATGGATGAGCCTCCATGTGCGCTTCCTGATTTGTCCTAGTGGCTGATAGGAAACTTTCGTTGGGCTAGTTCGATCATCCCAGAATTGGTCAGTTCGAAGAGCTGAATACATAGTGTCAACTAAAACAACTATCATTATTATATTTATTAATTTATAATTGAACATAATAAATTCATATGTGAAAATTTTAGATTTCTTAACGAAGCTCTATACCACATATAATAAATATGATCATTATATTTATTTTATTAAATGGATCTTAAAATCTAATGTTTTGCATACATTAATTTGATGAAGAAATTATTGTAATGCAATTATTATTATGCATGTAGTCTCTCTTTGTTCCTTTCTTTAAAAGCACATTTCATTCATGATGGATAGATATTATTGTGCTTTTTATTTATAGGAAGATGACTCGTATATATGTATAACTCCTTTAATTTTGTGGGTCCATCACGCATCAGTTATCTTAATAATTATTATTCATATCAGTTATAATAATAATTATTATTATGAATATTGATGGATGAGTCATTCATTTTATCCAGCAACTTATTATTTGTAAACTACTTGTGAAATGGCAACTTTTCTTTCATAAAGCTACTTATGTGTTTTAAGTTTCATTTTTTAGTCAGTTATTTAGTTGCCAAATCGACAACTATCTAACAAAAGAGGCTAAGATTGAATGACCAGTTGAAACAATTATAGAAAGAAAGATGGGACCGACATTCTAACAACTCAAGAAACAAAATTTTATAACAAGAAGCACTAAAAAACGACATGGATAACACGGAAATCGTAAAACAAATTACGATGGAGGTACAAATCTAAGAAAAAGGAAATCAAAAATCATAAAACAAATGACAAATGACAAATGACAAACGAAATGATTACCCGTGATGATAGCCGCTAAGACAAAGACCCCATTCGTCAGAAGAGCTGACTAATAGAGGCAAGAGCGAAAGCAAAGGAAATCGGTGGAAATAGAAATAAAAAATCATAAAACAAATGACAAAGAAGATGATTACCTCAAAAACAAGGTTATGATAAATCATCTCTTACTAATTTTTTAAATATACGGGTGAGTATTGTTCAAAAACAAGTTTAGTAATCATGTTAAATGATTCTTCACAAAATCATTCCAATGTGCAATTCAAATCAAAATTAAATGATGTTGGATAAATCTAATTAATAATTATCTTAATTTAGAATCAGAATATTTAAATAAATTTGAATCAAAACTTTACTATTTGATGAAAATTTAGATAATTATATTTGAGAATGACAGATTATAAATTCAATCGGAAGCTTAGTTTCAATATATTATTTTAATGACCTATAATTACTACTCAATTAAAATTTATAAGAGATATTGTAATACTTATATTTTACACATATTTTTTCGGATGGAAGAATAATATTCTCATAATATTTAATAAAAATAGATGAGTTTAGGGGTAGAGGATAAGGATTTTGAAAACTTTTGAAGTGTATAAACTTTCTTTCATCTCAAATATCGAGAATGGTTTATCGTCAATAAATTCAATATTATCACAATATTATTAATCTCTAAAGTCAGAATTGGTATTGTTGCTTTCTCTTTGCCCTTGCAAGATGAAGTCAATCCTTAATTCCATTTGAATTGGAGTTGAAAATGATTAAATTTTGAAAAGTAAAAAATGAAAATAGAGAAATTAATGTAAAAAAATTGAAATGTATTAATATATTTATTATAATAAATCTGTTATTCACTAATTAATTAGCATCTCGAGACTACTAATATATTTATAGAGTTAGAGAATCACGATCAATTAAATATATATAGTCATTAATAAAAAAATAATAATAATCTAAATTACTTAGAAGGTAAAAGAATAGATAAAGTGATCAGTAATTTTTCAAATATATGGAACCTTGACCGGTTCAAAAAAAAAAATCTTATTATGATTTTAGTCTAACTTGAGTCAATAGTTAATTAGCCCATTGACCAAGTTAATATTTCCAAAACCCATGGTGGGGGGTAAGTAATTAATTAATAATTAACTAAATTAATTAATAATCAAAATTGAATAAATCAATTTTTTTTTGACAAATCCAATCGACTGACCTTTATTATCAAAATCGAATAAATTGAACTGATAAAAAATTAATTAATTCAAATAGTTATCAAATTAATCGATCAGTGCTTCATCAATTCAACTACTACTACACAATTGAGTTGGGAATCAAATGTTCCTGCCCCCCTTATGCACTAGTCACTGTTCGGGCTGGCTAGACTAGCCCCCGTGATTTACCTCCTCCGTATTGGTCCTGGGACGGACTGGCGAGGGCGCTGGGGGCGAGCGTTTCGCCTTTTGCCACAATGAGTTGGGAATCAAAATTTTAAGAATTTATAAAATATTAATCCAGCAACATCAATCAATTGCTATATGGTAAACTCATTGTTCGGTTTAATTGGTTTAATTGATTTTTAATTTTAAAAATCAAGATTAATCGAATAAATCAAAATAATCGATATTTTTTATAATTTATTTTTAAATTTTTAAATAAATCAAATCAAACTTCCGAATTCGTTCAGTTCAATTGATTAATTAAATTTAATCAATCTTTTACTCACTCCTACCTACAACTCGTTTACAACTCTATTCAAGATTGAGCACCTTTGGGATCAATTGGACAGTTATAATAATTCAAGATGCGTGTGAATTTGTTATGGGAATGAACGTAACTATACCCAATTTAATCACTAAATTATCTTCATTAATTCAAACTCATTTTATCCATTAACTTCTTAAACACTTATTTTATATTTATTATAATCCAATTAAATTTGTATTGGCTTTTAATACACTAATTATGAGTCATTCTTGTTCTCCCTATAATACAAACATTTCCATTGTAGAAATTTTCAAGAACCAAACTGTGGTCTGTTTAGGAGGTAAAAGTGTCTCGGATCCTTGCAATTAATTTTAGAGAAGAAATCAACTTCATCTTCTCGAGTATGAAGGCGTAGTTTGGTCGTATATAATTTCAATTTACTAAATTGTCGTTAAGGTGGAAATCACTAAAAGTGAAAGATTTTAGACTGAATAGAGTAAAGGCAGAATATATGAAATTTAAGTTTAACAATATTAACCGTAATGAGACAATTATTAAGATAGGAGATAATGAATTGTGTGGAACTGAAAGCTTTAAATATTTAGAATCATTTTTACAAAACGGTGGAGGGATTGAGAGAGATGTCTTATATAGAATACAAGCAGGATGGTTGAAATGAAAGAGAGCGTCGGATATTTTATGTGATCGTAAGGTACCTCTAAAACTTAAAGGAAAGTTTTACAAAACGACAGTTAGACCTGTTATGTTATATAGAGCTGAATGTTGGATTATGACTCGAGCACATGAGCAGAAGATGAGATTTGCAAAGATGAGAATGTTAAGGTGAATGTGTGAACATATAAAGATGGACAAAATAAAAAATGAAAGTATTATAGAGAAAGTCGGAATAACATCTATTGAAAAAAAACTCCAAAAAACACGTTTAAGATGGTACGGACATACACTTAGGCGACCAATAAATACCCCAGTTAGGTGATGTGAAACAATGACAAATACACGCATCAAACGAGGAAAACAAAAAAAAACTTGATTAATAACAATAAAACAAGATAAAATTTATTTAAATATAGATGATGATATAATAGGAGATAGAGTTCAATGACGTAAAAGAATCCATATAGTCAACCTCACATAGTGGGATAAGGCTCGATTGTTATTGTAAGTTGTCGTTAAGCAGCCAAACAAATATTATTTCATATTGCAGTGTTGTGTTAAATCAAATCAAATGATATCAATGCACTCAGAAAATTAACATAATGATTTTTTTTTTCACACCAGAAACCTACACCATTATCTATATTAAACTCCATACTACACAGGCTAATGTTTAGCTCGTTTCACTCATCGGCAGCCGGATAGTAATGTTTTCAAATCCCATATCGAACTTGAAGTGGTCAACCGCTCAAAATGCAGTTTTTACAGTTGAACTAACTGAAAGCTTGATTCAACCAGATCGGATCAGCTTCTGGTGAGTGATTAATTCCTCGAGCCATCCAATCCAGTCTAGTTCTAAACACTGCCAGCAACCTGAATAGATCAATAATAAACCGACATCTAATAAGTTAAACCAGCATACTGCACTCATGTTTTCCGCATTTGCTTCCTTAAATCCTTGAGAGGACCGTACTCCTTGGGTACTCCTTTAACAGTATCTTTAGAACAGTTGCAACAGCTTCTGTTGAGATTTGTGCCACACCTCAGGCAAACCCCTTTGCAATTTGTATCGCACAACCCATTTAAAGAGATCTCTATGTGGATAATGTCTCGAATGTGCTTCGAGATGTCAATTTCCTTTTCTTGAGCTGGAAAATAAAGTTGGTCATCCAAGTCTGTCTCTTCATCATTATCTTCTTTATCTCTTTCAAAAGAGCCTTTGTGTCTGTCTTCTCCAAATGTAGTCCCCATATCTATTACATCAGGTTCTTCCATTGGATCCTCGGTCAGTAGAAGATTCAAGTTTGAGAAAACACATTCCGCTGCAGGTTGAGCGCACCTGCAAAAACAAGAATACACAAATGGCCATAATAAATAGATTTTAATCACAGTTGAAAACAAAAGAAAGAAACAAGCATAACCAACAATTCAGAATACACTAGTTGAACAAAACAACAAAATAGAAACCTGTTGTAAACAAGAGAGTTAAGATAAGTACTAATCTTTTTGAATAATAGAATAGTCCTCCAGATGGTAATATTCTGAAGATATGAATTGTTAGAAGGCTGCAAATAAATCAGTGTAGAAACTAAATGAAGGCTTGTTGACAATGGATGGAAATCTCTCTTTTGGCCTTACAAACATAATGAACTGGCAAATGGACTCAATAGGTCTCTAGGATGCAATTTAGTGTTTGGAGGATGATGGAACCATTAGACGAAAGAAATTAGCTGTTGCACAAAAACATGCTGGATTCTAGCCATAAATCATGTCAAACAGTTAAAAGCCAATATAAAATGCAAGAAGTTGAAATATAACAAGTATAAAATTACACTTCTTGAAGTCCTTTGCACAAATTAATAGTGTAATATACCAAATATATGTATATATATATATATAATTGAATTTATTTAGGAAAAGAATAGTTATAATTAATAATAAAATAAATTTATATGAATATATAGAATTTATTAGATTTTTTCGGAATTTATTAGAATTTTTCGGAATTTAAAATAAATTTATGAATATTTTAATAGGGATAAATTGATTAGGGTTTAGGAAAACTTGTTTAGAATAACCTATTTGAGTTAGGAGTTGATGGAATATAAAAGCTAGGTTTACTTAATCAAAACCTTATTACTCCCGTCCGCCGCCCGCTTCACCTCACGTAGCTCCACGCACGTAGCCTCCCTCTGCCCGATGCTACCGTCGAAAAATCACTGCTGCCGCCATCTGCCATCGCGTCTCAACCGCAACCAGCACCGCCAGAACCTCAGCTGCCACCGGGAGTTGCTGTTGCTACCGCTTCTCCTGTTCACGCGCACATCCATTGTCGTCGTCGCCGCGCCGATTGCCAAAATCTCCACAGCCGCCTCCCTTGCTGCTGGAGACGTACAATGGAGACAACGACATTGGTCCTTCGAGACCCCGCCATGAGCAATCGGTAAGTTGTCCGTTCCCCACCGACGACTGACGGGATGCTGTCGCCATTGACCCAGGCCATTGTTATTCCGTCTCCTTTACCGTCGCTCAAACGTAGGGCGACATCCTTCCCTTCGCCTTTGCCGCCGCGGTTAGCCGCCGTGAGCCACAGCTGTTGGCCACCGTGAGCCGCCACTGATGAAAAGGAAGCCGGCTACGATAGGGGTAATTAAGTTAATTAATCAAATCATCCGATTAAAGTTTGAAACGTTGATTTAATGACGGATAAGTTGATTAATTAGGTTAATTACTTTATTAAATTGCTTAATAGCTTGATGGATTATGACGGTTAGGAAATCAAAATTGCTATTAAGTTGTTTAGTATAGATTTGATGATCTTTTTAGTTTTTTTTAAGTAGATTAACTGAATATTGATTAAAGATCGATTAATTAGAGATTAATTGGATAATTAATTGAATCATGAATAAGTTAGTGATGATTAAAGTAAATTAAGACTTCAATTTATTATTAACAATAGATTTGCTAATTTGATTAATTATTTGATTAACATTATTAACAAATTGATTAAAGTAATTAATTAAGTACTAATAGTTAATTAATTAATTGCTTAATTAAATAGTTATAGATTGATTAATTGTTGGATTTAAAATTTATAACAGATTTATTTAATTGGAATTGTAGATGAATTAATTAATAGATTGATTAATTAATTCAGAGATCAATTAACTAACTAATTTATTATCAATCAATTGAGAATCTAACACAAACCCATTCAGGAAAATTAAGAAAATTTGTTAATTAGAATGGGGAGATAAATTATTGATTTGATTTTATTATTAGGATTATTGTGATACTTAGACGGTCTTTGTACCTTATAGATTTGAGCTCGAGGTAGAGTCTCTGACTTGAAGACGATTAGAACAATTTATAATTGAGATGAATAGTTCTTCCTTGACCTTTGTGGTTTCTTTAACCTTAGTGCATAATTTTTGTTATTTGCATTGATTACATAGTAGTTATTTTTACCTTAGAATCTACTCTATGTTATTTCTTGAGCTTGACCTTTTATTGCTTGACCTTATTTTAGTTTATTTGATATCTACGCAGTCTTATTGTTATTTATCCATGATGTTATTTATATACATAATGTTATCAGACCGTAGCGTAATGCGATTTTTACTACTTATTTGGTTTCCATTGCATCTCTATGCATTTGGACTGCCCACTAGATCGGATAGTGATAGAACGTTTCTCCCGCAGTCCTATCTGCCCACAGACCAAATAGTGGTAGCGTGAGTTCTCCTGCATATAGTAACATTTATACGCTCTGACTGTCCACCATATAGTGGTAATGTGATTTCGCCTGCAGTCAGTAGCTAAGGAGCTAGATAGCTAATTCATCTTGTATGTCCACTAGACCAGATAGTGATAGTATGAGTTTACGCATAGACAATGACCCTGACAGTCCACTAGATCAGATATTGGTAGCATGAGTTTGGGCGTAGTCAGACCTTGTTATATGATTGTTATATTCTTGTTATGTGTTGCTTTTATACATGTGATTTTTGAATGAAGTGTATGTACTCTCGATTTATTGGTTATATCTGGTGGAGCAAGTTAGTGAAAGGTTATGTTTTGTTTATATTTTTGTTAGCAGATGATTATATTTGTGTACTTATTTATGTTAGTAAGTAATCTTTCCCGAGACTGCCTTGGTCTGCTTATATGTAGTATCATGTATTATCTGTCTTATACCCTCTGAGTATTTTGTATTCACTACTCCTTGCTTTTCTTTGATTTCCAGATTAGCATATAGAGGATGTGTCGTGTCGCTCAGAAGTCTTGATTGTCGGTCCCACTCGATATCGTTTACTGGATTTCTTTTGAATTATTTTGATATTTCTTTTCCGCTGTTGGTTGGATTTCTTTTATTGTCGTATCAAATATTGGAGTTTTGTTAAAATATTAATTATGTTTACCTTATGTAGTTTTAGTATGTTCACATGTACATGCATACATACACTCATTAGCATTTAAAACTTAGTGATTTTATATTGAATTGGTATTTGAATTAACTTTAATTGTTCGATATCAATTATTTCTTACATTGTCACTAGGAGGTATCGTCCGGTCTTGCGGACAAATATACCCTCGAGGAATGATAATTTATTAGTATCAGAGCATGGTTCGAGTTTGAATGCTAGGTTTTGTGCTTTTGCGATTTCCATCTCGTTTCGATTTATGATTTTTCGAGTTTTGGGACGCCAGGCAAGCCAAAGGACATCTCTGAGCTATAAAAAATTTGTATGTCTTTAGTTGTTTCTATACCTGTCTATTAGGTACTCACTTACTTGGTTTAGTAGGATTATACTTAGTGAGTCAACTCTATTCGCGATTATGGTCAGGGTCGACCACGAAAGCGACTAATTGACACTTTGGGACCCGAACCTGATGTAGAGAATGTAGACTTTTCTGTGGCGCCGATCGATACCGAGTTGGGAAGCAGAGGTCGAGCTCGCCAACACCTAGTGGAGATCAAGAAGCACAGTCTCATGAAACACCAACAACAATACCCACCCCCGCCATTACCAATTAGATAATAGATAAGGCGCGTATACCAATACTAGCCCAGATAATAGAGGATTCGACTAGGCCTTGTTGGCTATTAGATTCGTACCTGGTTAGATAACCTCGATGTACATTTGGGTATATAAACCTCAATGATGCGGAGAAAGTGGAGCTAACTACTTAACACTTACGAGATCCAGTTGTTACTGGGTGGAAATTACAGAAGACGATCTTCGAGGAGTGGAGCGTCAATTGATAGTTATTTCAGAAGATTGTTTAGAGAAACTGTCTCTACTTTTGTGTAGTTCGTCGTCAGGAGTTCCTGAACCTTATGTTGGGCGACCGTAGCGTAATGAATTACAAGGTGGAATTTAGTCACTCGCTAAATATTGCCCCACTTAGTAGCTCAAGACTATGACCGCATGCTCCTATTCACCCAAGGTCGTGAAGCCTACCATTAGATCAGAATGCCCGGATCCTCTATCGATACTTGTCGGAAAGGCAATAGACTGAGCGTTTATGGATAAGATTAGGAGAGTTCCAACATCGCGACCATGTAGGTTAGCTGTAACAATACTATCAATGGAAGTATTGACTTCTAGTCAAGAAATTAAGGGTTGCCCTTGGACTTTTGTAGTCATACCCTAGCCATAAATTGATAAGCATTAGGAATGGTAGAGTTTGACATTAGTCTAAACATGAACTGGTTTGTCACTTATCATGCTACCGTCGATTGTCGAGCTAGAGTAGTAACTTTCAACTTCCAATCCAACCATCTTGAAAATTCATCGAGACTAACAATGAAAGGGTATTCTTTATTATGACACTACAAGCCAAGCAGCTATTGTCCAATGGATGTCGGAGGTATCTACTATCGTTGATAAGGTTTAATGAGGATAGTACATCACTTCGCTCGGACGTTTGTATAGTTTGAGAATACCCAGATGTATTTTCAGACGAACCCCCTAGGTTGCCACCTCCAAGGCAAGTGGAGTTCGCGATTGAGATACGTTCGGGGACCGCCCCAATATCAAAACCCCGTATCACATGGAGCCAAAGGAACTAGAAGAACTGAAGGAGCATTAAGCAAGAAATCTCGAGGAAGACTGTGTTACTAGGACACCCCCGATTAAAGAAGATCTACTCCAAGGAGAACATCAATCACAATCCATAGTTCATCCGGGAGGTATCCGTATGTATCGAGACCTAAAACACTCCAACTAGTGGAACGATAAGAACGACATTGCAGACCTTGCAGCTCGATGCTTGGTGTGTCAACAAGTGAAGTCAGAACATTGAGTGGCGCAATGGAAGCATGGTAAGCCCATAATCCACAGAGAGCGTCAAAGACCAGCAAGCTTACTTCGGAAGATTTTTGTACTTAAGTGGAAATGAGAGCAAATTACAATGAACTTTGGAAGGTGCGTGATTCGATTTGGGTGATCGTGGATTGATTAACTACGTCCGCCCATTTCCTACTGACCCGTAAGACTGGCTTTTTGGATCGCTTGGCAAAGTTTCCAATGAGCCTTTTGTACAAAATTTCTTTTAGTAGAGCATTTCACTCTCAGACAAACGAGCACACAAGGCGCACTATTCAGACACAAGAGGACTTACTTTAAGCATGCATAATGGACTTCAGCTGGGAAGGCCATCTACATCTAGTGGATTTTGACAACAACAATAAGTTAGATATCAATATAAGAGTAGCGAAAGCACAATGGGCATAACCCACAGAACAATGATTATTTACTTTAGAAGTAGATCATGTAGTATTATAAAGGGAACATATTCTTCGACAATTGGAGACTTTGCAAAATACTATAATGGATTTAAATAGTAGTATATTGTCTAGTGTTACCCCTTAGATGAGTATACCCTAGTGATACAACTTAAGTAGAAAATTTATAGATCAAATTTTTATTAGTGGGGTAAATGTAATATACCAAATATATATAAATATATATATATATATATATATAAGATAATAAGGATTAAAACTATTAAGGATTGATATAATTGAATTTATTTAGGAAAATAATAGTCATATAATTGATAATTAATAAGGAAATAAATTTATATGAATATATTTAATTTATTAGAATTTTTTGGAATTTAAAATAAATTTATGAATATTTTAGTCGGGATAAATTGATTAGATTAGGAAAGCCTCTTTAGAATACCCTATTTAAATTAGGAGTTGATTGAATATAAAAGCTATGTTTACTTAATCAAAACCTAAGTTTTGATAACTCCCCTCCGCCGCCCGGTTCACCTCAAGTAGCTCCACACGCGCAACCTCCCTCTTCCCGGTGCTACCGTCGGAAAATCGCCGCTGCCTCCACCTGCCATCGCGTCTCAGCCGCGACCACCACCGCCAGAAGCTTAGCTACCACTAGGAGTCACTACCGTCGTCGCTTCTCTCGATCACGCGCGCATCCCATGCCGCCATCACCGCGCCGACTGCCGAAATCTCCACAGCCACCTCCCTTGATGCTATAACAGTACAGTGGAGACAATGGCAACTGTCCTTCGAAACCCCGCCGTGAGTTGTCCGTGACGAGACGCTGTCGCCGCTGACCCAAGCCATTGTTATTCTGTCTCCTTTACCGCCGCTCAAATGTCAGGTGTCGTACTTCCCTTCGCCCTTGCCACCGTAGTTGGTCGTCGTGAGCCACAGTTGTTGGCCACCATGAGCCGTCGCTAAGGAAAAGGAAGTCGGTTACGATAGGGGTGATGAAGTTAATTAATCAAATCATTCTAGATTAAATTTTGAATCGTTGATTTAATGAAGGATAGGTTGATTAATTAGATTAATTACTTTATTAAATTGCTTAATTAATAGCTTGATGGATTATGACGGTTAGGAAATCAGAATTGTTATTAAGTTGTTTAGTATAGGTTTGATGATCTTTTTAGTTTTTTTAAGTAGATTAATTGAATATTGATTAAAGATTATTAATTAGAGATTAATTGGATAATTAATTGAATCATAAATAAGTTAGCGATGATTAAAGTAAATTAAAACTTCGATTTATTATTAACAACAGATTTGCTAATTTGATTAATTATTTGATTAACATTATTAACAAATTGATTAAAGTAAGTAATTAATTAAGTACTAATAGTTAATTAATTAATTGCTTAATTAAATAGTTATACATTGATTAATTGTTAGATTTAAAATTTATAACAAATTTATTTAATTGGAATTGTAAATGAATTAATTAATTTATTATCAATCAATTGAGAATCGAACACAAACCCATTTAGGAAAATTAAAAAAATTTGTTAATTAGAATGGAGGGATAAATTATTAATTTGATTTTATTATTAGGATTATTTTGATACTTAAATAGTTACCTTACACTTGTAGATTCGAGCTCGAGGTAGAGTCTCTAACTTAAAGACGGTTAGGACGATCTACAATTGAAGTCAATAGTTCTTCCTTGACTTCTGTAGTTTCTTTAACCTTAGTACATGATTTATGTTATTTTTACTGATTGCGTAGTAGTTATTTTTACCTTGGTATCTACTCTATGTTACTTCTTAAGCTTGACCTTTTATTGCTTAACCTTATTTTAGTCTATTTGATATCTACGCAATCTTATTGTTATTTATGCATGATGTTATTTATATACATATTGTTATGAGACCGTAGCGTAGCTTGTAGGGTTTTACTCATAGATGAGATTTTTATTGCTTATTTGGTTTGTATTGCATCTCTATGCATTTGGACTGCCAGTAGACTGGATAGTGGTAGAGCTCCCGCGGTCCAATCTACCCACTAGACCAAATAGTAGTAGCGTGAGTTCGCCCCCATATAGTGATATTTATACGCTTTGACTTCCCACTAGACTATATAGTGGTAGCGTGATTTCGCTCGCAGTCAATAGCTGAGCAGTTAGATAACTACCTCATCTTGTATGCCCACTAGACAAGATAGTGGTAGCATGAGTTTACGCGTAGACAGTGACTCTGACAGCCCACTAGATCATATAGTGGTAGCATGAGTTTGCGCGCAATAAAGACTTATTATATATTTGTTATATACTTGTTATGTGTTGTTTTAATGCGGGTGATTTTTGGATGTGTTGTATATACTCTCAATTTATTGGTTATATCTGGTGGAGCAGGTTAGTGAAGGGTTATGTTTTGTTTATGCTTTTGTTAGCAGATGATTATATTGGTGTACTTATTTATGTTAGTAGGTAACCTTTCATGAATTTGCTTATGTGTAGTATAATCAAGGTTCTAAAATTCGTTAGGCGCTAGTCGGACGTCAGACCAGCACCTAGTGCCTAGGCCGCCTAGGCGGGGACTAGACGCTACTAGACGGATTCCACGATATCAACATAAATACATAAATTACATAATAAATCATATACTATAACTCCAATACAATAACATCAAATTTAAAATGAGTTCAAAATTACACAACTAATAAAATATCCCATATTTATTCTACTTCTCCATAATTTTCAAAAACTTGTTCTTCATAAGATAAAATTCAATATCATCATTGTGATCCTCCTCTTCTTCGGATGCAAAATCATCCTCGTGAAGTTCTCTCACTCTAGAGCTTCTTCGGGGTTGTAGATTTTCATCTGCTCCACTTGCTTCATCAACCATTTGCCAAATGAACCCGGAACCTAACCTAGTTCAACTTCATCATCTTCCCCACCATCCACAATCCAACCTTGTGCATTTGAAGCATCTTTTGCAAGAAGGACATCAACATTCCTTTTTTTTTTTTTTTTCTCTTTTTTGTTTGTTCAACAATCTAGCATTAAATTGGACAAATACTAGATTGTTGAACCTGTTGACATCCAACCTATTTCTTTTCTTTGTATGAATCTAAAAAAAAGAGAAAGTAAATATTATAATTAGTAACATGAATATAAACTTTAAAAATTAATATTTTACTTTAATTAAAGACTTAAAGTTTAAAGCTTACTCCTTCAAATGCACTCCAATTTCTTTCACATCCAGATGAACTTGTAGTTAATGAAAGTATCCTCAATGCCACTCTTAGCAAATTGGGTGTGTGAGCACCGTATGTACTCCACCATGCACATAGATCAAATGTATCATCATTTTTTTCACATGTTTTTGCTGCCAATATTTTTCCAAATAACCCAGTCTTGTCTTTATATTTTGTAAATTCCTTGTTAATAATTGTATCTTGTAGATCTAACTCATTTGCATGCAAAATTTCCATGCATTCAAAAATCTACCTCTTCATAAAGAGTAATAGAACTATCTTTATAGTAAAAATAGGGATTCAATAAAAAGACAGTGGTATGCAATGATGTATCAAGTCTATACTTCATTTTTGACTCGATAATTACTATGATAGGATGATAATTTGTTTCCACGTTGTTTAGGGCCACCTAATATCTTCTTAATCTTGAAGAAGCTCCCCACATAGAAATCCCATGGATGACTTTTTATCTCCATCAACCAATTGAAACTCTTACCAAAAGAGCAAATATTTTCAAGCAAAGTGTCACACCATTCCAAAAACTTATGCTCATCACAATAGAGTAAGCCAATTTCTCTTTGTTTGTTTTTGACTATTTACATCTTTCCTACATATCACTTGTAAACATGGCCCTTAAACTAGATTTTTTTTAATCAAACTTTGCAATGTGAGAAAATTTGATGCAAACCTGGTAACTCCTAGCCGGACTATGTCTTTCTTCTTTGTGAAACTTCTCATTAATGACAAAGTCTTATAGTGAGCATAAATGAAAATGGTAAAAGACCTGGCTTGCTCAATAACCTTTTTATATCATCGAATCTTGCCAATACTTTCAAGCATGAGATTAACAGTGTGAGTTGCACATGAACTTCAAAAGATCCCAGGTTGTTTTTCTCTTATCAATTTAGCTGCAGCTATATTGTTGATGACATTGTCTATTATAATCTGAATAATATTCTGAGCTCCTACTTGTTCAACACACTTATCAACATACTCAAAAATAAGTCAGTTGTATGTGCCTTGTCTTAAGACTTTTTAGATTTTAAAAATGTAGTACCCTCCTTGCAATTAACACTCAAATTTAAGATGCTTCTTTTTCTATCACTCCGTGCATCTGTCATGATCGAGCACCCATTCTTTGCCCATTCTTCTTCATGCTTCTTCATCAATTGCTTTGTTCTTTCAACTTCGGCTTTCAACAGTGGCTCCCTAAGTTGATATTGAGTTGGAGGCTTGAATCCTTGTCCAAATTGACCCATTGCCTCCATTAGTTGCATGAAGCTATCATGATCAACAACATTGAATGAGATTCCATTTTCATAAATCCATCTCCCAACATATTGTTGAACTTGTTGAGTTCTCTCTTTGAAAAGAGCCTCATTTTTGGCGAAGAACTTTGCTCCCGCTTGAACATACATTTTCTGGAGCAATTATTGATGCATATCTATCCATGGGGCCAAGTGGAAGAGGTTTTTTAATTCCATCTATCTCTTCAATTTCAAGGCCTTCTTCTTCGTCTAGAGAAATAGTCACCTCTGCTCTACAACTTTGTTCTTCGGTTGTTTTGTTCGTCTTTCTGTTCCTCCCTTCTAAAATAGCTTGCTTGCACTTATTTTTATCTTCTTGATATACTTTTCAACGACCAGATACATTTCCAAGTATATTTCTTATATGCTCCTTGTTCCTATACACTCACCCCAATATCGTTTTTTCACACAACTTGCATTTAATTTTGTCGAGGTTCTTAGGATCAATCAACATCCCGAACTCTCATCCGATGTCATTTGACTTTCTCTTGAGAATCTCATATTCAAGTTGAGTGACTGATGTTGTCGCAGATGGATTGCTTGCCATTGTTAATCTATTGTTAACAACTTAATTGTGATAACCTAAAAATGATTTAAGAACTTTAAAATCATTAACAAATAACAAGTCTGAGAAATTTTATTATATATAAAATAATTAAGATATAATTATATATAAAATATTAAGATATAATTATACTGTACAAAGA
>JBBUKS010000100.1:5957662-5986656 GCA_038050645.1 Hedychium gardnerianum
TCCTGTGTACCATAACTTAAAACCCGAGTTCTCTATCATCTTTGCCTTCTCGCCTACCCATTTTGTTTCTTGTACACCCATTTTGGAGGGGATATTTCTCCAAATATCCCCAAACCTCAAATACCCTCCCATTGGAGAGAATAAAGATGGGGATATTAGAAATCACTGGGCAAATAGTTTTGCCTGGTAATTTCTATTTATTTAAAAAAAAGAAAAAAAAGTGCCGCAGCACAGCACTAGGCCGATGCCGTGGAATTTGAAAATTAATTGGAAAATATAATTAATTTTATTTAAATGTAAAATTAGATGTAAATTAATAAAATGATGGACCCGTAAATATTTGGTTGGTGAGATATTTGATTGTGGAATTTAGGATATTTGGGAGTGAGATATTTGATGGGTGCGGCCCATAAATATTTGATGGGTGAAATATTTGATTGTGGGATTTGGGATATTTGAGGAGTGGGATATTTGAATGATGATGTGGACGTGAGGACCACAAATATTTGAGAGAAATATCCTCTCTTATTGTGGATGCTCTTAAGCCTATTAATATTTAATACTGTCGGGGAAATGGTGATTAAGAGAAGAGTAAGATATAAAACAAAATATTTTGAAAATCAAATTGGTTTCTTACCCAGCTGATATATTACAAATGTTGTTTACTCAATACAACAATTAGTGTGAAAATATAGAGAAAAAGGATGACTTATCTATGATTTCTATTGACTTTGTAAAGACTTGATAAAATCCCTTGACTGTGCTAAATTGTACAGAAGAAAAATAATGTAATAATTTTGTCTATATGAGAATAGACATGTAAGATAAATAGTAGTTAGTGTGAGTTACTGAGAGTGTAACGAATGCTTTTAACTTTTAGTTTACATTATGAGTTTGATTACTTGTATCAAAAATATGAGGGAGAGGATGGAAAGCGACAAAAAAATGTACATGAATGATGGAACTCCAAATGTAATTTTACGATGCTTTCGCTCTTCTCCCTTGTGTCTTCCATCTGAGTAATCAGACCTGATCTAAGATTTAATCTTTTTCTGCATTGCTACTAGTTTAATTCACTAGTCATATTCAAGATAAATATTTTTGGTGCACATTATTTGTAATGATATTATGCTAATTGATGAGAATGTTAACAGAATAAAGTTGAAACTTTGTGTAGGAGAAAAGCTTGATTTGGGATGCTGTAATCTTTATTCAGTTTTATAACTTTTATAGTGAATTGACTTTAAACAAGCATCTTTGACTTGCAAATTGAAACTTAATAATTTAAAATTACTTCTTTCATCTTGAAGTTAGAAATATATCAGAGTAATGTATGTCAAGTTTTTTAGTAACTTACTAGATAAATATTGCATTCAATTAAGGATCAACAATGTTCAAGATGCATCTACATGTTCTCATAGTTGTTGAATTAGCTTTAGCTATGAAAGATGCAAAAAGTATGATTTGGACCAGATACTGAGCCTGCAACTGTACAAAAGGCTAAAAAGTTATTGTTATTCCAGCTACATGTTGAACCCTTGGTTCATCTTGGAGTCCAAATGTTTTGGTCATATGCTGTGGAAATCCCATGTATTTATTTAATCAATTTGACACTTTCCCTTCTGATTTGATGATCTATTTAATAATCTGCCTCTTAGTTACCAGTAAAGGTAGCCAATTTGTGAAACAGTATGTAAGAGAGAATTCAAAGAAGATAGCTAAAATATTGTTCAAGGTGGCAAATATGAATTGGGTGTTTTAGCATATAATTCATAATATTCTTGTAGTAATCAGTCTTGTACAAGTTAAAGTTGCAATCATATTCTTATTGATATTCATCTATGTTTTATATGATCTCCTATTCTTTCTTACTATTCTGGCATTGAACTTTTACTTTCTCTTTGGGTGGTTTCATTGAAATTCTTGTTTGTTTAATATCGCTGAAACTAAGTACTTTTGTGATATCCATTGCATATTCTCATAAATCATTACTTCATCTACAGCTGGGAAGCCAATAGTTGTGGTTATCATGGCGATGATGGATATCTCTACCGTGGACAGGGAAAAGGGGAGTCTTTTGGGCCAACATTTACTACAAATGATATTGTCGGTGCTGGCATTAATTATGCAACACAGGAGTTCTTTTTCACGTGAGCCAATGAGTTATTTGGTGCATGGAAATTTATTTCATTATCCAATACAAAGTTTCTGATTTGCAAATTCCTCTTTCAGCTTTTATTTTATTTATATTTCCCTGATTTTCATGCATTTATCCAAATACATAGGATCTTTAACAAGTTTTTGCAAATAGCAGTAGAGATACTTGACATGCCAGAGTCAATTTCAACTGTGATCCTATAGCACAGTTTATCCATCTAGTTTGTCATCCATTATGTCAGTTCTCCATCTACCTTCTTGATGATTAGTAGCTGGGCCATGTTTAGTATATGATGATGATGACGACAACCTTGCTTTTTGTACAGGAAGAATGCAAAACTTGTTGGAATCGTTGCAAAGGATATAAAAGGACCCTTGTATCCAACAATAGCTGTTCACAGCCAGAATGAAGAGTATGGTGCACTCTCATTTTATATCATGAATATAGCTGTTATTCATTGCTTATTTGTTTTCAGTACCATCTAGATCTTCCTAGCTATGTACTAATCTGATTACATTTGTATGAAATCTGTAGACTAATTACTGATTCTATATTTTCCTTCATTTTCCTGTAGCATATAGTTCATTCCTGTATTCATTTTTTCCCTGAAGAGTTCTGAATTTTTAGTGTGTGGAGGTTATTACTGTTGAAAATAACAGAGGAAGTTTCTTCAAGCTAAAACAAAGGAATTCCATCAATTAAAAGTGTAAGGAAAAAATAGAGATGACAATTCAACCAACCCCGATGAAACCTGCATCATTCATTTTGCCAGTCCCTTAACATAGATGGGTCTCAACTCTCAATGAGTTACATAAATGAAACCCACGTGTAGTGAGTGGGATGAAACAAATTTTCGTGCCCTACCTTATTTTTCCTCACATGTTCTGCATGAATTCTAATAAAGAATGATGTTTTCTTTAATTTTTTTTAAAGTTATGGTTTATATTATATTTGTTGTTGGTATCCTAACGTGTCTTGAGCATGCTCACACAAAAAGCGACAGGGGAAGGGAATGAGTTAGGCTACCTGAAAAGTGACCTTGTCGTGTTTCAATTTTTATCCTCTTCTTGCTTCAATTTTAGGCGAGGGGTGAATGGGAATTCAATTCCCTGCTTTCTCCTACTTTATTTCCTTCCCTAGGAAAAAATGATTTTCTCAATTGATAGTAGGTGCTATGTTGCACCTTACATAGTCCAATGTAATACATGAAAACAAAATAAAATAGTTTATGTGGGACTATTATTGTCTAATTAACATCATGAATGATGGTCATTCCTATTTTGGAAATCCAAATAGAGAAACATCTGAACTATTTGTTATAGTGAAAACTCAAGTTACTCTCCAGAACTAGGAGAGGACATCTTAATGATCACATGTTCGTTAATGATTACTTGTTTGTGCTTTGTTCACTCATGAAAGAGTGAATTATTGGATTTGCATTTGTTGAACTAGAGTTCCTCTTAAGAGCGAATGTAACACTTCCATCGCACAACTCACAAGCTGTCACACACCAAAGGATAGTTTATTTTAGTAATAGTGAGATAAGCAAGCTAAACTTTCTAATTAACTACTAATTTATGAAAGCATGGTCGTCAATATTGGCATCGGTATGGATGTTTCAAAAATATAGGTATTAGCTACCATCAAATAAATACAACTAAATTAAAAATAAGAAATACGATTCAATACATAGTTGGATTGAATATTTAGTTGATAACTTATACATCACTAATGATATAATATATTTTTAAATTAAATAAATATTTTAATTATATTTATTCTTATTTTTATTATAATTAATAAACAATTATGAGATTAATGATTTTTTTGTAATATTAATTAACTAGACAATTGATCATTAATCATGTATTAAATAAAATTTAGTTGATGCCATTATTATTTATAATTATTCTTTTTTTTGGTAATCCAAATATCTAGCTCTTTGAATCAACTAATCCGGGAGGTGATTGACCCAACTCCACGGAAGTTTTCTACTTGCCACAAGGTAAATCGTGAAGCGCTCGTCGTTGCCCATCCAAGCGGCCAACGTTGTCGTCCCACTAGAGGAAGTGCGCCGCAGCTGAGATTCGACCTTTAGATGCTTGGTTAACCATTTAGAAGGCCTAACCGCTGCACCATTGCCCGGAAGCTATTTATAATTATTCTTCATCTATGATTATGTGCATTTAGTTATCATTATTATTTTTAATTATTTATTGGCAATGATAACATTATTATTTAGAATATTAACTAATACATTAATTAATATATTTTTACTATTACTAATTAAATATTTTAACTTTGCTTATGATACAATAATAACAATAAAGCTTTTATTCCACTAAGTGTGGTTTGCTATATGGATCTTCTTACGCCGATCCCTACTATATCATCACCTATATTAAATGACTTTTATGCTCATTTATTATTATTATTAATCAAGTCTTCTTTAGTTTTCCTCTTACTCGATTATGTCTTCCTCTTCCTCGACTAATGTGTGTATTTGTCATAATCTCACATTGCTTAATTAAGATATTTATTGTCATCTAAGTACATGTCCATACCATCTTAACCGCGTCTCGCAGAGTTTTCCCTCAATAGACGCAACTCTAACTTTTTCTCTAATGTTCTCATTTTTTATCCTTTCATTCGCTTATGCCCACACATCCTCCTTAATAGCCTCATCATAAGATTCTCATCTTTTGCTTGTATGCTTGATTCATAACTCAACATTTAACTCTATATAACATAACACGTCTAGTTGCTAGTTTGTAAAACTTCTCTTTATACATTAGAGGTATGATCACAAAGAACACTTAATGCCCTCCTCTATTTTAACCATCATGTTTGTATCTTAGGTAAAACATCCCTATCAACCCTTTTATTCTTTTGTAAAAACGAACCTAGATACTTAAAGCTCTTATAGGGAACTCATTATCGCCTATTTTAACAATTGCATTGCTATGTTTGCTATACTAAACTTAAATTTTATATATTTTATCTTTACTCTACTAAGTCTAATACTATATTTTCTGCTAAGATTCGAGTTTAGTATTTACTCTTTCACGCGTTTCATCGACGAAAACAATGCTATCTGCAAACAACATGCATTATGATAATGCGTTTTGGATGTGTCTAGTGAGTTCATCCATTGATAGTGTAAAAAGATATGAACTTAGAGTTGGTCCTTATGTAACTTTATCTTTATATGAAACATGAAGTATAACGTCTATTGTCAATTTTTTATGCATAAATTCAAATCGGTCACTTTAGTCTCCTTCTTTAATCTTTTTTCCATCATACTTTCCTAAAATTTTCTTGTATGACTCATTAATTTAATGACCTTAATTTTCACAATTTTATATTCTTTATTAGTTTTTTTTAAGGGGACTCATTAGTTTATGCCCTTAATTTGCACAATTTTATATTCTTTCTTTGTATTTTATTAAGGGGACTCATTAGTTATCTACATTGATGCATTTTCTTCATTTTTAATATAATAATTTCGTAAGCCATTCAATACCCTGCTTACCTCGACACTTCCATATTTCAATTGTTTTTTCATTTTGTATCCCATTTAATGCATGTTGTACTTTTGGAATTTAAATTATTCGATTAAATTTAAATTTTTATACTCCTCTAGCTTAAATTTCTTAAGCTAAGTTGGTCACTTAAACTTTTATTAAAAAGTTAATTTATATACCTCTTTTATGGCTTCTTTATTTCTTCGTCTTTCATTTCATTTTTAATACATCTTATTTGGATAAAATCTTTTATGTTTTTCTCTTGCTTTAGCTATTCTATAAATGTTTCTTTTCCCTTTTTTATATTAAGATATCAATATAAGCGTTCAAATACTTCATCCTTGGCTCTGATACTTTCTTGATTACTACATACTTTTTAAAGCTTTTTTCGTTTTATAACTATATGGTAACTCATTTGTTGTTCGTTTTTTTGTCAATTTTTCCATTGCTTTTGTTCCACCACCAAATTTTTTTATTTGGTGGTGTCTGTCATATTGACACTCCGAGAAGGCTCTTGGCCATTGTTTTAAATTTTATGCCATCTTATCTCATGTTGTATTCGAGTTGCTATGTATTTCTCCTAATACTTATACTTCTACCTTCTCCTTAAAGATGCTTTGCTTCCATCCTTTAATTTTTACCAATTGATCCTGGGAGTCGTATATGTTTTCCTTATATTGATACTATGCTTGAGGCGCGTATTTAAACCATTAACCTTGTAATTGTTATAAATTTTTCTATCCTTCTTACTCTTCTTGGTCAATTTCTCAATTTTGAACGTAGTCAACATTTACAATTTTCGAAACAGGCGAAATTTACCTTCCCACCCGTCGTTCGTCACCACTGGCACCGTGGAGAGGACTCATGGAGGTCGATGTGACCTTTGCGGGTTGCGACGAGGCCTATAGAGAGGCCGCTGCGACCTCCGCGGGTTACGGAGAGGTCGCTGCGACCTCTGTGGGTGACGGTGAGATCTGCGGAGAGGCCGTCGCAACCTCCGCTGGTTGCAGAGAGGATGTCGAGACCTTCGTGGGTTGCGACAGGGACGCCTGCGAGTGCGCGGTGCAAGCACAGAATAAATTGAAAAATAAATTAGATTAATAATACAATTTACATTAATAATTTCAATCAACTGCTAACTATAAATAGATAATTTAAACAGGCTTAATCAAATTTTAATAAAACTAACCCATTAACTTAATATATATATATATACATACGAATAATTTATTTATTTATCATATGGGATGTTGCAATCCTATATTTTTTTAAAAAATATTTTATTTTTTTAATATTTGGATTAAATTTTTATTTTTAATTAGTATATTTAAAAAATATTAAAACCGTATTAGCATGACACAATACCTAAATCGTATCGTTTCGATCATAAATCGAAACTCCGATACGGGTTTAGATTTTAAATCATAAGTCATGAACATAACTAGCCGTTCTTTTCTTTTCTTTAAAAATGTATCAACTATTATAAATCGATATGATATAGTGAAATTCAATATAACTTTTCCTTTTCATTTCTTATTCCAAAATCATAGCTCTAATGCATCCTATTATATTCCTCATTTTATACTCCTTGCCCATTTAGATCTTCTCCTATTAAAATTCTCTATTATCAGAATATTTTTTACTACCTTATATAGGTCCTTCCAAAACTTATGTTTGATATCTTTATCTAATCTTACTTGTGGTGCATATATGCTAATTATATTAATAATTTCTTTTACTATCATTATTTTGAGAGCTATAATCTATCTCCCTTCCTAACTATAACTATTTCGTCCTTGAACTATTTATAACAATACATATTCCATTTTTCATTTATACCATAACTTAAAACATGAGTTCTTTATCGTTCTCCCCTATCTATTTTGTCTCTTGTAAAAAATAAAATATTAATTATTTTCCTAATCATTTAATCTACTACCTTGTTTTGTTAGTGAGCATATGTTCCAAATCTAAAATAATTGGTATTCTTATATTGTGTGATTATCCAACTTAGAGTGTGAGAATTCTTGTATATTTAACACTAGACTCAATTGTACTCAAGTTTTTATGGAGATATAGTGGTCCTTGCCGAAATATTATAGTTAGATCCTGCATTCTTTGTGAGAACAATTTAGCATTAATGCAATAATTTGATGGATCCATACATAAAATTTGCCTATGTTTGACTGACAATCTCACACAACCCTCCTCTTTTACTCGGGCTGGAGACGGGCTACGACGGAGTTTATTCATCATGGACGGAGTTAATATTGCCTATTAGATAATAATAGTATGACACTATTACTTGTTTACCAAGTAGTCTTCTTACTTGTTTTATGCATCTATTAGTCACCTAATACTTTTTGTTGTTATTAACCATATTTAATATCTTTACCTCACACGAATCACACCCTTCCACGCTAGATTCCATTTAATGCCTTCCTCGATGAGTCTTCATGTCTCCCTCTCGTTTTGAGGCAATAATGCCAAAGTAATTTCTTCTCTCTCATGCACACGAAGTGACTTAATCTCTCTCTTATTTTTGCTTCACCCAAAACCTGTTTCTTCATGCAATCCAATGGTTCCGGCAAGGGGCAATATGTAGAGACGATCTTCTTGTTTTGGAATTCACAATTGTGATCCATAGCAGAATGCCTCCCTCATTTTTCCAAGTTCTTCTCCTTCTCTCCTTGCCCCATAATTGTGATAAGTTAGAAATCAGTTGATTTTGAAAATGTCGTGAATTCCCCTCTGTTCTCTCTTGATTTGTACAATATTCACTGATTTTTTTTTTTTTTTTTACCATTTTCAATTTCTTTTTCAACTCCAACACATGTCTGGGGCATTGGCAAGAATTGAATGATCTTGCTGATCCTGATCCAACTCAGTTAATTCATATCATGATCAGTTTGACCTGGAATAATCTTTGGACTACAGTTTCTGACCTGGAATAATTTGCATGGCAATAATTTTACAACAAATTCATTTATATTTTCTCTACTAGAGAAGAACCACTCTAATCTCTTTTAATAAAATTGCCCATTGAGCAACCTCCTAAAATGGAAAGGATAAACTCTCTGAGTAGTAACGAAGTTAAGGAGGAATGAAAGGAGTTGCTGCATTATGATGAGCATGTAGGAGACATGGACTTTCCTTTTTAAATTCTGTTTTAGCTAGAAAACCTTTGTGATTTCTCTCCATTAGTCTTGCAAGAAAACCAGAGAAGAGATACATGCTTGAATTCATTTGATAAATTGACAAGAAATCATAGGGTCAATATGGCAAACCATCTCAGGAGACTGTCAAAAGCTTTCTCTAAATTATATTTGACCAACCTCTATTAATAGAGATTCACATTTGGAAGATTTCGCTGATGGATCATTTCATTTGAGAGCGTTATCAATACTCTTTAAGAACAAAGCTGACTCTGCCAGATTTATAAGTTAGTCAAGATAAGGTCTCAATCTTGATCCATGTATCTTTATGAGATGTTCATAGAGTAAAATATATAAGGCGATAGGTGGATTAGAATTCCTTTAAATTTCTATGGGTAGTTAAGTGTAGTGAATAACTGCATATGCAGGGGCATCTACAGTTCATGCTATAAATGTCAAAGGAAAATTATACTGATAAAAATGCTTAGCACATATCATCACCATCATCAAGCCATATTTATCCCACCTAAAAATGTGTAACATATGTATAACAATGTATGTTGCTCAACCTTTCCAATCCATAAATTTAACATCAAATATGTAATAACATAAAATGTAAAATACATAAAATCCAACAATTTTATAACAATCTTTATCAACCAATTTTGTAGAACATATATATAATAGATTTACATATATACAAGTTACCACACCAAAATTTATACAAATGTTTCACAATTACAAGATATAATCCTATGATGAGTAAAAGCATCAAACAAGTCATTATTTGAAAGGGACCAATACAAGTAAGAATTAGACTTTTATTTGATTTGGTTCAATCAAAATTTGTTTGAATCAATCCAAATTTCAGGTTTTTTGGTATTCACATATATCGTCTTATAGATAACCTGATACCATTGACTAAAGACAGACATATGTGTTATATGTGATGTAGTTCGCAGCCAGATATCCATAGGTGGCTATATATATTACTTTTTAGAACATTGAGCATATTTGGAGCTTACCTTTTCTGGTATTAATAAGAGTCAGAGAACACTAAAATGGTTTATGATCACCTTGACCTCTTTTTTTAAAAGGTAGATCTACCTGGGGTGTAAACAAGTGTTTATATAACATTTACAAGTTATCACACCAAAAAGATAGTTTATATGTGTTTCATGATCACAAGAACTAATCCTTCTATGTGTAAAAGTCATTGTTTAAGAAGGTACCAGTGCAAGTTAGACTTTGATTTGATTTGGTTCAATCAAAATTGGTCTGAATCAACCTGAATCTCGGTTTATTTGGTGTTAACATATGTGGCCACATAGATTGCATGATCCAATCTACTAAAGACAAACAACATTGGCTATATGGATGTGGTTTCATGCCACAAATTCATAGGTGGCAGCAAATGTGTCCACCATGACTACTTTTTAGAACATGATTTGGGGTTTCTCCTTTTTTTTTGGTATAAATAAGATTGAGTAATAGGTACCACCTGGGTCATTTCATAAAAATTGGATATATATTGTGGGTGTACTTTTACTGTATGAATTAGATTCAGGAATACTAACAGGAAAGATGGAATACCTAAAAATCATAGGATTCTTTATTTTTTCAAAAGAATTCTAACATTGAACATATTTGGAGCTTAGCTTTTCTGGCATTAATAAGAGTCAGGGAATACTAACATGGTTTATGATCACCTAGACCTCTTTTTTAAAAGGGAGATCTATCTGGGGTGTACTTTTACAAAACAAGTGTTTATATAACATTTACAAGTTAGCACACCAAAAAGATAGTTTATATGGTTTCATAATCACAAGAAAGCTATAAAAGTCATTGTTTAAGAAGGTACCAGTGCGAGTTTGACTTTTATTTGATTTGGTTCAATCAAATTTGGTCTGAATCATCCGAATCTCGGTTTATTTGGTGTTAACATATTGGGGGGGGGGGGGGGCACATAAATTACATGATCCAATCTACTAAAGACAACAACATTTATTTATGGATGTGGTCTCATGCCACAAATTCATAGGTGGCAGCAAACATGTCCACCATGACTACTTTTTAAAACATGATTTGGGATTTCTCCTTTTTTTTTTGGTATAAATAAGATTGAGTAATAGGTACCACCTGGACCACTTCATAAAAATTGGATATATATTGTGGGTGTACTTTACTGTATGAATTAGATTCAGGAATACTAACAGGAAAAAGGGAATACTTTCTTTCTTTTTCAAAAGAATTCTAAATGCTAAGATTTTTGCCACATATGGAAAAGATTGACTCAAATTTTATCAAGTGAAACTTCTTTTATGAAATTATATTATGACGATCTTGGTTTACAAAAGCTTCTAGCCCCATGAATGAACTTGTGAAGAGGGCTTACTTGGCTGAACTACAATTACAAATCCATAATGAAGGACAAAGGAAATGATATGTACCAAACAAATTCAAATTATTTGAGTGCTTTGCTTAAAAAATGTTTGACTGCTCATATGACACATCTATAACTGATTATTTTGTCTCAGTCCAGAAGAATTATTTGGTGATATCCATAACTTTAGGAAATATTTAGTTTTGAGTTTCTTTTATATGACCTGTCATCTTATTTTAGTCTGATATTCAGTTCTTTTGTTTAACTTGCTGTGTAATGTATATGCCAGTTTCATTTAATTTTACTAAAATACTACCTTCATGGTGCAGGGTAACTGTGAACTTGGGGAGGAAACCCTTCTATTTTGACATTGAGGTACAAGAAAAATATTGCTCTGCAGTTTTTGCCAAATCTAATGCTTAATCATACCATTCATTATTTGAAAACTTGTTGAAGATGGTATCTTGTTTCCTTGAACAATCCTGTTAATCTCTTGCTATTAGTGAAATCTGTCTCCTTATTTCTGTCCACGTGTTCTTCCCTTGAGGCAAACACACATTAAATTTGTACAGGCAGTTTGAAATAGAAGAGGTCTGCTGCATGACAGAACGTAAGAGTGAATGAATTCCAGATTGCCAGCACAGAAAATATCAAAACAGAACTGAAGTTGCTGAAGGATGCTGGAAGTAAATCTTCTTTACAAATTTATCCAGGAAGAACTAGTAAGAAAGTGATTTCATGGAGACGAAGATAAGCAAATATGGCAGATCCAATCTAGGATGATGCAGTAGAGGAGCAGAGATAGATTTGGGAGTTAGTGAAGCTGCACTATTGATTGGACTGATACTGGGAGAGCATCTTGATAATAGGTGATGTTCAAGATTTGTGATGAGATCAAAACTCTGTTGTGAAGAAGTGCAAGTATCACTCCACAAAGAAGCAAGTGCTTTGCGGACAAAAATAAAAGCAACAGTGAAGAAGCCCAAGAATCATGTTAGTTGGAGAGCCATTGTTTGGAGATGCCAACAATAGGAATCACATTGCATGGAGAACTTGTGTAGTGGGCACTGCTTGGAAGAGGATCTTGCGACTAGGATTCACCTTCACATGGAGAAGATTTTAGAGACAATCATGGAGAAGATATAATTAGATGTGCTAACAAGGACAAGTCAAGTAAGGAGCATGGACCTTATTCCATGCTTGTGTCTCTCAGCCAGCAGGCTGGGCTTGTCTTACAAGAAGTTTGGTTGTGCTTATTGGGTTGTGGGCTTATGCCATGCTCGATTCTCTTAGGTAGCTAGCCATGCCCAAGTCTTAGGTTGCAAACTATGCTTGACCTAGCTTCTTGTTGAGCATGACTCGTGGACCGAACACAACAACAACAACTAATCCTTTATCCCACTAAATGGGATTTACTATATTGATCCTCCTACTATATGAATCTTCCTACGCCATTGGGCTTGATCCTCTATTATATCATCTATATTTAAATGACTTGTATGTTGTCTTATCGTTGTTAACTAAGTCTTGGTCTCCTCTTCTTGTTAATATGTGTAGTTGTCATGATTTCATATTGCTTAACTGAGATATTTAATGGACACCTAAGTATGTGTCTGTACCCTTTAAAACTCATTTTTCGGAGTTTTCTCTGGGTAAGCGTAATTTCAACTTTCTCTTTATTATTCTTATTGCATATCCATCCTAACATCTCCATCTTTGCAATCTTATCTTTTACTCGTGTGTTCGCTTCATAGTTTAACATTCAGCTCCATATAACATAACACTAACCAAGTCTAACTGCTATTTGTAAAACTTTCTTTTCACCTATAGAGGTACCTTATGAGCACAAAGAACACTTGATGCCCTTCTTTACTTCAACCATTCTACTTGTATGTAAAACATTCAATCTCTTAATCCTTTTGCAAAAACGATCTTAGATACTTAAACCTCTTAGTTACAGGTAATTCGTCATCTCGTAACTTAACAATTGCCTTGCTGCATCTAAATGCTAAATTTAAATTTCATATATTATTTTTTTACTCTATTAAGCTTAAAACCATTTACATTCAATCTTTCTTGTTAAGATTCAATTGTAGCATTTACTCTTTTATGTGTTTCATCGATCAAAATAATATCATCTGCAAATAACATGCATCATAGTAATGAATCTTGGATGTGTCCGATGAGTTCATCGATGACTAGTGTAAAAAGGTATAAACTTAGCTGATTTAATGTAACCTTATTTTTATAGGAAACTTTTTAGTTAATTTATTTGTCTTTACTCTTGGCATTACACTCTTGTACATATCTTTAATTATTTCAATATACGTTATGTTAACACCTTTATTTCTTTTCTAGAATTCTCTATATAATTTTCCTGGGGACTAGTGGACCGAACATGAACCTTAAATTATTATTTTAATAGAAAAATTATATTTTCTCTATCTAACTATTTAAGGTAATTTAAACATCTAATAAATTAGTCTTAAGAATTTTTCGAATAAGTATTACAATGAAGGCCTGAAATTTTTTCTGAGTGGGGTTTTGGTCATGGTGGAAATGAAACTATTTTGGTACCGTGTCGTGCATGCTGACACGTCGTGCCGCTAGACTGAAAGAGGAAGAGGAAAGAGTGGTAGAAGAAGGTCAAGCAACAATAACAAAAATGAAAGAGGAAAAAAGTGCATCATGGGAGTTTCAAGCCTTATACTCTTATCTGTCGATGAGCGGACGATGCAAAGACGATAACTTTTGTGCCCATGCGGTACATAGCATTGAAGGTAGATCAAGAAGTTCTCAAATTGCTTTGGTGAACACTTTGCAATGCCCTTGCAAGAACATTGTGACACTAGAACCCTTGCACATACACTTCATAATGCATGCAACCCTTGTCCGAGCCTTACTAATATCATTGAACTCTCACTCGATCCTTGCCAACTTTGTAGGTGACATCGCGCAACCTTCACTCATCATTATAGTTGTGCCATGGTTTTGAGGTTGTATCGTGTGCCGCAAGGCTCGCAACAACGAAAAAAGTAGTTCTTTTCAATACAAATCAACACAGAACCAAATTTAAAACCATGCTAAAAATATTTTTTTTTTCATATTTTAAAATTTTATTTTGTCATTAAATTTAGGCCCAATGAGTAGGTCTAGGCTTGTCCAAGGGCACTAGTCCCTCGGCTAGGTTGGCACCACTCTAGATTATGTCTGACATGACCTATATGAAGCCTTGCCGAGCATTTTGGGCATAACCTATGACATCTCTAGATTCCATTATAAGATGAGAAGGTGGATAAGTACGGAAGACATATAGGGGAGCATTTTGGGCATGACCTATGACATCTCTAGATTCCATTATAAGATGAGAAGGTGGATAAGTACCGAAGACATATAGGGAAAAGTGGATGATGTGAATAAAGATAGGGACCCATTATTTAGTTCAAATTGAAAAAGCAAAGCAAAGTTGGTCAAATTTTGATTGTTTGGTTTCCTGATTAAATCTATTTGTTTCAGGTTGACCAAAGGTCTAAAGCATAATTAAATTTGAATTCATTATTTATAAACCAAATCATTAAGTTCCCTTGTCTACTTCATTAGAGGAAGAAGCAAGGGGGAGAAAGGGAGCAATTTGGTGCTCCTTCCTTTACTTTTGATTTCATTAAGAAGTGGATGAAAGTGGGGAACAATGTCGAAAAGAATTGGTTTAACCCTGCATGTCTTTGGGAATGATAAAATTGAAAGATTGCTTTTTTTCGGACATACGAGGATGAACTCGATAAGAAATGAGAATATTAGAGAGAAAGTCGGAGTTGCATCTATTGAGAAAAAATTCTGGGTGACACATTTGATACAAGTATGTACTTAGATGACCAATAAATGCTCAGTTAGGTAATGTGAACTATAATAAATACGCACATTAAATGAGAAAGAGGAAGGTCAAAGAAGACTTGGTTAGCAATAATCAAATAGAATAAAATTTATTTAAATATAGATGATGATATAGTAGGAGATAAAGCTTAATAAAGGATCCATATAGCCCAATCCATCTAGCGGGATAAAACTTGGTTATTGTCTTTTGTTGGAAAAACAATGAAAATTTCTCTCTTCTTTTCCCTCCTTTTCCCATTTCTGTTGTTGTTGTCCTTTCTTTGCTGTCTTTCTCCTCCCAAGTAGACACGCCATAAAAATGTCCTTGATGGACTTTGAAACTTCAGTCTTCATGCTCAGAAGCACAACATTACTAATACTATTTTCCTATATGTGTGATGAATGAATGAAAATACCCTGATCCCCTAATGACTCTATTCATGAATCTGTCATATTGTTTGCAAGTCTGATAATAAATTGGTTGGTTGGAAAATCTCTGTTTTCCTCGAGCCTACTATTAAGGCAAGCCTATAACATTCTTTTGATTGTAAGATTCAATCCCCTTGCAAATAAAGTAACCACTGATCTGAAGTATATATTTTATCCATACAATATATGTTTGCTTTTCATATTTGATTTATATGTGGGTACAGTGCATGCAATATAATAAATAACACCTATTTTCATTAGCAATCATTCAAATCCTTTAATTGGCAGTTCCCCTAAAGGTAATTAAAGGTAGAGATTTTGCCGGCAGGAAATTGTGGAATTCTTTAAGGGTGAATTTGACAAAGTGATTCAATCATTTCTGAAATATTAAAGCACCTTTACTCGCCCCATAATAAAAAGATTAGGGTGAATTTTTGGTTGTATGTACTGCTAATTTATGTGCTAACATCAGAATGATGGTTGGGATTGGATAGATGTAGCTGTGGGTAAAAACAGAAGCTTGAACCTGAGTTTTACAGGTTTCTATTTCAGGATGTACTGTCTCTTCAATTGAACACTGAAATTGGAGGGCGACTGGCCCAAGTGATTGTATCTCCAGCGGGTTCCTCATCAATTGGAAGATCAAAGGAGAGATGATCTGAATATTTTGTGTTCAAAAGCTTCAGACAACTAAGTGGTCACAAAATGACCACAAATGTCTTGTGACTTTGAAGCTAACTGGTAGAGAAAATTAGTCAATATCATGGTTTTAAATATCAGTTATTGGTATTGGGCATTCTAGAAACTAAGGTATCAATTGTATAATTTGTATTAGATCAGTAAGATTGGTGGGATTGGAATCAGTGAGTAAAAAAATAAAATAAAAAGGTCAATTAATGAAAAAAATGAAACAAGATAAGTTTGTTCAATGATTGATATAACAAAAGACATTCAAAGAACCTAAAAATAATTGAGCATATATCAATACAGTTGAAGTGAATTGTGTTTTAGAATATTAAATCTGCATTTTATATAAATTAGCAAGGATTAATTGATAGATAATTACACAAATTAAACTCAAACCAGTTATTATTTTAAATAATTTGATATAATATTGCCAGATTAATAACTATGATATTTATCATTTGAAATTAAACTCAATTCAATTACATAACATGATGATTGTGATGATGTTAATAATAAATAATAATATTACGGAAAACCAAAACCATCTATTTAGAATAGATGCGAGCACATCATCTAACCAAATAATGCTGCAATTGATTGTAAGGATCACAAGTTGCCTCCAAGTCTATCCAATATTGAACAAAATCATATTAGAGAGTGAAAATACATATTTTCTACTCCGCTTTCAACTTCTGATGTATTATTTTATCATAAACAGACGATTTTCTTCATCTTACTAAATAAAATGCAACATTATACTAAGATAATTTTAAAAGTATATAAAAAATACATAGTATTGTTAATAATATTGATCTGGTATTAAAAATAAATAAAAATTAAAAATTAATGTTATCAGTTTAATGAATAATTATTCATATTACATAATATTTTAAATTAACCTTTCACTAATTATTTTACATTAGTGTTCTTATTTTACCAAGCTGTGTTAATATACTACCTGTTGTTAGTCTTTAACATGTTATTAACATATTAAATAACTATTATATCTCATTATGTCTTAATTTTGGAAATTCAATTACTTACCATAAACCATGCAAATCTCCTCTAGAGAGCTTGAGTGCCTGCCCTGAAATCCACTCCTCCACTTGATGATCATGAACCTTCATCAATTAATGAGGGGATGATCAGCCAGTTCTCTTTCTCCTCTGGAATCAAATCTCATTTGCCCAAGCCTTTGGCAGTGATTGTGAATCATACCCATTGAGCTCTTTGTGTCCGAGTCTTTGAGCTCTTCCTTCCTCTATAATCACTGTGGTTTATTGCATTGAGATTGAAGTCTATTGCAGGAGCAAAATCTCATTGTACTCTCACTTCCTACAATAAATTCCTTCTCGCCTCTCCTCCAAATCCAGGTTTGATCTCATTAAAAGACAAAGTTCTTGCTTTTCTTCCCATTTTTCTATCATCTTTGTGCTCCTTCTGTGCTTATTTGCCAATTTGTCCATCCAGATAGATTGAAAAGATGTAAAAGTTGTTCTGCCTAGAAAGTGGCCTAGTTCAAACCAACTGTTTCCTTTCAACCTTAATACAGTTTCATCTATTTCTTGGGAGATATAATCTATTTCTGCATTTCAGTGACCCTCAGATAGAAATCAGCCAAGATCAATTGGCTGTTGCTTCCTGATCTAACTTGGTCAATCTGGATTGTGATTGGCTGAGTTTGCTAACTATGGTCAATGTTTTGGGCAACATGATGTTCCTTTCTGTAGTGTGAAGGGTACTGTTGCTTCTTGTCTTTACTGTGATTGTTACTGTTGCTTTGGGTTGGTTTTACTATAGGAAAGGGTGTTCAAGCACAAGAACATGTTTGAACTTGAACTTAGAGTAGTTCATGCTTGTGGATGATAACTTTGTCAGAAATTCAAGTATTCTGGTTCTTTGATGTGATCATATTTTAAATGTTATTTTTTTGGAATGTGTATGTGAGGTTACATGTGACAATTTATTTAGCAATCTTGCTTCCGAAATATTTTTATGACTAAAATAGTTTATCTTGGAGTCCTGTCTTGTTATAGCAATGATCATCTTCTTCATTCATTTTGTTGTGCCTTTATCTTCTTAAGGTTGATTTTTTTTTTCTTTTTCCTGGACAGGGCTATATTATGGAAGAGAGATTGAAACAGCAGTCAATGGTTGAAAAGCTTTCCTTACAGCCAAATATTAGCCACCGGTATGTTAGTGTAACAGAAATCATTCTGAAGAAGTTGCTTGTGCAGGGAATTGGGTGACATATTTACTTGCAATTGTGCAAAATTTTTGCTGGTGAACTTTGTATTAGTCATTACAGTCTCAGAAATATCTTAGTTTATGCCCTAGAACCTCCATAGAATTGTCTCTGCTATTCTGGTTTCAGTAGTCATTCTGCTATTAGTTTTTCTTGCTCTCCTTTTACTTCTGCATTGATGTCCTTGATCTTTTGGTGTGAATTTATTTACTTTTTTGTTTAAATTCATCGCTGTAACACCAACATAAATTAATCTAATGTTTGATTTAGACACTTTAAATTCTTCTGTGGTTCCTCAAAGGGATGTATGTAAAGTAATGGCCTTTGTGTATATTTTGTAAAATTTTATGTTTGTTGTAGCATAGAATGATAAGCAAAAAGTAAATTAGGATAGTGAATGTTCCAAGTTTGAATGAAATCACAACTTTTTGTTTGTAATTTGAAGTCCAGTCTTGGTACAATCAATCACAAGCACAAAATTTTTAGAAGTTCTTCCACATGAACTATCTGCAATACCTGAATGAGGGTTTGAGTTCATCAACTCATTGCAGCATAATCTGAGTATTACAATACAGTACCTTACCCTTGCACAAGGAGTCTTGTTTCCTTTACATAAATCTCTTTGAAGCCTGAGTAGTCAACTGCATAAGATTCACTCTCTTAGGTAACATAGGCAGTTCATGTGACTTTCAGTTGAATAATTAAAATGTTCAACATGCTTCTTGATTATCATGGGGTTCTGGGAATTTGACACCATTAATCTGTAGTTGAAGTTGTACGACAATTTGAATGGACCCTGATGGGAGCTCAACTGCATAGCAAGTAAAAGGTTATTTGTCCAATAGCTCTCATAGTTGTTTAGCCTAAAACAGTTAGGGCCATCTAACAAATCCAAGGCTCCCTTATTATTACCATGATTTAACGATAATGGTACTATCCTGCAAAACATCTATCTTTGTCATCGTAAACACACTTTTGACTATTTCGGATTCTTTGTCATGCCTGTCCTGATGCATTCACCATGGCATCAAAAGTCTGCATATTTCACTTTGGCAACATGAACCTGATGAAGTCATGTATTAATAATTTTTAAAATCACTCTCTGGTGTAGTCCTTTATGAATGTCTAGGTTGACTGATCTCCCTCTTAAGAAAGCCGTGTAAATTCATATTTCTGGCATCTAATTCCATGCTTATTACTTAAGTTCTTAATGCATCTCCATAACTGAAAGTTGACTACTTGTAACTGTGACGGACACTCAATACTGATGTGGCACACATTTCCATTAACCAAGTGTAAAATATTCAAGAAAATGAGGTGCAGTACACATATAAACATTACCTGTGTAGTTTGGTAACTCAGATTCATTGTTCATCTCCTGAAATATTTTTTTTAATAGTTTAGCTATCGACATGTAGTCAAAAATATGCCCCCAAACATTATCTTCAATTGTCCTTTATGCAATTGGGATATTGTAGACTTTTGCACTGAGCTGCATCATTGAACACAATTCTAATTATCATAGATCTTTGTCAGGATTGTTCGCTCCTATTTGTTACACTATGGGTACCAAGAAACATTGAAGTCATTTGATCTTGCGAGTGAAAGTACCTATCCTTCAGTGTCCTCAGCCACAGAAAATGGCTTTAGTGATCAAGAAGATGTCTATGCTCTTAATCATAGACATATACTTCGTCAGGTAGGAGCATTGTTATTGGAAAATATTATATTCAATGTTTTCATTTATTAGCTTTGAATTTTGTTGCTTGTTCTTTAGGATAAGAGTATCACTCAAAATGGTACATGATATTGTTTTTAGCTTTTCAATGAAGCACCTTATTTGAACATACTTGTAACGTCTGATTGCATTTTTTTTTCCGTTTATTTTTTTTCCATTTCGATATTGGTTTCAGTACAGTGCTCTCTTGACCTATGGACTTTATTTTCGTCTGACCAATATTTAAATCCTTTCGATCCATGTACTCCCATGAAGGATGTATTCTATTCCCATTTTGATCACATTATTAATCATCTCTGGCAATTCTGTGATGATAAAATATCACCCACATCTACCTCATCATCCTCACCATGCTTTCCGCTTCTATGCACTGTAAGCTCTTAATAGTATTTGCCACATTGGTCTTTTAAACATGATTTTATAGAAGTTTTACTGATGCCAACAAGGCTATAGATGCCTTGCATTTTTCTATACAAGTAATCTTGTAGTAAAATTCATCAAGCAATGGGGAACTTCAAAACTTTTCAAATGACGTAATGCTACTAAATATATATTAGGTCATCAATTACAACTCCAATTTAGATTCTTTTATCATTCCCAAAGGCTGGGGAAGCAAAATTTATCTTTAAGGTACTGTCTTTTAGTTTTATGATGGAGGAGACAGATCCTCAAATTCAATGATTCATTTCTTTACAAGGAAGAAATACTAAGTGCTGAATGATATGCTCTCTTATTTCTATTGAGCAGTGTGTATCTATGCTCTCTTGTTTCTTTTGAGCAGTGTGTATCTATGTTTCTAAGTACTGAATGATATGCTCTCTTATTTTTTTTGACTATGATTATGAAGCTAATCAAGAATGGAAATATTGATTCTGCATTTCGAAAGCTTCGAGAATGGTATCCTCAGGTTGTGCAGGTATGCTGTTGATACTTCTAAATATCATATGAATTTAAGATCTTTGCAAGTTCCATAATTTTTCTATTTTCCTTCTCTTCTTTTTGCTTGTCGGATTACACATATGAAAAAGTAGCAGTCTTTACCAACTATTTGGATCAAGGATCAAAAATATCATTTTGCACTGCCCAATATGGCCGACACAACTGTTCTGACAAATATTTGAGATGCGGATTCTTCTTGCATTGCTTCTCTCCATCACATAATTAAATATTCTTTGATGTTTTAGTCATTGTTGATTGATTTAAAAAATAAATATTTATGTAAAATTTTCTGTAATTTATTATTATATTCTTCTCATTATTATAATAATTTTTCATTAATATGATCTAGTATTAATTATTGTTATTATTATTAGGATTATGATTATGATGTGCAACCATTATTACAATTTTACTAATCTGCCAATGCTATTTTTATTTTTAAAATTGACAATCTTGTCACCATCTGATAGTGGCATTATTCAGTGGCCGGTGGTAAACTTCTACCGGGCCGGGCGGGTTAGCTCTAGGATTAGTCGATTCGAAAAGTTGGATACCTCGATTATCAAAAAAAAAAAAAAAAAAAAAAAAGATAGTGGCATTATTCAGAATTTTAGCCCTAACATTCTTTACCATTCAATAGAAGCAATATTAAGATATTTAGCCCTAAGTTTCTATTTTGTATCTGTATAATCATATTAAAATCATTTGGTATATGTTCCTATTCCTTGCATTTTATGACATCACAAAGTTGGTCTGGTACACTTAACTATGCTAGCATCAACATTTTAAATAGTCCGGTTCATGAAGCGGCTTGCAGATTGAGAGTGCAAAAGAATAACTTTTTGTATGAATGAGAAGTTGGATATTCATCCCTACATGGATAGTGTATATTATAAAGAAGTAAATGATAATAATTAGCTGATATTATGAGCTTATGATAAGTTCATAACCTTCCTCTAACTAGATTGTAGAAATTCAACTTGTTATGAGTATATTTGACTTTGGGCTCTCTTTATAATTTGGTTCACAAATTTGCTAATTGATTGTTAGAATTAACAAAAGAAGTGATGATCTTATTAGAGGAACACAATAGCCAATCTACCAATTTGCATCATACTACTCTATGATTTGAAGATGACCTAGATCACGAGATAGGCTAAAGGGCGTGCAGGATAGGTTGCATGGCTGTAGGGTTTCAAGGCTGCATCGAATGGGAAGAGACTTTGGGTGGTAGACGATTGTTGGTGGCTATTGATGATAGTGTGGGGTCATGAATGACGATAGGGCTGCAAGCAATGGGAATGGAAGAAAGAAAAAAACCTAATCAAATAATTAAATGCTTTCTAACTTTATAAAAAACAATTAGCTTACAAATGAACAAGTCCATTCTATATATAAATTTGGTTTAATCTTAAATAGTCTGAAATAAATCTAAATCGAGTCTAATGAACCCATTTGATCTTAATCACCATATCTACTTTATAAACGTCAACCATAAACTAACTTTTATATTATTATGAAATTCAAAATATTAATTTTATTTAGCTTAATTATACATCTAAATAATTTTATAAAATAAAAATTTAAATAAAATAAAATTTAGTGTTTACTATTGGTAAAGTCTTTTGTGTTCTAAGTTTTGTAATGTTGGAAGATTATTTATGATTAGATGTAAACTAATTGGACAGATTAAATAAGGTTTTTTTCATATCAAATATAAAAATAAAATAGTATTTGATGTTTCAAGTTCTTATCAAATGCTTTTAAATATTTTTTTTCATAATTTCATAAAAAACATTAAAAATTACATCATTTAAAAATGATTTTTTTTATCAAAATATTAACTCAACAGATAACACCTGTGTATAAATTGAGCATTTATAGCAACCAAAATATTAACAAAAATAATCTTTTAATTAATATACACTTATATTTAAAAATAAAAGTACCAAAACCATATTTGACACGATACTATACTTATCAAAATTGTATCATTCCGATCTGAACCAGAACTTCAACATGATTTGAAATTTTAAACGTCTACTTCTCTCGGCTTAACTAGAATAGATTGCTAATAACATCAAAGGCTCAAGATATGTCACATATACGAAGCTTCCATGCATGAGTCTATGTCTCATAGTTGGAGAAGAAGCAAAAATACTTATCAGGTTAGAATCAATAGACTCACAAAAGCATAAGCAACTGAATATCAATTTGCTCCCACAAGGGTTGGGTGGACTGTGAAATGTCTATTACTCAGATAGGGACGTGCTTCGATTGTTATGAATCATACTCTAATAGTGGCGGCCCAAGAAACATAATTTTCCCATTAAGTTTCTATATAATAATGATTAACAACCTTGAAATGGTAAAACTAGTCGCTAGAGGAGGCATTGAGGCAATGGTGGAGGAATTCAACAACCTAAAGGTGACTCGCATGCTTGATCCAAATTATTAGATGAAGTGGTTGTTCATTATGGGTTGAAATAGACCAAGGCTGAAAGGAAATTAGGGGTGTTGTTGAAATAAGATGGTTAGACTAGACTATAGCTTTTCATAGTGGCTTTGGCTAGGGTTGGCTTCAATAGGGAGGTAGACTCAAAATCCAGGCTTTGGCATGTTGAGAGGAGCATAACAGAGCTGAGCTCAATGGGAGATGAGCACGACAGGAAGCATGGCAGAGTCGGGTGTGATGAGGGTGATGAATTTGCCACGATGATCAAGGATAATATGCATGGATGATAGAAGAGATGACACATGCACAAAGGACGGTGTAAATGATGTTGATGAATCTATTGAGAGAAACTCTCTCATTGTTTGAACTTTGATTTCATGCAAAAGATGATTTGCATGGTCGGATAAAGGGACTACGGGATGAGGGAGTGTAACAAATAGAGGAGAAATCGAATTATGCGATGGAGGGATGAGGGGTGCCAACTTAAATACCATGTGAAAGGGAGAATTATTTTAAGCTAACCCTAGGTAGCCTCCCTCCACCAGTATTTAGGTATTATTGATGAATAAAGAATATTACTTGTAGACCTTTTATATATTATATTATAGATGGAAGTATCTAGCCATGTTGGTTGACATAGGTAAACTTTACCATTCCGCCGATCGACATGCAAACCAACTTTGATACCACCAACATTGGAACCTCGCAAGAATTCCATATTAGCACAACAAAGAGAATAGTCATGTCGATATTGACTAAGAGAGATTGAGGGTGGGAAGCAGAAAGATAAGAGGGAGCCACCAAAAGAGAGATTGAGGGAAAGAGGACTGCTAGAGGAATGGAGAGAAGAGGATTGATGCTCATCAGCAAACGACACGCATGACGGACGGCTGACAATGGACAAGGTGAAGCAATCAAGGGAGAGAAGTGAGGAGAGTGTTTGAATAGAGAGGGACTCAATATAAATAATTCCTAACCTCCTAAAAGTTCTACTAACCTAATTAATATAAACTTAGTTCCATCCTAAATTGGCCAAAATAAGTCTAAATTGAGCTCAATTTGAATCCACCTAATCTCAATCACCATGTTTATTCGATGGGTTGACTCAACCGTAAATGGATTTGTTTACGATCCTCCTACGCAATTGGATTCAATAATTTTACATAACTATATAAACCCATAAAAACATGTGATCATTTTATATATATATATATATATATATATGAGGGTGATTATTTAAGTTCGATTAGCAAACTATGTCTTTTTTTTGAAATATCCAAAATTTATATGAATCATATTCAATTATTCAAAATCTATAATAAAATCAAGAAAATATTTTAAACAAGGATTTACAAACATATTGTATGGATCAAGTAATTGAACTATATGAAAAATAGAGCATAATTCAGAATGAGAAATGGATCATCATTCTGAAATGAGATGGTGACAATCTACAATGCTTAGGAAGCTTGAAATTAAGAAGAATTGTGATGAACATAAATTTGTGCAGAAATGATAGGAAATTCTTTAACATAGAATAAATTAAAAGCATTATTGATTAAGATCCTTAACAATGAAGACTTCTAGGGTTTTCAAATATGGAATTGCTTCACTGTTGTAAAATATGAAAGCAAAGCATGACCGAGGTTATAGAACCAAAGAAAGTCGCATTGCTTATCCCAACTCTGCTTGCAAAAGTAGAGAGTATATTATAAGTGTCAATCATTATAGAACAAAAATATTCACTTTATAAGCGAGTAAATCTAAAAATTAAAATTTAATTAGTGGTAAATATTTTTAAGTCTGATGGGCATTGAGACAATTAAATTAATCAACAAATGTAAACACAAGAATATTAACAATCTAATTGATGATAAAATAATTAATTTAATGTTACAATTTATATCAAGTAAAATTAATCATTTTATTATTAATAATATCGAAACCATATTATCGCAGCCTGATATGGTACTAAAATCGTATTATTCTAGTGACTGAAACTTAGTACGACTTGAGATTTTAAACCTGCATTACATATTTACAAATGGGCCCTGCCATCATCCCATGACATATAAGCCCATAAAAGACTTGTGTGTTCATGATTTATCTTCTGGAGTTTATTTGTCATGTTTTCTCATATCTAGTCGGTGTAGAATATATCAGCTGTGTAACTTGAGTGTGAGTTTGCAAATGAAACTTGCCAACTTGTTTTTTGCAGGATGAGATGTCTGTTATCTGTTTTATACTCTGCTCTCAAAGGTTTATCGAGTATATTAAGGTAATTCATACTGGATCTTCTACTATAGGTCTTTTTTCTTCCGAATAACTTTCATTGTAGAATCTGTTATCAGTGATGTCTCTTCAGAAAACCATGGGTTATTCAATTCTTCAAATATTATTCTTCATCTTTTACTTTATATGTTGTCTTAAATTAGTGCATCTTATTAATATAATTTACTAACATAAGATAATCATATTTTTTTGAAAAAAATATCTTCTACATTAAGCTCTTTGTTTATAATGATACAAATTAATTATTTATTACACTGGGAGTTTTTTCAAATGTTATTTGCATCATGGCACTTATTATTGGTGCATATAATTATTTTATTCAACATACTATTTCATTTATTATCTATTTGTGTTATATATAACATTGAATATTAAAGTATGAAGATTTATTTAAAATATTTTCTGTTATCAATATAGAAATGACCGGAAAACAATTTTTGAAAGGCACCGTCTCATGCTATAGGGTGCATTGCAATTAAGGGTTCATTTGGTACATATGAATGGAGCAAAATGGAATCAAAATGAAAGTTTAAATGAAATAAAATGAAATGGAATAAAAGATCAATATTTTGTTCTATTCTTTTGTATGCTTGGTTAAACATGCCATGTTTAACCCTTTTATTAATCTAATTTTTCAATTGATTTGACTTATTTATGTAGTATCTTTGCTGGCGACCATATATGCTCAACATGACAAGCACAAACTCACCTAGTTTGACCGTCCCACTCGACCTACTAACTCGACAATGCTACTAGCTCACCCCATTTAATCGACTCGATTAGTCCTCCATCCCATTGGCTCGTGTGGTTTGTTCAATTCGTTGGCTCAATTGACCTTCATAGTCTCACCGGTTTGGTTAATTCATTGGCCCATAATGGCACACTCAACTAAATGGGCCCATTTAGTCCATTTGGCTTGTTTATCTTGTCGTCCCCGCCTAGGTCAATCATCCTAATTGGCTCACATGGCTGATCGGTCTACTCTATCTGCTTAGCTTAATCATTTTAATTTTAATATATATTATACTTGATAAGTTAATACACGTGAAGGAGTAAATGTTAAACTTGAATTTTAGCTGGAAATATCAGAAGTAAAAGTTATAAGTTTAGTAAAATAAAGATATAACATATGAAATTTAAGTTTTGTAGTAAGTAGACGTGGCAAGACAATTGTAATAATAGGAGATGACATGTTATAATTGAGAGCTTTAAGTATATAAGATTATTTTTGTAAATGGATGGAGGGATTAATATAGATGTTTTATATAAGATACAAATAGGTTGGTTAAAATGGAAGAGGGCATCAAATGTTCTTTGTGATTGTAAGATATCTTTAAAACTTAAAGATAATGGTTAGGCTGTTATGTTATAAAAAAAAAAAGGAACCCGGTGCACGAAGCTCCCGTTAGTGCAGGGTCCAGGGGGAAGGGTTGGACTATGTTAGTTTTATTGCACACAACCTTATCTTGCATTTTGCTAGAGGTTGTTTCTACGACTCAAATCCGTGGCCTTAAGGTTACATAGTAATAATTTTATCGTTGCGCCAAGGCTCCCCTTCTTAGACTGCTATGTTATATGAAGTTAAATGTTAGGCTATAAATGAAGCACACGGGCAGAAGATGAGAGTCTCAGAGAAGAGGATATTAAGGTGGACACGTGAACATCTGCTATGTTTTTGACCATTTACATTTCTCCCACATATCACTTGTCAACATGACCCTTGAACTAGATTTTTTTTCAATCAAACTTTGCAATGTGAGGAAATTTGATGCAAACCTGGTAACTCCTGGCCGGACTATGTCTCTCTTCTTCGTGAAACTTCTCATCAATGACAAAGTCTTATGGTGAGCATAAATGAAAATGGTAAAAGACTTGACTTGCTCAATAACCTTTTTATATTGTTGAAGCTTGCTAATACTTTCATGCATGAGATTAACAATGTGAGTTGCACATGAACTCCAAAAGATCACAGGTCGCTTTTCTCTCATCAATTTAGCTGCAGCCATATTGTTGATGGCTTTGTCTGTTACAATATGAATAATATTCTGAGCTCCTACTTGTTCAACACACTTGTCAATATACTCAAAAATAAATTTAGTTGTATGTGCCTTGTCTGAAGACTCTTTAGATTCTAAAAATATAGTATCCTCCTTGCAATTAACACACAAATTTAAGATGTTTCTTCTTTTTCTATCACTCGATGCATCTGTCATGATCGAGCAGTCATTCTTTGCTCATTCTTCTTCATGTTTTTTTAGCAATTGCTTTGTTCTTTCAACTTTGACTTTCAATCGTGCCTCCCTAAGTTGATATTGAGTTGGAGATTTGAATCCTGGTCCAAATTGACCCACTGTCTACATTAGTTGCTTGAAGTTATCATTATCAACAGCATTGAATGAGATTCCATTTTCATAAACTCATCTCCCAACATATTATTGAACTTATTGAGTTCTTTCTTTGAAAAGAGTCTCATTTAAATTTTTTTGGCGAAGAACTTTGCTCCCGCTTGAATCTATATTTTCTGGAACAATTACTAATACATATCTATCCATGGGGCCAAGTGAAAAGAGGTTTTTTAATTTCATCTATCTCTTTAATTTCAGGACCTTCTTCTTCGTCTAGAGAAATAGTCACCTCTGCTCTATAACTTTATTCTTCCATTATTTTGTTCTTTTTTTTGTTCCTCCCTCCTAAAATAGTCTGTTTGCACTTATTTTTATTTTCTCGAGACACTTTTCAACAATCAAATACATTTCCAAATATAGTTCTTATATGCTTCTTGATCCTATACATTCCCTCGATATTATTTTTTCACACAACTTGTATTTGATTTTGTTGAGGTTCTTAGGATCAATCAGCATCTTGAACTCCCATCATTTAACTTTCTCTTAAGAATCTCGTATTCGGGTTGAGTGACGGATGCTGGTGAAGATGGATTGTTTGCCATTGTAATCTATTGTTAACAACTTAATTGTGATTACCTGAAAAATGATTTAAGAATAAATTTAGGAACTTTGAAATCATTAACAAATAACAAGTTTAAGAAATTTTATTATATATAAAATAATTAAGATATAATTATATATAAAATATTAAGATATAATTATACTGTACAAAGA
>JBBUKS010000100.1:6000770-6016456 GCA_038050645.1 Hedychium gardnerianum
AAATTTACAAAAATGTCCTAACATCCTTATCTGATTCAATGCAGAGATGACATTTCTTCATTTGGTGTTCCAATCTGGATCGATTTAGCTCTTTCCTTATAAAATATCTTTTATACAATTCTCTAGAAGCAACATTGAAACACATCTTTACATGCATACTTCTATTTGGGATTACGGGCAATAGTGCTACGTCTTTGGTTGTAAAGGCCACAACCACATTGCAAAATTTAAAAGTTTTGACTTCTGAATTTCAATTCTCAAATATGTTAACTAATAATCTCCTAAATGAAATTTCAAGTATGCTAAGGAAAGAAACAAAGGGGATACTGCTTATAATGCGATTTTCATGGATATTCAATCCTAAATGTCCCTTATCCTTTGGGGAAGTTTGACAAAAGAATTCTATAAAATGACTCAATTTACTCATCCAACGTAACTTATGCTCCATATGTGACTTTTTTTTGTTGCAGCTATTGATGTAGATGTTTGCATTTCCTGTAATATATAAATAAAACATTCAAGCTTTATAAATAATCAATCAAATAACATGATTTTCATCAAACTAAGTTAAACTATTTAGAAAATGATCACCACTTAATTAGGCGATTCTTCAATGGTAAGATGTATGACACAAAAGTAAAAAAAATATACATATACTTTTTAACTAATTCATCTAGATATAATTAACAAACTTAAATACAAACTAAATATGACAATTAGTAGTCCTAGTAATTGATTGTACAGATTGAACCATTTGTAAACATTATTCCTAGTTGATGATGACACTGAGATAATACGTTCTTTTAAACTTAGCTCGATGACCTACCTATTTGATACAGCTTAAGCCAATTCAATCGCATAACTTTTATGAAACTAAGTTAAAATAAGTATACATATTTTGCTTAAATTTTTTGAAAACATATAATAAAATTTATTTCATCTTAGAAGATGATGGATTCTTCGATATTTCAAATATTAGCCTTGGGGTCAACCCTCGCTCAGACCTGATTCTTCGGGGGAACAAAAACCAACTGAAGGGATGGAAACCTTGTATCAGAGGGAGATCACGCGATCATCAGTGAAGCGCTGAGAGTTATTGTTCTTGGTGTCGTCGATGAGGCATGAGCAAGACTAGTGAAAGTGTCGATGAACACTAAATGGAGGAGGTCCGCTAAAGTAAAAATTGGGATTTATGTCGGTTTCACAGGTGGGAACTAGGGTTTCTAGTTTTGTTGATAAAACAGGAGTGAGGCGGTGTCGTGATTTTTTATGGGAAAAAACACACGAGTGGTTCGAGAGATTCCTCGGACTGTCATTTAAAGCATCCCTGCTTCGAACTATCACGCAACCACACACGTGATTTTTGGGAAGGGTAAAATGGGAATTGAACCTATGGGAGGCTACGCGATTTGGACAATCCCAAAACCACCTACGTGATTTGGGTAAATCGTATAACCAACTGCATAGTTTGGGAAATTGTCGAATAAAATGTCATAATTTGTTACAAAATATTTCTATGAGTTATAAATAAAAAATATGTAAAAATTAAAAACTAAAAAACTAAAAGTTAAAATAAAAATAATAAAAATCAAAGATATATCATTTCTATTTGAAATATTATATATATATATATATATATATATATAACAAGGAATTTATTGGTGCAATCGATCAAGATTGACCAAATTTAAGTTGGCTTGAATTGAATTTCGATGTTTGATCAATATGGTTGATGGTTGAGAGCGAGATGTCAAGTAAAATGAGAGATTGTTAGAGGGAGAGATGGTTGATGTAATTGACCTCGGATAAAAATTGATCAAGATTGATGTGAGTGTTAATGTTTGATGGTTGAGGAAAGTCTAAGTGAGTCATAGAGGACTAGACACTTAGCATCAGTGGCGCAGCCAGAATTTTCAATTACAAGGGCAAATTCAAAAAAAAATAAAATAAAATAAAAAATCAAATTATCCAACTCTAACAACTCGAAAATACTTAAAAAATGTAAATTGAAAATTTTGAAAATTCCAAACATTAGTGTAGGTCAATTTTCATAATTCAAAAGTTTAAATTTTAAATTTAAGGAGTTGAAAATAAACTTAAATTCAAAAATTTTGGCCTTAGCCCTTAGTTCTAGTTGAAACAACAATCTATGAATCCCCAAAGTTTGTCAATGTGATCTCGCTTCTTTATAATATTTAGCATTCCTACATATGAGACCTCCATTTCGATCCAAATAATTATCCTAACTAGCAAACTAATAAAATAAAATTTATACTTTACAACTCTCCTTTAATTAATGAAACATGAAAAAAAAAAAAAAAACTTACTCCTCTTGTTGTTGTGGTTGGACAAAAGGGAAAAAGAGATGCTTATGAAGGGTTGCTCACTGGAAAAAAAAATAAAAGGAAAATCGTTATTTTTGAGAAAAAAAAAAGACAAGAGAAGATATAGAGAAAGAAGCACAAAGAGAAGAGTTTTACCTTCTTCGTCAGCAACCTAGCTTCGGTGAGCTTGGCAACAACACAAAGATAGCATGGCAAAGCAAAACAAGATTTTTTTTTTTTGTGGTGTCAACAAAATCCTAGAAAACATGATAAGAGGAAGAAGATGCGAGCGTTGCTCTTGTTGCTAGAAGAGGGCAGGATGCTACATTTCTTGCTTGTTGGAGAAGATAAAGGAGATGAAAAAAGAGATCTTGTGCTTGTGAAGAGGAGAGAAAAAACTGCAGGTTCACTATCATAGGAGAAGAGAAGGAGAAGAAGAAAATGGGGAAGAAGAGGAAGGAAAAAATAAAAGTTAGGGATGAGAGAAAGCATGGTGGTGGCATACTACACGACGGAGGCTACTGTGTGCGTAGGAAGAAAATGGAGGAAAAAAGAGGAAAGAGAAGATTTTCTCAAAAAATATCCTAATTCATTTTAAACCGATCAAACTCGTTTAAACCTTAAACTTGATTCGGTTATAATTTAACCAAATTAAATCCAAATCAATCCCAATTTGAACCAACATAATCTTTATCTCCGCGCCTACACATTAAATTTAGTTCGAACTCGATATAATTTTAATTTAGCATTCTCACTTCTTGTACTACAATTTAGTTCATCCATTTATTATTATATATTTTATTATTAAATTCAATACTTAACATTCTAAGTTGCGATATTTCCTCATAAAAGTGGCATCAATGGATAACTTAGGTCGAGGGCTTTTCAAATATGTGGTTAATTTTAATTTTTTGGTGACAAGATAGTAAATTAGACGATTAAAGTGGCGGTGAGGGTTTGATATTTTAAAAAAATCGGGGGGGGGAGGGAGGTCGCAGCCCTCCGTCCCCACGTAGTTACGTCACTGCTTAGCATGAGAGGTGAAGTCCATGTAGGTCGCGATTGATCAGATACTTGGCATGAGAATTGAAGTCCAAGTGGGATTGTGGAGGACCAAACATTTGTTGTGATAAGTGAAGTTCAAATAGGTCACGGTTAACTGGACACTTGGCAATAATGTGAAGTCTCAATAGGTCATAGAGGATCACATGTTAAGCTATGGATAAATTCCTAATATATCATGAAAGATCGAATGTTAAACATTAGATGAGAAGTTCAAACATGTCAATGAGGATTGGATGTTTGACAATAGTCAAGTCTTAGGTCAAGGTAGATAAGATATTAGGAATGAAATGGGAAGTTCAAACATGTCAAGGAGGATCGGATGTTTGACAACGATGAATTTCTAACTGATCATAAAGTATCAAATGTCAGACATAGAAAGTGAAGTTCTGATAGATCAAGGTTAACCAGATGCTATGTATTGGTAAAGTTTCAGCAAGTCAAGGTTGACTCAATGTTAGCTAAAGAAAATCTCAATCGTTAAGGTTGATCTGATGTTAGACAAAGAAAGTAAGATGAAATTTCAGCCTTGATAAGGCTGGAACAGAGGTAGTAGTCGATTGTTACGGGAATAGCAATTGATTGATGAACACTAAACTACGACTTCTAAGGGGTTTATGGTATAATCAATCGACTGATGTGTTTCAACCATCAACTAATGCATCAATCGAGTTGTGCACTCAATTGATGATATTGTTGGATCGAATAGAATATTTTGTAGTCGATCCGAGAACTCAACTGATATGTAACAATCGATTGATGTTGAAGAGTAGTCGGCTATTGCTAAGCAAGATTGAGTCGTTGAGCTGACAAAGCATAAGAACATTTGAGTCAATAGTGAAGCAATCAACTGATGGTGAAAAACAATCCACTGTTAAATTGATTCCAATCATGCTTAAAGTTTATAAAAGAAGGTTTCATGGAGGTTTTAGGAGAAAGTGTTGCTGCATTCATAACCTTCATGAGGAAATTCAAAGTAACCACAACTTGATCAAAGCGAAGTTCTCTTGTATAAACTTATTTATTTTGATTGCATTTAATATCATTTATATATTTGTATTTGTTTATATTGCTTGTAAAAGAACAAGTTTGTAAGAGATTTTTTCATCTTTGGAAGGTATCTAACAAGGAGAAAGTATAATGATGATACCACTAGAATTATAGACCATAAAGTAAGATTTAAGGATTCTGAATCACGTAAAATCGAAGTATTTCTTGTGCTTGTTTTGTTTTGTGTGTGTTATTTATATTTTCCGCTATGTGTTAACTTTTTGTAGACAAGCACATGATTGACAACGAAGTGAATTTCTATTCACCCCCTTGCTCCCAACAAGTGATATCAAAGTAAGATTTGCTCTTGATTGAACTAACCGCCTTGAGAGCGGCTAGAGGAAGAAGGGTGCTTTAGACCCAACAAATGATATTAGAGTGAGGTTATTCTTCATCGGACTGACTACTATAAGGAGCATAATGCTAAATGAAGAGAAAGAGTCAAGATTTGGAGTCCTCATATACCTACAAGTGGTACCAAAATAAAAATTATAATGAATCCCAAAGATATATTTAAATACGACATCCAAGTACCTTCACCGTTCGGAATGAAAAATTTTGAGTATTAAAAATCACGGATGGAACTTTCATCATGATAGACATCAACAAATGGTTCATCTTAATGGAGAAATTTGAAACTCGAGAGGATAGTAAAGGAATACTCCTCAAGAAGAAAAAATAGACTGAGAAATAAATTCAAAAATCGGAGGCAAATAGAAAGACAACACAAAAGTTTATAAACATTTTGCCTAATAATATGTTGTGCGAGATAGGTGAGTATTGGGATGCCAAAGAATTATGGACGAAAGTAATAAATCATCAAGGAGGGAGACTTGTTGACTCAAGAATAAGAGGACTTGTAGGGTGAGAGGTGTTCAACATCTAAGATGAAGGAAGTTGAGAAAGAATCCACCCCAAAAGTTAAGAGGGAGGGAGGATAGATCGTGGACATTGGAACAAGATGAATCATTTGTTAGGACCGAAGAAATTTAGATAACTCTATAATAGTATGATATTGTCCATTTTGGGCCTAAGCCCTCATGATTTTATTTTTGAACTTTATCCAAAAAGCCTCATACTGATAACTATCATTTTGTCACATAATTCTAGCCCTTAATAATTTTTACTTATAATTGTGCACTTTTATTTTGTAGGGATTGAACTCAAGTTGGATCAAATTGAACCTAAAGGCTTGAGTCAAGGAGAAGTCTAATTTGGAGAAATCTGAGCCATTGGATCAAATCTGAAGCAAATTAATCAAAGGGATCAGATCTGATTAATTCTGGCCGTTCATCAAGATCTGGTTGATTCTGGTCAATCTGTGTAGATCTGGGATGATCCGAGCCGCTCATCTTGATCCAGCCATCTTGACCTTCCATGGGGACTTGTTTGATCTAGACCATCCATTTGGATTGCATCTAATTTGTGAGCTCAGATCTGAAGCAATAGCAGCCGTCCATTCAGATCTGGGATCTGATTTAAAAATGAGAAACTACAGTGAACTGGGGTTGATCGCGATTTTGGGGGATGAAGCAGAGGCGCGATAGAGCTTGATCTTCTTCCACTTCCTCCATCATTGCCGGCCACCAGAGCTCCACCCACCATCGGAACGGGTCAAGGGGGGGGTCTCTTCCCTATTCTTGATTCATCCGCACACCACAAGCTCCGGGCATCATCTTCACTGGCCATCATCACCAAAGCAGAGAGTTCACCAAACGGGATTCACCACTACCATTCCACTCCAATCGACGGGATTAGATCGCAGGAGAAGAAAGGGGGACCCCTTCTTCTCCAGATCCTGATCTTGAGTCACCGCATCTCATTTCCGGTCGCCACCATCTGGATCGTTCTTCTTCCATTCGTCGCCGACGATCCGAATTCATCTTCACCGGAGCTACAGAAGATGCAAGGGACTTCCCTACGGCTCCAACAGATCTGGTGGCATTGTCCTTCCACTGAATCCAATCCTGTTTTCGTTCAGTTACTGTTCCATTACTGATCTCGTCGCCACTGAACCAATTTTCTCCCGATCTTGTCTGTTCATAACTCGGGGTTGCCCTAGCTATTTCTGTAAGCATGAATCTGGTTGTCAATTTCTCTTCCCTTGCTTTGTAGGATGATTCCATAGTGATTTTGCTTGCTTAGATGGGTAATTGTTTCCATAGTTTTGCTTAAGTTTAATTGTGTTTCCTTCTGTTCTTTAACTAGCAGATAGAGTTGTTTCAATTGCTTACTTCTTTCTGGATCTGATGAATTGCATTGATATGCTATGGTTCTTGGTTCCATTTGGTTCAGGAGACTAGGTTAGATTAATTGCTTGCTTTCCAATTATATGAGTTGATTGCAATCGTAGTTTAGTTTAGATTAGGGTTTCTTCTATTATTTGTCTTTAGCATTAACAGCTCAAAATCCAAACCCCATTTCCAAATAAAACTGATCAAAGACTTATTATGCATTAGCTACATTCGTTGGGAGACGACCCGAGTTACCCTATACTATATTAGTGTAGAGGGGTTCGGTATTATTGTGAATTGAATTGACACTCGTAGTACGACATACGGGTGACGATATCACTTACCATCAATCTTGAGTGCAGTACTCAACTATTGCCTTACCAATTTATAATGTAATCAAGATTCCATTCTTCAAAATGTTCATTCAATCTAATACAGTGCTAGAACTAAAAAAAACTGTGAACACAAAGAAATGCCGACACATACAAGAACTTGGTGGTTGAAAGTGATAAGGCATGGGAAATAAGAATGTGACATTCAAATATCCACAAGCATGTTCATGGATTGCCTTAGCTTCATTCGAACTTCACATAATAACTCACGACATATTAATTATTGTTTCCAAATTCATGTTTCGAAGAAATATACAACTCCACCCATATATATTTCATATTTCCAGTAAAAACTTAAAATGCTTTCATTCCAGCAACAATTTGCCAGTTTTAAAATACTAGCATGCCAATGTCTTTGTAGACACCTTTCTTATGTTTTACAATATAGACAAAGATTACAATTAGCAGTGACATGAATGCAAAGAAATGAATAGACTAGATTTAAGATTCCAAATACCTACACAACATTCCACAAGAAGATCTTGGGTGTCTCTAGCGACACGAACATCAGGTGGTAACATCTCCTTTATAATCTTGAACATTGTGGCTGAAAATAACCCAAATGCAAAATCAGGATACTTAACCAAAGTGATTGTACTGAAACAGAATCCAAGAGGATTGATTTAGTCAAAAGATGACAAAAAAGGAAACATCCATTTGTAAGAAACAGACACCAATTTCCACAAAAATCTAATGCGTGCAATCTTTCTTAAACATATGAAGCACATGTTTGAATAAGTGAATAGTAGGCTCTTACAATGTTTGAGGAAATTAAACAAAGTCCCTGCAACGATCACAATGACTCATGGCGCATCAATTTCTTTTGAACAAAAAAATGGGAAAAAATAATCCTCAAGCCTGGTCAAGTAGCTCTTATATTTGCGTGTCATGAAAACAATCAAGCCAATTATTCAACATAACAAAAAAAATTGAAAAAAATGTAAAAGTTTCTAATTCCAAATTAATCCAGCTCATAAGCGAGCTCTGGTTAGTCAAAGGACTCAACTATGTAAATATGTTTGGTGTGCACTAGGTCCTGTTCTAAATACTAGGAACAAAATTCACAAGCAATTAAGAAACAAGCAAAAAATTTCAAAGTCACTCCAATAAGCTTCAAACTATATTCAGCAAGCTTACATGATTAAGGAGCTACTTCAACTAAAGAAGAATAGAGAAATATCATGAACAAAGTACATTTGCAATGGGATCCTCACTCATTTTCATATACTAAACTAGATTCCAACTGGAATACGTGTCTTTTGAAACCAAGCATGAAAGTATTATTTATAGTTGCTTGTGTATGAGTCTACAAAGTTTTCACACATGAATATGAAATATAGACAGTTGTGTTTGCTCTAAAAACATCAATGAGTTCCTTTATCAAGAAGCCTGAATAATTCCTATAACATTCATTATCCCTTAAGCTATATGGAATATTCAACGTTATCATAGAGAAATAATAAAGTATAAAGTTGGAAAAGTCACCGCCACCCCCCACCCCCCACGCTCCCAAGCCAAAATAAAAAAACGACCAAGATTGTTTAAACCTCCACAGCTCCAACTCTGCACTAAAACCCTCATCTTCTTAAAGTTGCACAAAACGAAACAACAGACCAACTCATGCTTATCCTTTCTCTGAATAACAATTGCCCAATTAGATCAATTTCGAACACCTCTCAAACCCTAACGCATAAATAAAACCAACAATCCTAAAATCCAGATAATTGATACAAAACGTCGATAATTCACCGTGTAAATAGAAAAATAAATGCAAAAGAGAATATTACTAACATTTCGGCAGTGAGACGTCCTCTTTCGATTTCCCCAGGATGTCCATCGGCTCCATCTTCTGTTCGAACCCTGAATCGATTCTTCCGGTTAAAGGGCACAGTATCAACCCAAAAAAACCAATTGGAGACGGTAGGACGCTAACGAATAATGGAATCGAGAGGAAGACGAAACGAGCAAGGGGAGATGGATCGATCGAAGAAACGAGGAGAACTACGGCGGAGAGAGGGGCTGTGGCGTCTATATTTTCCTTGCTCTTTTAATTAGGGAGTTTGACCGAATTCGGATCTGTCTCCAGATCCATCATTTCATTCGGATCAGGACCAGTAGATCCAAAAAGATTTCCGTTTATGTGGTGTTTCTTGATCTAACATTTAAATTAATCCTTTTTAGGTCGAACACTAATTAATCTTTGCTAATTCCAGTGTTTAGATTCAACTTAAAATCATTACAATTTAACAATTACTTAAATATCATGAAAAAAAATCAAAAACAATAATAAGATAATTTAGTTGATGATAATGTTGTTGAAACGGATAACGTCGCTAGAAGAGAGTGAATAGCGATTCATTTCATTTTTCGATCGTTGATCATCGATCGTGAGTTTGTCTACAATATGTCAATGCACAACGAAAAATAAAAGAAACAAACACAAAAAGAAGACAAGCACAAGAACATCTCAATTTTAAATGGTTCAGAACCTCAATTCTTACTTCATAGTTCAACATCCTAGCGCTATCACTACTATGTTTTCTTTTTGTCAGACATCTTTCGGAGGTAAAAAAACTTTTTACAAATTTATTCTTACAAGTAGTAACAACAAGAATAATAAATATAAGCAAGGCAAATGAAACAACTTTACATCAATAAAGTTGTACTTTGAGTGCTTTCGATTGTTTTGAATTGTCTTATGAAGGTTTGGAATGAAGCACCATTTCCCTTCAAAATCTTAAGAATTGACGTATGAATTCCTCCACAAAATCCTCTTTTATAGGATTGCTATCATGACTGTTTTTTGCCCAACAGTTGACTACATATCACCATCAGTCGATTGCTCCACTATTGACTCAACTGTTCCTCTACTCTAACCGCCCAACGACTCAATTTAGCTCAACAACAGTCGACTGCTCCTCTCCATTAGTCGATTACTAACGAACAATCAAGTTGCCCAGTCAAATTCTAAATATTTTATTCGCTCCAATAGTGTCATCGATCGAGTGCACCACTTGATTAATGAATTAATCGACTGATGAAACACATCAGTCGATTTATCACACCGCAAACCCCCTTCCCGCCCCCCTCATAGTAGTTGATCAATACTTCTGTTTTAGCTTTACTAAGGTTGAATTCTCAATTTGCTTAGTATCCGGTTGACTTTAACCTAATAGGATTTCAACCGCCTAGTATCTGATCAAATTTGATCTATTGGGACTCTCCAATGTCAAACATTCAATTCTCCTTGATTTATTTGGACTTTCCGTCTCATATCTAACAATTGGTCCTCCACGACCTGTCAAGACTTCGCTTCTTATGCTTAATATCTAGTCTTTCATTACCTATTAGGACTTTTATCCACACACCTAACATTCGGTCCTTTATGACCTATTAGGTATCACTTGAGTCTCTTTTTTTTTTGTTAATTTTAGGCACTTGTTCTTATAGTACCCTTTCTCCCTACACTCAAAGCATATGATATGATTTTTATTTCTATGGATTAAAATTAGTATACCTTCATGAATTGATCTCTCTATGCTCATAGAGGTGACACTAGCTTTCTCCTCATTAGTTCTAGATGTTGACGGTTCCTCTCATTCTGGTATCAGTGATCTATATTCGTTCTCAATTTTTGAGGTGGATGCTTCTTCAACTTTCTCCATCTTAGATGTTGAACACCTCTCAACCTCTAAATCCTCTTATTCTTGAGTCAATGAGCCTCCCTACTTAGACTCGTCTTCATTTTGTGTTGAAGATGAATCTTCATGAAGTTTAACTAACTTGCTCCATAGTTTACTTACATCCTTGTATTTACCTAATTTTTTATAAAATCTCATTATGTAGTAAATTAATCAAAATCTTGATTATCTTATCGTGTGTCTCGAATCTTTGGACTTGCTCCTTGGTCCATTTGTTCTTCTTGAGAGGTTTTCCTCTTTTATCCTTTGGAGTTTCAAAACTCTCCATCGAAACAAACCAACTTTCTATATCCATTTGGAAGAACATTTTAGTTCTTGCCTTCTATTGAGCAAATCCTCCTAATCCGAAGGGCGCTAAAAACCAAATGTTATATCTGAAACCATCTCCAACTTTCATTACGATTTTAATGCTTCTTGCTGTTAGAACCCCAAGTGGTTTGAACTATGACTATTTTAATGTGTTGTTAAACTAGTCTAAGTTAGGTCTTACTTGTGTCACTAACTTATGTGTCTAAGTATGCAAGGATTTAGGAGAACACATAGGTACTCGATGACTCAAGGAGCATTGGAGATGACAAACCTTGGCGGAAGACACAACGGGCGGGAAGGATGACACAGAAAGAGAGTCGACGGGCTCGATGCATCCAAGGGACGAGGAGTTACGGAAAAGGACTCCGACATCCAAGGGATGAAAAGTCAAGAGGAAGCATGCACGAGGCGTAGTAGACTAAACCAAGAGTTTCGGGCAATTGGACAAGTGTTTCTAGTTGAACGGATCTTCCGATCGACCAGACCCGCAAATCAGTCGACCAAATGCCACATCAACAAACGATCAGACAAGGACAGTTGAGTGGACGAGTTTTATTAGCCACGTCAACTCGCCACATCAGCAAACGACCTTTGAGTAGATGAGTCTTATCAATGGGTCATTGAGTGGATGAACCTTATCAGCCACGCCATGTCAGCAAATGACCGTTGAGTGAATAAGCCCTATCTACCATGTCACTGGATTCGATCGACCAAACAGATTGATCATCGACCGAACAGCTCGATTGGTCGATCGAACATGTCACGTCAGCAACCTGACTAGTGGCTATAAAAGGAGGCGAGAAACACAATTGAAACAAAACAACACACTCAAATTACATTCTATTTCCTTTTTCTCTTAATTGTTATTCTCGTTCTCAATTGGTGTAAGAGGCTTCTTCGCCTCCGACTTGTTTCCGAAGAGTAAAAAATAGTGTCTATTCATAGTTCTTAGACTAGCAACTCGTGGGTTATAAACCAAGTAAGATATCGAGTTTCTTACTTTATGTTGTGTTTATTTTTTAATTAATGTGTGTGTCCTTCCTAAGCTAATAACAAGAGAAAGATTGTCTTAAAATTTATAAGTCGCTATTCACCCCTCCCCTCTAGCGATCTAACCGCTTCCGCTACACCAACAATTGGTATCAGAGTCAAATCGCTTAGAAAGACTAATCACCGATTAAGCAACTAGAACAGGAGAAATGGCCGGATCAAGCATCCATCCACCAAGGTTCAAGGGAGAATTCACCATATGGAAGAAAAAGATGGAGGTATTTTTCAAAACTGATTTCAAGATTATGCTATGTACAAAATATGATTTTGAAGTACCCAAGAACGAAGACGAAGATGAACTTAAAGAACACAGATGGACCAAGAAGCAACGAGATGAGCACATGGCCAATGGTAAGGTAGAATTCCACCTATTAAGCGTGTTACCAGTGTAGGAACTCAACCGAATTAGTACCTACAACTCGGCCAAAGACCTCTGGAAAAAATTTCTAGAGCTTCATGAAGGTACTTCAGGGGCAAAATTGGCTAGGTGTGACCTTCTAAGAAATCAAATTAGCAACCTTCGATTAGAGAAAGGAGAAAAAGTAGCACACATGCCAAGATAAAGGAGATCCTCATCGGCCTCAACAACCTTGGAGAGATAGTTCCAAACCAAGACATCCTCAGATATGCACTCAACGTTTTTCCACGAACACAAGAATAGTAGACTCCTACTATATTTCAAAAAATATTGTGGTAAATAATTAGAAGAATTCTTTTCTTCCATGAAATTACACGAAGCTAGATGTGCAGGTATGAAAGAAACAGGAATGACAAATCACAACATCGCTCTACAAGCAAAGAAGAGTGAGTCGGAGTCGAACACATCCTTGGACGAAGATGAAGAAACCTACCTTATAAGAAAAATGAAAAAAACTTTTAAGTCTATTAACTTTGACAGGAGGCAAGCATCAAAACTGCAAAGGACAAAGGAGAAAGGAGAAAAGAAAAGTAAGATGTTTCAATTGTGATGAAAAAGGTCACATCAAGGACAACTGTCCAAAACTTAAGAAAAAGAACAAAGAGAAGGACAAAGATAAGAAACCTACAATGACCAAGCACAAAAATCTAAAAGCAACTTGGAACAAGTCATCAGAAGATTCGAGATTAGAAGAGATGGCAAGACTAGTTTTCATGGCAATCCATGAAGAAGAAGAATTTGCCTCATCTGAAGAAAGCAACGGTGTAAGGGGAGTCTCGGCCTACGAATTTGATATGGTAAGTGAGGTACGTAATTTACCTTCTGATAAATTGTATGAGGCAATTACCATGCTTTCTAGATCCTTGTGCAAAATTAGGAACAAACACATTGTTTTAAAACAAGCTAAAATTGAGCTAGAAAATCAAATAGCTAATTCTCGCTCAATAGAAGATCTAACAATGGTTAAAGACGAAAATGCAATATTAATGGAATAGGTAGAAAATTCTAAGTTAACTTTAGAAAATTTTACTATTAGCTAAATAATCTGCATTTGTTGTTGAAGAACTAAAAAACAAAATCTAGCTGACAAGACTTAGGTTATGATGGTCCAAAATATAATTTTAGAAATACTAAGGGTTAAATTAGAAAAGTATCAAAATGTTTGATCCCGTAAAAAATATTTGATAAATTCAGAAAATATGAATTTGTTTTGGGTGCCTAAATTCATTTTAATTATCTAGAAAAAATTTAAAATAGTCAACCAAAGAAAAAAAAGAAATTTTTGAATATGGTTGACTCAATATGCATGAATAAAATCAATTTTTTCAGTATATTATGAAAATATGGCATGCTTTCTATCATTATCAAAAATTTCAGATTTTTTTTTTTACATTTTATTATTTTTTAATAATTGTCCAAAAAAATCTTATTTATTGAAATTAGAAAATTAATTAAAATGAATTTTCAGTGAAAATTAATTTTCTATGATAGAAAACATTGTACTCCATACCTAATAAATATTTCAGATTTTCAATAATTCGGATATTCTTTACCAAAATTTCAATAAGAAGAAAATTTAAAAATAGTAAACCCCACTTTTTGTTGTTGTCAAAAAGCGAAGAAGATTGAAAGATTAGGGTTAAATGCAGGGGGAGTTTGAAATTTTTTGTAAACTGATATGCAATTTCTTATTTAATATTTGAAATTGCCCTAACTTAAACTAATTTGACAAACAATAAAAAAGAAGAAGATTGTTAGAATCTCCCAAGTGGTTTGAACTATGACTGTTTTGATGTGTTGTCAAACTAGTCTAAGTTAGGTCTAATTTGTATCACTAACTTGTGTGTATGAGTGTGCAGGGACTTAGGAGAATACATATGTACCCGATGGCTCAAGGAGCATCATAGATGGTAAACCTTGGCAGAAGACGCATCGAGCGAGAAGGATGACACGAGAAGAGAGCCGATAGACATGATGCATCCAAGGGATGAGGAGCTACGGAAGAGTACTTTGGAATTCAAGGGACAAGAAGCTGGGAGGAAGCATGCCCAAGGTGTAGCCGACTAAACCAAGAGTTTCGGGCTACTGAAAAAGTGTTTCTGGTTGACCGGACTCACAGATCGATCGATCGAACGTCACGTCAGCAAATGGTCAGGCAAGGACTATTGAGTGGATGAGCCTTATTAGCCACATCATCTTGCTACGTCAGCAAACGACCTTTGAGTGAATGAGCCTTATCAATGGACCGTTGAGTGGATGAACCTTATTAGCCACATAAGCAAACTATCATTGAATGGATGAGCCTTATCAGCCACGCCACATCAGTAAACGATCATTGAGTGGATGAGCCTTATCTGCCATGTCACCAGATCTGATCGACTGAACGTGCCACATTAGCAGCCCGATCAGTGGCTATAAAAGGAGGCGAGAAACGCAATTGAAAAAAAACAACATACTCGAATTACATTCTATTTTCTTGTTCTCTTAATTGTTATTCTTGTTCTTAATTGGTGTAAGACTTGTTTCCAAAGAGGAGAACATAGTGGACATTCATAGTTGTTAGAGTAGCAATTCGTGGGTTGTACACCAAGTAAGATATTGAGTGTCACTACAAAAAAAATGGTGATTACCGACGGAATATTCCGTCGGTAATCCGTCAGTAGAAGGCTTTACCGACGGAATTACGACGGAATATTACTAGTCGCCACTAAAGTCGTCGTAGTAGAGATTTACGATGGAATTTATATTCCGTCGGTAATTACCGACGGAAGTAATGGTCCGTCGGTAATTAGCGACGGAAATTTCCGTCACAATTTTTTAGCGACGGAAATACCCGTCGGAAATTACTGAGCTTGTACCGACGGAACAGGGGTTTTCCGTCGGTAATGTATCGTAAATTTTGCTGTTCATGGATACATTACCGACGAAACGGGGGTTTTCCGTCGGTAATTACCGACGGAAACACCCCATTCCGTCGGTAATTTTTTTTAAATTTTTTTTAAATTTTTTTTTAAATTTTATAATTTCCTGTATACAATTTGAACATATATCTAAACCATCACATGCGATGGCTATACAAATAACAAATAAACTCAAATCACACATACATATCCAATCATACACATACAATGAAATACACATACATA
>JBBUKS010000100.1:6016556-6032400 GCA_038050645.1 Hedychium gardnerianum
TTCGCTTCAAAGGTATACACTCTAACATGTAGATCTAGTGTAGATCTAGAAGAAAACCTAGTATATGTAAATGTTTTATCTTCGCACGGATCCGGTGGCAAAGGATCTAGGGCTTTCCGCTGCGCATTTGCGTGTTTAATGCCCTAGACTTCCTTACACTTATACCCTTCATATTGATTGGTGGAGGAAGTTTCTCAATTGCTTCAACATTTTCCTTATCAACTTCAATTTCTCATTCAAAGATTCTATGACCCAGACCAATTCCGTCTTTGATCATAAAGTGACATTTCTCCTAGTCCAGGACCAGATTTACTTCTTCGCATCTTCGTAGGACTCTTGAAAGATTCGATAGGCATGTGTCGAAGTCTGTGTCATACACTAAAAAGTCATCCATAAAAACCTCCATTATGTCTTTTATCAAGTCTGAGAAAATAGTCATCATACATCACTAAAAAGTAGCCGGAACATTACAAAAGTCAAAGGACATTCGTCTATATTCGAAGGTTCCATACGTGCATGTGAAGGTGGTCTTCTCATGATCATGAGTGTGTATAGAGATTTAATAAAATCCATAATACCCATCCAAGTAGCAGAAATATGAGTGCGTAGTCAATCTCTCAAGCATTTGATCAATGAAGGGAAGAAGGAAATTGTCATTTCTAGTCTCTTTGTTGAACTTCTGATAATCAATACACATTCGCCATCAGGTAACTATCCTAGTTGGGTTCAACTCATTATTTTCATTTCTAACCATTGTCATCCTTCCTTTCTTTGGAACTACATGCACTGGGCTTACCCATTCACTATCAGAGATGGGGTAAATTATCCCCGCATCCAGCATCTTGAGCACTTCTTTTTTGAATATCTCTTTCATATTAGGATTTAGTCTTCTCTGATGCTCGACTGAGCGTTTGTGGTCATCTTCAAGCAAAATTCTATGTATGCACAGTGATGGGCTAATTCCTTTGATGTCATCAATGGTATATCCAATTACCTTCCTATACAGGCTCAGCTCTCTAATCAATTTCCTTGTCTCTAATTTATTTAGATTTGTATTGACAATCACCAAAAATGTAGAATTTGGTTCAAAAATTTATATCTAAGATTGGAAGACAGAGGTTTAAGCTCTACTTGAGGTGACATAACTTTAACTATAGTCGGGTCTTGTTCAAGTGCCTTAATCTGCTCATATTCTGGGGTTAAGCCAGAAACTTCATTGAATCATTGCACCATTTCTTTAGACTCATCATCTTGAATTCCCGTCTTCCTGTAAATATAGTTCACCTTTACAGGGTCTTCTTGTGTGTGCTGGAGCACTTCTTCAAGAACCTCTCCCTCTTTCCAAATAGTTTCTTTGAAATGACTATCAAGATTTGTTCAGTTGAGGTTGTCAATTCGTTTATCATTTGTTTCAGAGGTCCACTACACCAAGGGGGAAATTTTTTCCACTTTGTCATCTTGTTGCTCAAAGTTTTTATCTTCACTACTCATTTGACATAGTTCTTTTTTAGCGTCTAAGTTTATCTCTTTACTTTGTATCTCAGGGATTTTTAGTTAGTGAATCATCAATCCTTCTCCTAACCATTCATTAAGGTTCGTGACTACCCTGTCAATCAAAACATATGCTTCAATTAGACTCTTGTTCATCAGAGAGCCTCCTGTAGCTAAATCCAACTAAGTCTTATTTAGAAAGGACAACCCAATATAGAATTTATGGATAATCAATGACTCCTCTAGCCCATGATGTGGACATTGCTGTAGCAGAACAAGGTATCTATCTCATGCTTGGCATAGTGACTCTCAATCCCTTTGCTAAAATTTCATAATTTGATTTCTCAAACAAGTTGTCTTACTTGGGGGAAAAATACTTGCTCAAAAATCTTTGCTCTAATCCTTCCCAGGTCATGATAGTTTTTGGCTGCAGAGTATTTAACCAAGTTTTAGTTGTGCCTCTGAGGCTAAAGGGAAAGGCCAGTAACAAAATAGCATATGTAGGAACCCCCTCATCTTTCAATGTATGATAGTATCTATAGAATTTCATAAGATATAGATAAGGATTTTCAGAGTTTGACCCACCAAATTAATTTTCTTGAATTTTGGAAATAAATGTCGGATCAAGCATAAAATTGAAAGCATGAATCTGTGGAGGTACAATAGGACTCAACTCTCATCCGGACATGGGGAAGCATAATCTTTCAGAGGCCTGTGTACCATTATGAACAACTTATTTCAAAATAAAAGAAAATAAAAGGCAATATTTTTAGTTTATGTGTATTGGAAAACAAAGCTATTCACAGGTAAATGAAATGTAAAATTTTATTGATAAAAAGAAAAGTGTCTCGAGTAACTAAATTACTTATCAACTAATATTAATCACTACATTCCCCGACAATGACACCAAAAACTTATTACGCTACCACGAGTGCATGGTTACATCATCAATAATAAAAAGTATCAAATCTATAGGGATTGAGATTTAATCACTAGTGAGTCTATGAAGCAAGTTATCTAGACTATCAAATTGTGTGAAAGCTGGTATACCAGAGAGAGTGTTGGTTGCTTGAGAATTGAGGAAGGTTGAGAGGGTTGAGAAAGTTGATAAGGTTTGTGGGAAGATTCTAGGCTTTCAGTTTCACTATGATGCTAGATAATATTCCTAGAACATGTTCATCTCTTTATTCTCTATACTTGTACCTATGTAGCAAAGGATTATTCCCTATTTCAAGGTCATTACCCTAGAAAGTGGTTAATAATCAATACCCTTTGTCACTGAGGGTATAATAAGTCTGGTTGCATTGGTATCCTCTGTCACTAAAGATCCCCTGGCTATCCAACCCAGAAGCAATCTTAAAATAGGAACAAATCCTTCACATCTACATGCATTACTCACATGGACATTTTGTCAAACATGTACAAGGCACAACACACATAGCACAAGAAGTATACATTTCATAGAAATAAGGAAATGACATATCAATAGTTCATACATTAATCACACATCATAATTATTCTCTAACCTTAGAATCAAAAGTATCTACTCCATAAACAAGTAGATTAAACCAAAAGACATTGAATAAAACATTCTACAACTCAAATCTAATGAAAGGAGAAGAGAAAGCTTAGTCGGTTATGGTTTGGGTGTTCGGGAGTGGTCTCCTAGCTTGAATGATGGACAGAATGGAGAAATCGACCTTTGATCATCGGTAAAACTCCGAAATTTGGTGTTTGCTCTGGACCTAGTGGGCTCCAAAGAGGGAAAAATCCTTCTCCCCCGTAAAGGGGAAAGAAGACCCCTTTTATAGGTAAGGGGCACGAGCCTGACTTTTATAGTCGCACGGTTGTGCCCCCTAGACACGATCATGCCGTGTATATGTCAGAGGCTGAGGCACAACTGTGCCTCTTAGTCACGACCAGGCTGTGTGAGAGGCACAAGATGAGGCACGATCATGCCTTTCAAGCACAATTGGGCTGTGTAAAGCCCTGACCCTAGTACATGGCCGTGCCTCTGGGCACGGGTCTTACGTGAAGATGGCTCTACTCTTCCTTTAAAGCGTGGTCATGCCCTACTAGCATGATCCTAGCATGAGTTTTGCTGGAGCAAAGACACGATCGTGCCAGGAGACATGATCATGCCCTTCTGGCACGGCCTTGGCATGAGTTCTGCTGGGCACAACTTTGGTTGTCTCTTGGGAGACACGATTGTGTCTTTTGAAGAGACGACCATGTATGCTTTTGAAAAACACGGTCATGCCCCAGGGGCATGTCCATGTTTTTTGATTTTCCACCAAAGGTACCCAATTTTCATTTTGGCTTCGTTTTCACTCCAAATCGCATCCTATCAAAGAAAACACGCAAAGAGCAAATCTCTGAACAACATAGGTTGAAAGAATGATAATATGATAAAATAGGGTGTCTTAATGTAGATTGCAATCAATGAATACAAGAAGATGTACATCAAACAATGTATAAAAGTATATGTAATCTATGCACATCAGCTATGTTTTTGTTTCCATGGCATGCCAGTTGCATCATCATCATGTTATAGCATGGTTTGTCCTTTTTACAAAAATGATAGCATGCTTTTTCTAGATATTCATGTTATTGTAATAAAGCATGTTAGTATGTTTAGTGATCTATCTTCTCCTATCCGTAAATAGCATGAAGTGAGCAATATTTTTATTAGAAGAGTTTGAGTGTTGGCCTAGTTTAAGGATCTCTTCACACTATGCTTGACTTTGATGATAGATACTTTTGAAAATAGTTTGATTCATAGAACCGGACTAGTATGTTTGTTTTCCTTTGTGACTTTTCAACTATAATTTGGTTATTGGATAACCTCGGTTCATGTCAACTCATTGGAAAAATTTTGTATCCCGAAAAAAATAGAGCAAAAGATTGAGTTGAAAAAGAAAATATTCACATTGTAAAAAAAACAAGGGATAAAAAATCGTTGTCGTGAGTGGAAACTAACAAGTTACCCCTTTGAGACCAAATTAGGTTACTGAGGAAATAATTGTTATGTTTCTTTTGATCCGAGCTATTCTTTGAGACATTGTATAGTTTGAGAGGGATGAATCATGCCTGTGGTAGGTAAGTGTCTATTGCCGGAGGCACAAGGAACTCGGTTAGATTACGACTTGACTAGACTTGGAGATTGACACTTGAATAGTTAAGTTACTCATCGCATTAAGCACGAAGAACTTTTAATTAGGTCATTCTCAAACAATTCTTGTAGCATGCTCACAAATGAAACTATATGATAGAATTAACCTAACTCACTAGGGATTATGATTCACTATATTGCCACATAAATCTAGATTGCAGGTTTTTGCTTGAGGACAAGCAAAGTTATAAGTCTGGGGTGTGATATGGGTATATTATATATGTTTTTAGGCATTGTTTGTTGCGCATCTATTTGTATTTCACTGAGTATGATGATGTGCATAGATTATATATGTTTTTAGACACTTTATATTGCACATCTATTTACATTTCATTGATATGATCTATATTATCGCACCTTATTTTATTATATTATCATGCTTTTTACTCCACATTATTCGGAGATCTGCTTTTTCTGTTTTTTTCATTGACAGGATGCGTTTCAGAGCAAAAATGGAGCTTAAAGCAAAAGCGGAGCAAAAAGCAGAGCGAAAAGCAAGGCAGGAAGCATTTAGTCAAGGCTAAGGGACTGACTGTGCCTCCCAGGCATGGCCATACCTCAGCCCTAGCAGGGCTAGAGCACTGGCCGTGCCTCCCAGGCACAGCCGTGCCTTAGCCCCAACAGGAACTAAGGCTCAAGTAGGGCCTCCCAAGCACGACTGTGTGATTTTCTTGGGAAACCCTTGACACGAGTCGTGCCTAAAAAGCATGGACGTGTCTAGCTTGTCGTGCCTTCTCAACACATGGTTGTGCCTCCAGATCAAATTGTCTCAACACATGGTCGTGCCTCCATCTCAGGTCGTGCCTCCAAGGCATGGTCGTGCGCCAGAAAAGCAGGGGTCGTGCACCCTGCCTATAAAAGCTAATTTTTTCCCCTTTCTCAAAAGGGGAGGGGGGAAGGTTGTTCTCCCTTTCTAGAGACAACACAAAGTTCAGAGATCACTTCATTTTCAAAGATCGATCCCGAGGCGATTTGCTCCATTCCATCCATCATCCGAGCTAGGAGAGTGCTCCCAAAGACCAAGATGACATCCGACTAAGTATTTCTTCCCTCTTGTCTCTAGATTAAGGCTATAATATTTCATTTCCTGTATCCTTGCTTTCTCTCTTTGTTCATGGAATAAATCTTTCGCATTCTAGGATTAGGGAGTAATTATGATGTGATTGATTATCTACGAACTATGGATATGTCAATTTCTTATTTCTATGAGATATTTACCTCTTATGCTATATGTGTTGTATCTTGTACATGTTTAACGAAATGTGTATGTGATTAATGCATGTAGATCTAGGAGATTTGCTTCTATGTTAAGGTTGCTACTAGAATGGATAATCGAGAGATCCTTAGTGACAAAGGATTCTCAATCAACTTAACTATTATGACCTTAGTGACAAAGGGCATCAACACTTACCCACTTTCTAGGGTTACAAGACCTTGATATAGGAACTAACCCTAGCTACATGAGAGTAACTATGGAAAATAAGGAAATGAACATATTATAGGGACATTATCTAGCATCATAGTGAAATCAAAAACCTAGAATCGCTTCCTAAACCAACCTTCACAACTCTCTTTCCTCTCTGCTTGGACCTTGATCTCTCTCACACACACACTCTCTCTCACTTAAGTTTACAAGCTTTTGCACAACTCAATTAGTCTAGCTATTTGCTTCACAAACTCACTAGTGTTACTACAAGAAAAAAGCTGATACACAACACTTAAAAGACAACACTATTTATAATTTTTTTTTACAACACTTTTAGTGAAAATCGTTGTCTATATTATTATTTTTTATATTAAAGATAATATTTTTTCAAATAATCGTTGTCTATTAGTATTTTTTTAAATTAAAGATAATATTTTTTTGAAAAACGTTGTCTATTAACTTATTTCAAAAATTATATATATGAAAGCCTAATCCTTTCCCCCTTCTTCCCTCGTCTCATATAAACCCTAATTCCTTACCTCTCCCCCTGTCCCTTCCATGTTCTCAGATCGCCGCTGCAACTTGCGATCGACATTGTACACTTTTCGACACGAACAAGGAAGTGAGCCATACCCTTGCTCCCCTTTCACCCTGCTCCTCCTCCGTGAAGCACATAGAGCCAGAGTCGTGGCTATACACCGCGCGAAGCTTCTCCTTTTCCGCACGCAGCACCGCGCCGAAGCAGAGCAATTTACCTTTTTTTTTCCCGACATTCAACTTCTCTCAGCTTTTGTCCTAATCCTCGATTGCCCCTTCCCCCTTTTCAATCTTCCCCTCATGGCATGGTCTCGCAGCGCTCTTGTTGGAGGACATCTGAAGGATTAGTTGCGAGCACTGCATCCTTTTCTTTTTCTAATTATTTCCCGTGTTTGTTGGTTGGCACCTATTCCCCTCCCCCTTTTCAATTTCTCCCTTCACATCATAGTTGTGATGGCAAGTGTTGGTCTTGGAGCTTGGTCTCGCGACACTCTTGTTGGAGCATGTTTGGAGGATGTGTTTTCTTCTTCTAACGTGTTCTTCAAAGATCTGAACTCCCTGAAGAAGGTATGATCCTCAGTTATGTTTTGTTTTTTCTTATCTCTTTGGCTTTGGAAATATTTGAGTAATTAATTGTGATATAGAAGACATGAATGGAAGAATGGGATGAAATAAATCAGTCTGCATGCAATACTAGTAGATTCACCACCAATGAGCACATCTTCCATGTTAAACTGCCAAAATCAATTTCGTATGAAGGAATGTGAAGAGGCATTGGTTTGGGATCTTGCATTCGGGCGCGCACACCAGAGGTTGGCATCGTTGCTTATAAGGTTAGAACACTTTAAAATTTTTCTGTTCTTTCCAATACAAGTTTGCAAATTGACTACTACTAGTCCATAGTGTTATGCTGAGATAATGGTATTGCTGAATTGTAGATGATTCATTTCCTTGGAGCTAGTCACCCATTATTGTTATAAACTATGACTTGTAATTTTTTTTATGAATACTTCTAATACATAATTAGTAGGTATAATTGAAGAACTATCTTAATTTTAACAAATTCTATTCTGATTGATGAGGTTGCATCTTTCTTTTTTTTACACTAGAGTTGTCTTATGATTTTTGCGCTGTTTATATTTGTTATTCAGAGTTGCAACATCAGTCCCTGGTCCGTACTGCAATCATCTTGATTGATTACAATTCTGAATTGCAAAAGAGATCACAATTCTAATTGAGCTGCTTCAAATAAATTACTACCCATATATTTGTCTTACATTCTTCTATTTTAACTGACAATATTGGTAGATAGCCTTGGAGTGTCATTAATTGTAGTCATTAAAACATATCCTTGTGTTGCTCAATAAGAAAAGAAAAGAAAACAACATTGTTATTGACATATATGAATGTTGCTGCCCGATGCGCTTATGATTAATTGAATTCCAGATGTCCTGTCAACTGTCTATTTTCTTTACCTTGATTAGTAGATCACACTGCAACAAATATTATTATCAGAAATAAAGAATTACACTTGAAGTTCTTTATCATGTTATATGAACTCAAGAACTTGAGAAGAAAAAGAAGTTGCTATTTTTTGTGCTAAGTTTCTTTTAGCTTTTAAATTTCATTATTCTTACTTTTGACTCATTTTGTGATAAATGATGTTGATGAGTAAATCTTTAATGATGGCGTGTAGCTTCAGATAAATTAGGCTTGAGAGATATTGGAATATGCATTCTTCTGAATAAACTGCTTATTTTGGTTGACAACTTAGGACAAGTTTAGAACGCTAGGAAACATCTCTGGTTGGCTGGCTCACAACCCCGATCCTGTTGAATTTAGGAAGATTCAAGAAGTGGAAAGACATTTGGACATGTGTGCAAAAGTCCGAAAAGTTGGAGATTGGAAGAGTGCTCTTAAGGAGAGTGATGTTGCCTTCACTTAAGGAGCAAATGCTTCTTCATTGGTAAATTCATACTAGCACTTAATTTCATTAGTTTGGATGTCTTGTTAATGTTACTATAAGAGAATACAATAATGTATTCTTATAATGCCCACAACTGCAGCTAATGGCTTCAAAATCTAAAGCACATCTTCGACTTCATCAACCTAAGGAAGTTGATATGGTCACATCCAATGTATTCAAACTTGATAGTATATATTCACCATCCTCAAATACTAAGTTTTTTGGTATGCTGGCAAATTCATAGTTGTATGTAGTCGGTGCCCAAGAAGGGTACTCATATATTTTCGAGAAGATACAATATTACTAGAAAGATTCAATCCAAGAAGCAAGATATTATGCATGTCTAGTATGTAGGGTTTACTTTTATATAGACTTAACATGAATCCAAATTTTTTAGATTATGTTTATATATTTTCTGTTTGAATTATATAATACATTTATAGTTCAATAGTAAGAAGATTGATCAGTTATACTTTCATGATATTTTAATTGATGTTATTTATAAGAGTTTAATTAAACAAATAATAGTGTAAATATAATATACAACGATTTTGTAAATAGAAATTAATGATTTTTATCTTTTGCTAAAAAGTTATATTTTAAAAAAGACAACGTTTTTTTATCCATTAAAAATTATTGTCTTTGCTACAAAAGATAACATTTTTAAGCATTGCAAAAGCATTGTATTTGCAAAAAACGACAACACTTTTTTATGCGTTGTATTTGAACGGACTTTTTGCTAGGACCGAAGGAATTTATATATCTCCACAATAGTATGATATTATCAACTTTGGGCCTACGCCCTCATGGTTTTGCTCTTGGACTCTACCCAAAAGGCCTCATACCAATGGAGATGTCTTTCCCTTATAAGCCCATGATCTTTTCTATGTGTTTTCAATATAGGACTTTGTTTGCAACCTTGCAACTCCAATAATCACCCCCTCAAATGAAGGATCACAGGGCCTCCCTTGTCGGATCCTCGACCTATTAGAACTTCATGCTCCTCAATCCATCCGACCTACTAGGACTTCCTTGCCTAGCCATAGCTATGATTTCTCTGCTTGGTGTTTGGTCCTCTTGATCCGGACACGGGAGCCTCTACTTTCTTTATTTGAGGTCAATATTCTCCTCACATAGTTTGATTAGACCATAACTCTTGTGCACAGTCGGCGGTTAGCCGTTCTGGTAGTCCGGGCTCTGATACTAATTGTTAGGATCGAAAAATTCAGATATCTCCACAATGGTATGATATTATCCACTTTGGGCCTAGACCCTCATGATTTTGCTCTTGGGCTTTATCCAAGATGCCTCATATTAATGGAGATGTCTTTTCCTTATAAGCCCATGATTTTTTTCATGTGTTTTCAATGTGAGACTTTTTTTGCAACCTTACAACCCCAATACTTTTAACAACAGTGCTTTTAACAATGTTTTTTCAGCTACATAGATAATGCATATAAAGCGTTGTTTTCTAGCTTTTTCCTTGTAGTGTGTTAATCCACAATCCCTATGGGATCAATATTTTTTGTATTACTAATGATGTAACCGTACACTTGCGGTGACGTAACAAGTTTTTGATGTCATTGTCGGAGACGGTTGAGATTAACATTAGTGATTAGTGATTTAATTAGCATAGATCATTTTTCTTTTTGTTAATAAAATTTACAATTTTACTTATTTGTAAATAGTATGTTCTTGTTTATACATACATAATCCAAAAACATTGGAATTTCATTTTACACATACATAATCCAAAAATATTTTATTATTTGTTTCTTGTTTTCATACTCTATTCTTTCTTTCTCTTTATACGAAAACTTGATTTAGAGTTTGCTCTTTTATTCGCAGAGCTGCAAATAATCTATTGCTATTTGATCCAGAGATAGATAATTTTTTCAAAATAAGAAGAAGAAATCTGTAGAATAATTCAAAAGAAGAGCAAGTATAGATATATATGATAAACAAACCATTCAAAGACTACGCCGCACCTTATGCAAGGGGCCTCAAGTCTACCATCACCAGATCTACTATTGAGGCAAACAATTTTGAAATTAAGCCTGTGATGATATCCATGGTGCAGCAAAATCAGTATGGGGGTGGACCCAATGAAGATCCAAATCAACATTTAGAGACATTATATGAAATTGTGGCACCAAGAAAATGAATGGAGTGACAGCAGATGCCATCAGACTATTATTGTTTGAATTCTCACTAAGAGACAGAGCAAAGATATGGTTAAATTTGTTACCTCCCAACAGTATTACATCTTAGGAATAATGTGAACAGGTATTCTTGGAGAAGTTCTATCGTCTAAATAAGAGTGCTCATATGAGGAACTTAATAGCTAGTTTTAGATAGAATGATGGAAAATCCCTTTATGAAGCATGTGATAGGTTTAAAGGACTTCTTAGACAATGCCCATATCACGGACGGGAAAAGTGATTAATCATTCACACTTTCTACATGAAATTAACTATCAAATTAAGGACTCTTTTGATTCCGCAACAAGCAGAACTTTAATGAACAAGAGCCTAGATGAAGCTAAGGAAATAATAGAGAGTGTGACTATAAATCACCATCAGTGGGTGTTAGAAAGAAATAATCTAATCAAAATTCCTGGAATACATGGGGTTAACACTTTGTACTTGATCTCTACTAAGATGGATGCCTTTACGAAGAAATTTGAAGCTATGAGTACCAATCAGACAAATGCAATCTGTGCAAGCTGCGAAATATGTGGTGAATTAGAGCATGCAAGGGAAACTTATCCACTTGAAGTCATAACTACACAATTATCTCAGATTGAACAAGTAGATGCAATAGGAAATTTCAATTCTAGGCCCAACAACCCATATTCTAACACATACATTCCCATATGGAGGAATCACCTAAATTTCTCCCATCGCAACAACAATCAAGAGCAAGTAGGAAAAACATCAAATTTTTAGCAGAATTCACAACTCTCACGGCTAGAAAAACTACTTGAGGAAATGCAAGACATCTAATTGGAAATAAAGAATGATATCAAGAAGCTTTGTGGGAGAATGAATAATGTTGAGAACTACTTAAAGATTATTGACAATCAAGTGGTACAAGTAGCAAACACTTCTTCAAGACAACTAGGGTCATTCCCAGGGAAACAAGAAACTAACCAGTTGAGCATTGTAATGTCATCGAGTTAAGAAGCGGACGGACCTTGGGGCAACCCCAAGTGACTGCTACATCTGAAGGGATCGAGCGTATGTTGATTAGGGAGTCAACTCCTTCTACAGATAATGAATACATCCAAGAAGAAGTTGAGAACTATGAACCGATTGAGGCTAGTCCACAGGATATATTTGTACCACTGATACCCTTCCTTCAATATATTTTAAATGCAAAAAGGGATGAGGAGTTTGACAAATTTCTGAAGATGATCTAAGGAATTATGCGTTGAGATCCCACTTATAGACGCTCTGCAGCAAATACCCAAGTTTGCTAAGTTTATGAAGAGTATCCTATCAATAAGATGCAAGAAAGATGGTGGCGAAACGGTAGTCCTGACCACGAAGTGTAACACTTTAATATCAAACTATATGCCTCCGAAGTTGAAAGATCCAAGAAAATTTTCTATTCCCTACACCATTGGGACTACTTCTATTCAAAAAGCTTCTTGTGATTTTTGGGCTAGTATTAGCCTCATGCCCTTTCATTATGTAATAATTTAGGATTGAAAAACTTGAAACTCACTACTATGACACTGTAATTGACAGATTACTCCCATAGATACCCATTAGGTATTCTAGATGATGTCCTAGTTAAGGTAGGAAACTTTTTGGTCCCTACCAACTTTGTAGTCCTAGAGATGAATGAGGATTATAAAATTCCAATCATCCTAGGAAAGTCATTCTTGGCCACTACCAGAGCTATATTTGATGTGAAGGATCATAAACTCACATTGGGAGTGGGAGAGGATAAAGTTTAATTTTATTTATCTAACTCCTCTTATACTCTACCTATATCTGATGAATGCAACAGGTACAGAGAACTTAACAAGTAGAGTCCAAGAAGAAATCTCTGAAGGAGATAGAGAAGCCACTAGAAGAATCATACTTTGATGGCAAAGGAAAAAAGGGTAGGACCCAACTCTGAAAAGTACATCATTCCAGCGAAAGCTAGGATGAAAAGAAAAGGTCCAAGCCTAGATATCCATGGAGGAGGGGAACATAACCCCTTCAAGGATAAGACTCCAAGTTGAGCTAATTCAGTAGTCGAGCTAATGACCTAAAACAAGTGATTCTCGAAAGGCAACCCAAGACTTTACTTTAGATATAGTTTTCATTTCTTCATTCTTCATTTTTTATCTTTGTTAATATCTTTGTGTATATTTTTTCTTTTGTAGGTTTAAAAGCCCACAAGAGCTGACCGTGGAGGGCCAATGGAGAGAGAATAAGCTAAAAAAGTCAAAGGAAAAGCCTCAAAATAAGAAGCAGGATCAGGGGGTGTTTTTCCCCTACACAGTCGTGTCTTTCAACACACGGTCGTGTTCCTATTAGCAGGAGTCAAGGGCATACCATGCCCCTAAGACACGACCATACCACTCATCCAAAAACTTCTCAAGTCTAGGTCGTTCTAAGAGGCATGATCATGCTTCCTTGCTGCAAGAATTCAGGCATAGGTCGTGCCTCAAAAGCACGACCGTGCTTCCAAGATAGAAGATTCTCAAGAGTAGGTCATGCCTCACAGACACGGTCGTGCCCCTGGTTAGCCACAGGTTGTGTTTATCAAACACGGTCGTGCCTTATCTCTTCTCCCTCTAAAAATTAGCACACGACCATATTTTTCACACACCACCGTGTAGGGCAAATAGGAATAACTCAACTCGAGCCGTGTTTTTAAACACGGCTATGTGGTGGCCCTAGGGGTTATTAAAAACCCTAGGGCACGACCGTGTAATCCAAAACATGGTCGTGCCGCCTACCTCCCTTCCTCCTCCCTCTTCTCCACTTCATAAGCTCTCATTTTATTCTCATTTTCTAATTTCTTCTCACCACTCAACAAGCTCTCACCCTTACTCCTCTCTACAAAGAGAGCATCTTCCATTTTCTTCTCCAATCATCTTTCAACCCCTCCCCTAGACTCTCTCAATATGTTGAAATATCTTAGAAGAAGATCAGGCTCACAAGAAGAAGTAGCATCCAACAACAAAGGAAAAGAAAAGCTCGCTTTCAAGAATGAACAAAGGGCATGCTTCAAGGGTATAATTTACAACTCTGGTATTATATTTGAAAATGATGAACAAAATTCTCGTTTTAATTCTTTGATAAATCTCTCTATTTCTTGCACTAAATATGTGGACTATGATACATTGGATGCTTTAGGGTTTATGCATTACCCAACGTATCCCAGAATCATTTTATAAATTTTAAGTTCCATCAATTTTAAATACAATAACCAAGAGTCAAAAATATTTTAATTTCGGTTATTTAACGATAACTATGTTTGAACACTTGATGACTTCAATGCATGTTTTGACTTACCATGTGAGAAAAGATGATTAACCTCAAAAGAAATTTAAATACTTAGAGATATGCGATGCACTTGGGGGTAACAGAAGTCGTTTTATACCCACAATCTCTAGGGCTACATACATCATCAATCCAATTTTTCGTTACATCCACTTAGCAATGAAACACACAATTTTTAGCTAAAGTGAAAATGATGACACTGTGCGTAATTATGAGTTATTGAATTTATGGGCTATGATTGAAGAAATTAATGTTGAAACATGGCTTCTCTTTTTAAAACACCTAGTTAGACTAGGAAAAATCTTCTTTTACCAGTCCGATCATTTTAGGAGGGTTGCTTATTCATATAGTGATTGTCTTAGGTTGTGATATAGTTGGATTGGAAATAGTGAAAAATACACCTGGGATAAATATTGACTTTTGTTGGCTATACGAATGATAAAAAGGGATGAACATGGATACAAGTTTATATTGAAAAATAGATTTCCTTTAGCTTTACCAAATAATGACTTGACCACCATATGAATCAAAGAAAATTGATTAATGTTAAATACCTATAAATAACCTTTGCTTATAGAACCCTACATTTATATGCCTTTAAGTAGCCACCATCTTTCATGGTTTAAGTTTTTCATATTTCAACCTATTTTAAATATCCTTCATCACGATATTACCATCCATAAAAATTTGTTAGAGCAACATCAATTGATGTTGGATGAATAATTTGAATATATGCCAGAGCATCTCAAGAGAGAGGAAGAGTTATTTCAAAAGATCACTGATTTTATGAAAGTGTAAATGAATGATTTGAAGAAACAAGATGATTTTCAGGTTATAATGAGACAAACTTATATAGAAATTGCCTCTATGTACATTTATCACAAAAACTTGTAAAACAAGGGTTGGATGCCTATTCTAAATGGATTTGATGGATTCCTCGATTATGACTCGGCACCACCTTATTTATTTCATTGAAATGTCGAAGTCTGGGGGAGAGTTGTAAAATATACATAATTTTATTTTATTTTATTTCTGTATTTGCTTGAGTTAGATTAGTTTTATTCCTACATTTGTTTTAGTGTTATGGCATGTCGGTTGCACCATCATCATATTTTAGCATGACTTGTTCTTCTTGCAAAAATGCTAGCACGCTCTTATCTAGATTTTCATGCATTGTGATGTATGTGCTAATATGTTCAATGAACTATTTTTTCCTATCCATAGTAGCATGAAGTGAGCATGAATTTAAGTGCATGAGTTTGAGAATTGACCTAGTGTTAGGATCTCTTTTACACTATGCTTGATATCGATAGTTGATATATCTAAATATAGTCATAATTCACATAACTGGACTAGTACTTGTGTTTCTAAGGTGATTTCTCATTTACATTTTAGTTATTGAAAAAACTCAAATCATGTCAACTCATTTGGAAAAATCAAAATTCCTATACTTATTTTAGTGCTTCATCTTATAAGCACCATTAGTCTTAGTGTTTCATACCATAAGCATACAAAAAAATAATTGTCGTGAGTGAAAACTAACAAGTTACCCCTTTAAGATCGAGTTAGGTTACTGTGAAAATAACTGTTAAGTGTCTCTTGATCAGGTCGTGCCTCCAAGGCATGACCGTGCACTAGAAAGGCAGGGGTCGTGCCCCCTACTTATAAAAGCTAATTATTTCCCACTTTCTCGGGGGGGGGGGGGGTTTTTCTTCCCTTCTAGGGAGAACACAAAGTCCAGAGAT
>JBBUKS010000100.1:6042949-6061671 GCA_038050645.1 Hedychium gardnerianum
GCTTAAAATAAAAATGCACATGAAAATTAATCTAGCAACATCAAGTTTATCTAGTGAAACAAAACCTAACTAAAGGAGTTACCAAATTAAAACCTAACTACTTAAGTAAACATTAAATCAAACAAGTTGCAAGCATAATCCAATTATAACCAAATACATGAAGTGTCAAGCATGAGAAATAATTCTATTACAAGCAACAAACAGTAAGGTTATAAGAACTTTGTTCGGTAACCATATTGAACATTTCATCCTGCAAGTATGTTACTAGTTAACAGTTATGATTGGAATGACAAAGTCTGACCTATAATGGAACTAACAAGAAAATTGAAACTTAGATCAGAACTATATCACGCTTTTACAAGTTTAACAAGATAGTTAAATTTTTCTGCGAACCACACTACTCATATCTATTGGAAATGGTAGAAAAATAAAAGAATGCCCCTAATTATCCATATCATCAAAAGAGCGATCCCTCATCATTTAAATGTAAGTTACGGCGAAAACAAACTTAGTGCAAACCTCTTAGCTTGTGCAGACAGCCACGCGCAATCGTAACGCCTCCTGCCATGACACGCGCAGTCACGACAACCCCGACCACGCGCAGTCGCGGCACCGCCGGCCATGCGCAGCCGCCGGCCACGCACATCCGCGGCGCCTCCGACCACGCGCAGCTGCTGCACCGCCGGCCACGCGCAGCCAGCCACGCACAGCCATCCACGTACAACCGTGGCATCGCCGGCCATGCACAGTCACGGCGCCTCCGTACACGCGCAGCCGCGGCGCCGCCGACCATGCGGAGGGAGAGAAAATGAGAGCACAGTAGAGGAGAAAGGCATACCTTCGTGGCAGCGGAACTCGACGGCGGCGGCGCGGCTGCGATCGGAGGGAGAGAAGATGAGAGAAGAGGGGAGAAGGCTGCCTAAATTGTGCAATTTAGCGACGAAATTTTATTTTTCGTCGCTAACTAGTGGCGGACATTAATTTTCGTCGCTAAATAGTGACAAAAAATTAAATTCCGTCGCAAAATTGGATCAAATTTAGGGTTTCTCTGTCTCGTCGTCTCAATAGAGACAGATTTAGCAATGAAAAATTGTTCCGTCGCAATTTAGTGACGGAAAATTAATTTCGTCGCAGTTTAGCAGCGAAAAAAAGTCTCCGTCGCAAATTCCGTCGCAATTCCCCAGGGTTTTGGTAGTGTTGATACCTCAACCACTGAGGTTAGGGAGAGTAGTTGCCTAATCTACTCTTTAGAATTTAGGTAGTCCACTAACGCAAAGGGAAAACTTGATCCAAGATCATGGGTCTAGGAGATTGATTGTTGAGTTGACCCTTAACATTTTGATAATCCACTAATACTAGGGGGGAGCTCGAGACCACTAGGTAATCCATTGAGGTTAGGGAGAGTGATTGTGGAGTCAATCCCTTAACATTTAGATAATTCACTAACATTAAGGGAGCTCAATCTCACGAGTGTGGATTTGGGAGAGTGATTGTTGAGTTAACTTGGGAAGCGGAGTTGCAAGAGGAACTTAAGAAGGTGATTTGGATGAGAGACTCGAGATCGATGTTGAGTTGTATGGAGAACTTGGGAAGCTGAGTTGGATGTGAGACTCGAGAAACCAAGTTGTATGGGGAACTTGGGAAACCGAGTTGAACGGGAACCTACGCAGGGCCTCGGGTCCTTGCATAAACTAAAGAGTTGATCTATGATGGAACCATGTAGGTTTGACCAATTGACATGGAGTGGGATCACTATCTCAGGATATCACTCAACTTGATCAATTCATTTGACCATCTTAACTAGATTTGGTCCATCTCACTTGATCGTTCATTCAAACTTAATCATATCAATCTATCCAACCCACTTAATCTAATTGGTTCATCTAGCTTGATCAGTGTGTTTGATCTCCTAACTCAATTCACCTATTTGACACTCTCAATCTGTTCGACCTAACCACTCTTTATGACCTAATTGATACCATAATGCATGAAACTTGTCTAGCTTAATTAACATAATCATCCTAATCGACATGGCCAACTAATACTATCAATCACTCAGTCAATTTGCTTGACCTCCTAGCTTTCTTGGTCCATCACCTATTTAGTTCACTCATCATGATTGATTTTTCATACCTCATGTTCATGATATATCTTAAATGAATTGAGTAACAAAATACATTATTTTAAAAATAAAATAGACAAGAAAATAATTATTTGAACTGATAATAAATTTAATTTTGCAACCAAATATAGAAATACTTTTTAAAAAAAATCATAAGAAATGAAACATCTATTACCATATTTAAGCAATATAATATCTATAACTATAAACCATGTGAACCAAATGCATTCCCACTAAGAGCGTAAATTATAATAGATTGTGTGGATGCATTTGCTGGACACAGAGCTTGAGAGATATGGAGCTGCATTGACCGTTAGGAGCCTTAGAGTTGAGAGCCTCATGGATTCACATCATAAGTTTTGGTGAGCGAGGAAAGGTGGAGCCACATTGGTGAGTGAGAGGTGAGAGCATGTATGTTGTGGGAGGATGCTAAGTTAGAGATATGAGTATGTATGTCCTGAGAGGATGACGAGTGAGACCTTATCTTATAAGTTTGAGAGTATGTATATGTATAAGGGGTTAGGTGAATAGATTCATCTTGAATGATCTATCTAGTTCGTAGCAAATGACTGCGATAAAGACATCTCAAGTCCGTTCATAACTGGGGCTTTGCCTAAAAGCCTATGAGTTTGAATAGGTCCACTAGAATGACTTATCTAGTTCGCAGCAAATGACTCGCGGTAAAGACATTACAAATCCGTTGATAGCTAGTCATTTGTTAAAAGTGTGCAGAGGATAATGATGGTGATCTATGGACAGGTTGGAGCTATGAACATGTACACTTCTTCCAACACCAACATGGGCTAAGCGGGTACCCACAGGAACTGGCCCACAGAGATGCATGGAGCATGGATAGCCAAAGAGGAGGCTGAGTTGCATACTATGGATGGATGGAGATGACTTTCATGATCGAGCCCAGTCATGCTATGGATGGATGAAGACTACGAGACTGTTTGACATTGATGATAGAGATCGGTCGATGCCTATTCTTATGTGGTTGTACAAAAGACGGACAATCAACTGGAGCACTTCGGATGATGATTCACGCGAGAGAGTTGATAGGTATGAGAGTGATGGTATGCATGTATGCACTGGTATGCTATACCTTTGTCACCCCCACAAATTTGGTATTTTGTTGGATATGACATGTATAGGGAACTTCGGTCTTTATACGTTGTGCGTTTTCTTTGATAATATCTATTTATTTTTTCATAAAAAAAGAAAGGATCAAAAAGTGAATTTAATTTTCAATTTCACTTTCATTAATTTACTAACATCCCGAACCAGAATAATTTTTTTTTCTGAATTTTAAAATTAAACTCAATTAAAAAAACCAACAATTTGAAACTAATTCACAATTATTTTATACAACTTCGTAGAGAAAGACATGTTATAGAATTTCTTTTACACGTACCATTTCTAACTATCGTTTTCTTTGCAATTTAAACGTAAAGCAAGAGTTCACTCTTAATTCTTCATCTAAGCCTTCCCTTAATTATCCTCAAACGCTCATTTATTCATAAAACAATAAGTTTAATTAATTTGGCTAAATTCACCCAGTTTCACATACATTTTTCACGGCTCGCCGGCGGCAGCCCTCTGCGATGTGAGCGGAAACAACGGGAGCAGCTCCGGCTCAGCAACCCTGTTTTTTGCCCGAGGCGAAGGGTACAAATAGAACCGCCTCTCTTTAATGGCCCGCTCCTCCTCCTCCTCAATAGCCTCCCCACTCTTCTCCTCCGCCGATATATCCAGCCTCGCGAAGCTGGCCGCTGGAGATGACGCTGCTGGACTTGCCGGCTTAGTTGACCCTGAAGGAGCAACTGGCTTTGGGATGGCGAGCCTCAAATGAGAGCCGTGATGGAGCCGTTTGTGTCTGCCAGCGGGGAGGGAGGAGGAGGAGGAGGAGGGAGGGGAGCACGCGGCGGAGGCAGTCGTAGTCGACTCAGGCGAGCCGGTGAGGCGCTGGACGAGCTCCTTGAAGGTGGTGGTGTCGGCGTGGATGAAGGTGGTGGTGGTGGTGGAGGCCGAGGCTGGTGGCTTGTCCATGGGTGCAATTGATTGCGTGAAGCAATGGGCTTTAATTTGTTTGCTGCGTCTGCATGCTCAAACCCACACATGAAACAAATACAGGTAAATCCAATTAATGACAATGTAACCAAAACAAAATTAAATAAAATAAAAGCCTTCTGGTTTGCATTTAAAGATCGTGTCGTCACATATGGCCATATACAATAATATATATGAAATTCATGTGAATAAATCAACTGATACTCTAGCTTAATTTGTAGATAAGATTGAGTTTAAGAAGCAACACTTGTTAATTATTTTCATGTAAGAGTTTAATTAGTAAAGAAATATATTAACAAAAAAAAGATAATCTTTATGCACCAGTAGTAGGGATAATATTAGGTGATTATATAGATAAAATTTGAAAGTAATGTGTAGAGTTCATACATAAATGATGTGAATTAATTTAAAAAAAAAAGAAACTTTTTAACTGTTAATCTTTTTGAGAGTTCTGTTAATTGAAACATATAAATCATATAGCTTTATGTTGTACTAATAGGATACAATTTGCCATTTTGAATATGAATAATCAAGTATTCAATTTCTTTAATTTTGTTGTCAGAGTTGTAATTAAATAACATAAACTCAAGGATTTTAGACTCTCCAATGTCTTAATCATTTGAAAACATGAAGAAGAAAGAGAGAGAGAAATCATTCATAAATTAGCAAAGCTAAAAAACATGAAGAAAGTAGTTTACCTTGATGCCTTCTCCAAGAACTCTCAATTACCTCCCAGATCCAACCTTAAAGGAACAACTTGAAGGCCAGCCCTCCAGAGCCAAAAGTGTTTAGGCATGAGAGGGCAATATATATCAGATGAGGAGGAGGGGAACAACACTCCATTGGCGTGAAAGATTTCACAGAATCTTCATTTTGGTGCATGGGAACTGGAAAGAGAACAATTAAGCTAGCTAGAGAAAGAGAGCAGGAATAATGAAGAAGGGGATGCAGCAAGAGTTTGGGCTAATTATATTTGAAGCGTAGGGAGTTGAGCATTTCTTTGCTTTCAAGGGTCCCTTTTGGACATATATATTTGGTTAAGGAAGCGAGCTAGCGAGAGGCCAGACTACTGAAGCATTGATAATTGGAGGACCTAGCACTTGGAGTCGCCATGCAAGATGCACACACAGTTTGGGAATATAATTAGGTAGTCAAATTAAAGCCGAGAAGGAAAAGGCGTGGAGCCAGCAAGGAAAGATGAAGCCAGCAAGGAAAGAAGAGAATTGTCTTCCAATTGATTAGTTTGTGTTGACAAGGACGCGGATTAGGTCAGAAAAGGAAGAAATGAGAAAGGAGGCTGAGGAAAAAGCAACTTAATTATGGCTTGTGCATGCATCTAGTCAAACTATACAAGTCCTGCACGAGGATGATCGATCATATTAGCTCGATGTAGAACATGCGTGGAAGCTTGGTAAGGTCATTAGGAACTAGAAGAATTCAAGCTCTTTCATGGTGATCCAAGCTCTTTTAAGGTGTACATCTTAATTTCTAAATATGAAAGACTATAAAAGTAAAATAAATTTCGTGGAGTTGTGGAATGACCTGAAAATTATGACTTTGTTTGTTGTTTTTAGAGCTTCCCTTGCCCCTCTATTTATAACCTTCAATCTATGCTTGAAAAATTAAGCTTTACCTAATTATTCTATTTAATGTCACTCAATTCAATTTCTTCGTCAATCAATTGAAATCTAGATCACGGGTGCATTATCTGCTAGCTAGCTGTTGACTCCAATCAATTCATCGTTAATCTAGTTGATTGGAAACATTCTAGTTGAGTTAAACCTTGTCAATCGACTATACATTATAAAATCTTATTCAAACGATTTTATTTTCAAATTCAAATGGAAATTTGATTGCCTAACTAGTTGATTCAAGTCGACACCCCTATTGACTCAACTCTAAATTAAAATATTTTATTTGTGTGTAATATATCTTCAGTCAACTCCATAATTAAGTTAGTCTACTATGTCTATTGGGATCAACCTCCACTCGACTAGATCATCAACTATAATCCTAAAACGTTTTTTGTCTTGCACTAAAAAAAAAGAAGACATTTTCCAATGAATTTGACAATGAATTTTTAACATAAATTCGTCGCAAAAATATTTAGCGACGAAATCTGCGACGAAATTTTTTTTTTTGCAAATAACTTGTCGCCAAATTCTGTGACGAATAATGAAAATTCATCGCCAATTTTACGACGAAAAGATAATTTTGTCACAAATTTATAACAAATTTTGCGACGAAAATATAATTTGTCGCACAATTCATCCAAACGTAGATCTACGACAAAAACCAGAATTCGTCGTAGATCTATGACAAATCCATTTTCGTTGCAGATCTGCGAATTACGATAAATTCTAGTTTTCATTGCAGATTTGTGACGAAACCCAAAATTCATTGCAAATTTGCTATCAAAGCAAGAATTCATCGTAGGTTTATGATAAACAATAATTTTCTATAGATGTGCGATGAATCTATTTTCGTCACCAATTTCATCGCAAAAAGCAATTTTTTTTTTCACAGAATCTTCCCATTTCTGTAATTTATTGTATATACAAATATCAGTTACATACAAAAAACAAACATGTTCAACATACACAATTCACATATCGTACATACACAATTCACATTTCAACATATCCTATTTAACATTCAAACCAAATCCACAATCATACAAGTCAAACAAACATGTCCAAAATGAAATGATATCAAAACACTTTCAACATATATGAAATCCATACAAGTCATATTCATACAACCCAAAATATCTAACATTCTCCCAAGTTCAACAAGTCATCATATCTCATACACAACATGCCAATAAATCATCTTTCTCTTCTTACTTGATAGACACTTCCTTTTTCTTCTATTCTTCTTCTTCTTTTTCTGCATCAAAACAAACAAACAAACAAAAAGTATCAATTATATCAAGAAAGAAAATTTTATAAACTAACACAAATTTAATGTAAGACTTACTTCCTTGGCCTTCTTGGCCTCATTAACCATGTTCGAAACAAATTAATAGTATTAATCAAAAATACAAAAATGAAAAATTCACAATCAAATAATAAAAGTTCAAAAATATTAATTCTAAGACAAATAATAGTCATACATAACAAAGTCATGAAAAATCATCACCAACACCATCATTATTGTTGTTGTCACCATCACCACTATCTGATTTGGAGCGGAGCCTAACTGAAGATGTCACATTATGAGGTCCTGTTGTCGGCGCATTTCTTTCATTTTTCGATCCCTTTCCATTATTATGTCTTTCAAATTGCTAACCTCTTTAGTCAAACTATTTATTTGTGCAATTACTCACCATCACTAAAATCGGGAGCCATCTGATTTGGAGCGGAGCCTAACTAAAGATGTCATATTATGAGATCCTGTTGTTGGCGCATTTCTTTCATTTTCTGATCCCTTTCCATTATTATTTCTTTCAAATTGTTAACCTCTTCAGTCAAGCTATTTATTTGTGTCGTTACTATTGGTCAAGTGTAAGAAGATGTACGAGTGAGAGCGTGGGTTCTGCTCAAAGAACTCATTCTCAATATCCTTCCCCCTTTCAGTCTCCCACCTGCCTCTAGTCATAAATTCAAATTATTACCAACAAATAACTCAGATCCCTCATTATCATCACTAACACTTGAACTTCTCTGTGCTAGCTCTAGTTCATCATATTTCTCCTGTATTGTCATGAGAAAAATTTAATAAATCTATAATAACTAATAGAATGTATGTTATAAATTCAGATCTAAGATTAATGTATTAGCTCTTTTCCCGCTCCAAGTCTTATCTTTTTTTGAAATATGCGGGTGAAAGTATTTTATAAATAATGGCTCCCGCCCCATTTTTTTGGTCTAGAAAAATATTGTTAGAAATAATCTAATAGTCTGAAATAGATTTTAAAAAAGTGGGAGAGTTAAAAAATTACCAATATGTGTGTATGCTCATCGATATTGATAGAGCCTTTCGAATAAGTTGCATAGGAGTTTCCAGAATTATAAGCTTAATTTATTTTATTCTGTTGACTCCTTTGTTTGCTCTCCTCGGTTGTTCAAAATTTGGAGATCCTAGTCCAATTTTCCTCGGTGACGCAAGGTGATTTTTTTCCCCTAGTCTTAGCATGATTTAGTACATGCCGGATGTGATCGCCACATTTTTTTTTTGAAAACCCTCTTTACTTTTGACTCTTCAGTAGGGTCCCAAGTGAATGATTGCTACAATGAAAAAAATTTGATTATATATCCACTTTTATTTTATATATAAAATGAAGAGGATATATCCTAAACTCGTTCCACCATAGCTCTTTTGTGGCTATTGGAGTCCTTGTATATGTCATTGAATCTCCTCTCTAATGGTTATTCACGATTCTATTAATTTCGTGAATAACGCGTACAAAATTTTCAAACCTATCATAAAGTTACAAACAAATAATTTTAAATAATTAAGATAGTTGAAAAAATAAAATATTTTGCCTTTAATACTTACGAATCTCCGTAGGGGACTATGCACTCTCAAGTGTCTTGCATATCTCCAACTAGGTGTCTGGTGGGTACTGGCGACTGGAGTGGCGAAGGTACCAACGAAGGTGAATGGGAAGGTACTGGCGAAGGTGCATGGAAATGTCCTGCCTGATTGGGGGGGGGGCATAGGTCCAGTGTTAGGCGCTGAATCAGACTGGCCAGAACTCCATCTACGGCCACCCTGTCAAATCTGTCAACCAAAATTCAAAATTAGGATAAAATAAATAAAAATTTGATGCATATTGAAGAACATGAAAACACTTACAATATGCATAACGAAGATCAGAGAGTGCGCAAAACCTGTGACGATAAGATGCCACCTCTAATGACCTATAGGAAAAAATACTGAGCATTTACAGAGAAAATATTTAAATTTAAGAATAAAACAGTAAATAGACAACTAATTGAGCTTATAGTTATGAAAATTTATAGATTAAAACTAAATTTACTCATAAAAAAAACTTACCCATCATCAAAAAATCAAAGTCCTCCTCCTCCTCCTCCTCATTATAATCATCATCATCATCATCATCATCATTCTCATGAATATCACTTGTATCCACATTTATTACTATTCCGTCGGGATCTTGTAAAGTTGGAATAATATATTCTTGAGTCTGAAAAGTATTCGCAACTTCCTCTTGTGTCTTCCCAATGTTCCTCAATTTTTTTTCGTGCTTTCGTTTTACAAATAGCCCACTAATCGATTTTATCACGTTTCAAACTAGGATATGAAACATAGAATACTTGAATCACTTGTTGTGCGAACACAAATGGCTCATATCTCTTATACAATCTCTTATGATTTATTTCAACCAAATTATACTGTGGATACACTTTCATCCCTCTGACAGGGTCAAACCATCGACACATAAATAAAGTAACTCGTATTTCTAGGCCAGGGTATTTTATCTCTATAATTTTATCCTGTAAACCATAAAAATCATTTCTTGCACCTCCATTATTGGATGACTAAACACAAACCCCACTATTCATTGTAGTCTTACCCATTCCATATTCTTGAGTATGAAAATTATATCCATTTATGAAATATACCGGCCAAATGTGTACCATTACTTTTGGACCCCACGACAGATGGATTAACAATTCTTGCTCAATGTGAGTTTGATTATCATGAACCTAAAGTCAAATAAATATGTTTAAAAGTCAAAATATATGTAAACCATATTTATATTGTCTACTTACATATGATTTAAGCCATAGTGCAAATTCTTCATCTTGGATTAATTAAACTCTTGTGTCGACATTTCAGAATTTAAGTTTTGAAAAATCCTACTATAAAAAAATTATAACACAAAAAATTTATGACATAAGAAATAAAAAAATAGGAAAAATATACTAACTCAAAATATGACGTTACTTCTAGAAAATTTAATAAAATATACGTGTGGGTTGTTCGTCATTCTTGACCAGTTAAGTATTTCTGCTTACATGGTCCACTTGGTTGACCATGATAGTTAAAAATTGAGAATGAGTTCAAATTGGGATCAATAAGACTCTCATTATTTCTTTCTAGTCTCTATCTTTTGCTTTGAACGTGAGACTCAAAATAATATGATGCAAAAGTTGTTACTTCTTCCATAATGTATGCATTAACAATAGAGGCTTCAACACGTGCCTTATTTTTAACTTTTTACTTCAAATAATATAGAAATATGATTGTAATATAACAAATTGGATTAGATATTAATATATAATAAATTTAGTCAATTTTAATGCATTCATAACGAATTATAGAAAATAAAATTTTTACCTTTCAAATGGATACATTCATCGAAAATGGACATGACCTCCGACTTTGGCCTCATATGACAAGTGAGCTAAAAGATGTTTCATGAAATCAAAAAATGAGGGTGGAAATATTGTTTCTAAATTACATAAAATGATTGGAATATCTCTCTCTAACGTCTCCATGTGTGAAAGTCTCAAAACTGTTGAGCAAATATCATAAGGAAAATGCTTAACTCCATAATGTTACCCCAAACAAAATTTGGTAAGAGTTCCTTAAAAGTAATAGGAATTAACCTTTCCATGATTATATGATAGTCATAACTTTTCAAACCAATCAATTTACATTCTTTCATATCGAAATATCTCCCAAGATTAGAAACACAACTATTAGGAAATCTCAATGATTTCAATCATTCACAAATAATACGTCTCTTATCCTTATTCAATGTATAAACTGTCTTTGACTTTGTTCCCCTACTACTTTTATCGACATCAAGAGCGGGTTGTTTACAAAGGAGTCACATATCTTTTTTTGCATTCAGATTGTCTTTTATTTTTTCGACGATATTCATAACTATATTTATCAGATTATCAAAAACATTCTTCTTAATATGTATTACATTGAGATTATAATGAATCAAAAAACTCTTCTAATATGATAAATCCCAAAATATACTCCGTTTAATCCATTTATGTGTACTTTTATGTTCGTATGTTTTACCATGTGTCTCTTCAATAGCAGATGGAAAGTTAAACACTTTGTACCAAATCTGTTCACCTGTTAATCTCATTGGTGGAGATGTTCTTTCAATTCTATTCTTAGTGAATTCTTCTTTATTTCTTCTAAAATTATGATTTGGTAGTAAAAATTATCTATGACAATCAAAATAACTCGGTTTTTTTCTTATTTCAATCTGATTGACTTTAATCTCTTCATACATATTGAACATCCTAAGATCCCAGCGGTACTCCAACCCGATAGCATACCATAAGCCAGAAAGTCATTTATGGTCCAAAGAAGTGCAACCTTCATTACAAACATCTGATTAGTATGAACATCGTATATATGTAGGGAAATCTTCATCTCATAATTATTTCAGCTCTACAATCAGTGGTTGCATATAAACGTCTATTAACTTCTTCGGATTTTACGGGCTTGTCACAACTAATGTTAAAAATAGATAGGGTATTTTCATGCACATCCCAAGTGGAAGATTCTACGGAGTTAAGATAACTGGCCAACAAGAATAATTTCTTCCTGATTTGCCAAATGGAGCAAATTCATCAGCACAGAGACCTAACCTAATGTTTCAAAAATAATTTAATTTTCTAAAAATATATTTTAGGGTTTAGGGTACTCTGTTCGATTGACAATATCAATTGATTGATGTACAACATTAGTCGACTGAGACCATCAGTCAAGCATACCACGCGAGTCTCACTCGCTTCTGTACTCTTCAAATCGACATTAATTGATTGTTGTAAAGATTTAGTCGACTGATCCCATTAGTCAAGCTCAACATGCAAGTCCCACTCGCTTCTAGATCTTTCAAATCGACATCAGTCGATTGACATAAACCACTAGTCGACTGATGTCATCAGTCGAGCTCAACACGCGAGTCCCACTTGCTTTTATGCTCCTTCAAATCAACATCAGTCGATTGATATAAAACACCAGTCAGTCACTCGATTCGAAAGTGTTGATAGAGTATCAGTCGATTGACTATCATATCAATCGACTGATGCTCTTTTCTTAATATTGGGGCAAATATCTTTCAATTTGACGATGAATTTAGCGATAAATTTATTTGTAGCAACAAATTTTGTGACGAAAATTTTTTATTGCTAATTTAGGGACAAAATTCTTTTTCTCGCAAATGTCGTTGCTAATTTGTGATGATTACTTTTTTTGTCGCAAAATTCGTTGCTAATTTGCGATGAATATTTTTTGTCGCAAAATTTCGTTGCTAAATTAGTGCTTTTTTGTAGTGTTGGATGAGTCTATGCCTAAGTAAAAAATCTACTTGAACTCTAAAGTATAACTCATTTGACTCTCACAACTCACTTAAGAATTTACTTTTGCAATTTCACTTCGCCCATAGTATCATCTCTCATTAGGTAGTAAGTCCCTCAATTGCACTAAGTTCTCAGCTTGTTCTGAGTGTCATCCTTCACTCTTTAACTTACATAGTTCACATTCTTTCAACTACATCATAGCTATTACAACTTCACACTGCCCAATTGGTCATTACCTATCAAGTCCTCATTCCCTCAAATGCATCAAACCCTTGACTCTATATTGCTTGTGCATCCTTCAATTCTCCTACTTATGTAATCCACCTCTTTTGTCTCTCGTCAAAGATTTCACCTCAATGTTTCTTATCCTACAATCTTTTGAATGTATCATATATACTATCCTTCTCAGATCTCTAGTGAACCTAGAGCCATTGAGCCACACCAACTTGACCATGCTAAGTCTTCATCCACGACTCAAAATATCAAGTCATAAGCTTCGCAAGCTCTGTGTGCTTCTTGCTAAGTTTGTACGCATCTTAATGCACACATTAGTAATATAGACAAACTTAACTTAAATCTTTTTCCTAACGCATCACATAACTTGGTCAAATACTACTTAGGACATGATTGCAATAATAATATTTTCTTTTTTAATATTTGACAATCTATTTAGGTTATTTAAAATGATAAAAGCCAAAGAACCAAAAATAGTCTCCCCCTTACACTTATGCTCTCCTTGAGATAGGATTTGCCAAATAAGGAGACAAGGTTTACCAACTTAAGCATTTCTTTCTCCTTATTTGACACATCAAAATAATTGTTATAGAGTCATGTAACCACATATAATTGATCTAAATATAAAATTTTGCAAAGAGATTAAAACATGTTCAAGTAAGTCCAAAACTCATTCAAAATATGTTAAAAACTTTATTTATTATGATTTTCTATTAGATTTCAATTGACTCATTATTAATTTGATCCAACTAAACTGTGTGACAGTTAATTAATCATTGTCTCAGTCAACTAGTATTTGAAAGTGGCAACAATCTAGTTTTTGAAAATCATAAAAAAACTAAAACTTCAAAATGTTTTGAAATTTTGTAGAGAATTTTTTTTCAAATAATTTTAGCAGAAAAGCTAAAATTTTCATGGAAAATTATTGTAATTTTTGAATTTGATACAAGTTCAAAACAAGCAAAAAGTTTCAATAGCTTGGAATTCAAAAGTGTTACTTTTAAAAATCCATTCAAACCACAACTATATGTTTTAAAGGTAAGCATGCAACAAATATGAATTTTAACAAGTAAGATGATCATGCAAACGTAGATCAAATTGTTTCTATGCATGAAAGTAATTTAACGTAATAATCAATGGTTGAGTTTACTACTCTTTTCCAATATCGTTGACACATCCTAAATCCATTTAATATGATGAGATTATATTCTTTGGGGTCCAAAAATAATTAGTCTCAATTTGATTTACAAGGTATTCATTAGGGATAATCTCCCTAGATACCTTTGTAGGATCAATGCTTATGTTGATATTTCTAGGCCTAAAGGGTTCAAATCCACTAGGGATGATATCCCTAAATACCTTTGTAGGATCAATGCTCGTGTTAATATTTCTAAGTGATGTGTATAGATTATATATATTTTTAAGCATCGTTTAACACATATCTTGTTGTGTTTAATGAGAATGATTTGCATTTACACACCCTATTTCTATGTGATTTTGTTACTTTTACTCTTTTAGTTCAGAGAACTACTCTTTGCTTATTTTCATTGATATGACATGAATTCGGAGCTAAAATGGAGTAAAAAGCCTTGGAACGTGAGGGAGCATCATTGAGTTGAACACACGAAGTATACATAAAGAAAGAGGCTTTCAAAAGACTTTCAAAAGAGAAATTTGATCAAGGAACAAGCTCCGGTCATGTCCCGTGACACGACCATGTTCCTTGGACGAAATCAGGGCCAAAACGGAGCCAAAAGCTTCTCACATGGCCAGGCCATGCTAAAAAGCACGGCTATGTCAAAATCCTAGTTTTTCTCAAACTGATCACGACACAGCCGTGTCAAATTCCAGAGCCACTTTCGTTAGTGGCACCACCACCTGAGTTAGAGCCTTTCTTATTCACATATGAAACAATATTTGATGATTTACTCACTTTAGTGATTGGTGAAGGTAAAATTTCATTTGATATATCTGAAATTACTAATCAATTTTTTCTCAAGCATGTTTATGGTAGGACATACTTTTCAAAGCAATCACATGGACAATCTCATTACAACCATTTGAATATGAGCATATTTAATGAAGGCCTGAAACCCGGAGCAAGCAAGTACCTTGCTCCTCCACAAGCAAGGTTTAAGACATATGGAAGGCCAAGCAAATCTGATAATAAGCCAAGAACTCTTAGCAAGAAAGTCCCGAAGTATCATACTCCTGCAAAAGGGAGGTTTAAAAGATACTCTGTTGATGCTTAAAAGAAAATTGGGGCGCAACCATCTCAAACCATGTGCCCTCGATTGAAACTCACATGGGGCCGAGCTAATGACCAAATACAAGCTCTTCTTGGGAGGTAACCCAAGTTCTTTCTTATTTTCGTTTAAGTTTTCTCTTGTTTCTTAGTTTTAACTTTTTCTTTTGTTAAGTTTCAGGGTTGGGCGCACCCCACAAGCTGGTCGTGGCAACCGCCATGGGCGTGGGATGAAGATCGGTGAAAAACAAAGATAGGACATGCCCAAAAGGCATGGCTATGACTCTTGTGTTGATACTGGCCGTGCCTAACATGGCAGGGTCGTGCCTAACATGGCAGGGTCGTGCCTAAAAGGAACGACCGTGTCTTTTATCTAGAATCTGCTAGAGGCCGACAAAGGCAGGCCGTGCTATTTTGGCATGGCTATGCCTCTCTTAAAGCAAGTACCCGTGCCAACCGCGGGTGGGTTGTGCCATTTTGGCACGACCGTGCCTCCCTTGAGGTGAGTCATGCCTCCTTTGAGGTAAGCACCCGTGACCATCACCGGTAGGCTGTGCCTCCTTTTATTTATTTTCTCTCATTTTCCCTAACCCAATCCCTCTACTTGGTTTTTCTTGTCTATTCTTTTTTATGTAGGATTCAAAGATGAGGAGTGTGACTACAAAATGGAGGGTGACTTCGATAGTGGAATGACTTATATACTTGACACACATCACTTGGTAACCTCCCTAACTTCCTCTTTTTTCCACATCCTTTGTAATATATTTTGGTTTTCATTGGAACAATGAAAGAATGAAGTTTGAGGGATGTATATATGTTGGGTTGTCAGTCAATTTTTGTCATATTTTTTTTGCATTATAATTTTTTTTAGTTGCATCATATATCATATCATTATTTATTTGTTTCTCATAGCAAGATACTCACACGTTTGTTCTAGATATTCATGTTGTTGTGTTAAAGCATGCTAGTATGCTTAGTGATCTATCTTCTCCTATCCGTAGATAGCATAAAATGAACAATATTTTTATTAGAAGAGTTTGAGTGCTGGCCTAGTTTAAGGATCTCTTCACACTATGCTTGACTTTGATGGTAGATACTTTCGAAAATAGTTATGATTCATAGAATCGGACTAGTATGCTTGTTTTCCATTGTGACTTTTCAACTATATTTTGGTTACTAGATAACCTCGGTTCATATCAACTCATTGGGAAAAATCTGCATCCCGAAAAAAGAAAAAGAAAAAGATTGAGTTGAAAAAGAAAATATACACATTGAAAAAAGAAGAAGAATAAGAGATAAAAAATAGTTGTCATGAGTGAAAACTAACAAGTTACCTATTTGAGATCGAGTTAGGTTACTGGAGAAATAACTATTATGCTTCTCTTGATATCGAGTATTCCTTTGAGACCTTGTGTAGTTTGAGAGGGATGAACTTTGCGAGTGACAGGTAAGTGCCTATCACTGGAAGCATGAGGAATATGATTAGATGACAATTTGACTAAGCACGGAGAATTTCTACTTAGGCCACACTCAAATAATTTTGTTGTCTTGCTCATTAGTGAAACTATACGATAGGATTAAACTAATTCACTAGGGATTATGATGTGGTATTTACACACAAAAATTTAAATTATAGATTTTGCTTGAGGACAAGCAAAGGTTTAAGTCTCGGGGTGTAATGTATGTAGATTATATATGTTTTTAAGTATCGTTTAACATATATCTTGTTATATTTAATGAGAATGATTTGCATTCACACACTCGATTTCTATATGATTTTTTTTACTTTTACTCTTTTAGTTCGGAAAATTGCTCTTTGCTTGTTTTCATTGATAGGACATGAATTCAAAGCTAAAATAGAGTAAAAAGCCTTGGAACATGAAGTTGGAGCATCATCGAACCGATCACACAAAGCATACATAAAGAAAGAGGCTTTCAAAAGACTTTCAAAAGAGAATTTTGATCAAGGAACAAGCTCCGACCGTGTCCCATGACACGGCCGTGTTCCTCGAACAAAATCGGTGCCAAAATATAGCTAAAATTGAGCCAAAAGATTCTCATACGTCCAAGCCATGATAAAAAGAACGGCCATGTCAAAATCCCAGTTTTTTCCCAAACTGATCACGACACGGCCATGTCAAATTCTAGATACCACTATGGGCTAAAAGTAAAATGATCATAACTTTTTGTACGGTTGGAGACACAGGCTAATCCACCTACCAAAATGTAGATAACTTGAACATCTACAACTTTTCTTCAGGGTATAATAGGAGAAAACATGGTCTATTCATGATAAAATGCACGGCCGTGTCGCATCCTCCGCCCATACTATAGAACAAACTTTGAACCACCATAACTTTCAGGTCAATTGGAGTTACGGGGCCAAAAACCTATAAAATTAAAGATAATTTCAGATATACAAGTTTGGTTCAGAGCTCAACCCGAGATAAAGTGGTCTAAGGGGTGAAAAATCTATTTTGACGGAGCCCAGTAAATGGGGCAAATCTGGAAAGTTTGGGGAGGTATAAAAGGGTCAAGAAAACCCTTGCCTGACTCTTCTTGGACTAGGGGGCTCCTCCCCTTTCCTTGGGAGAGGATTTTCCCCTTCTAGGGAAACCTAAGAGCATCCATCTTTACCCATCAAGATGATCCGTCCACCTCCAGAGCAAGAAGACTCTCCCAAAGACATCGACATCGCATTGATAAACATTCTCTTCTCTATTCTCTATGTATTGAGTTGTAGAATATTGTGGCAATGAGTTGTAGAATATTATTCTTCATGTCTTTTGGTTGTTTCTTCATTGCTATGGAGTAGTCCTCTGAATTCTAGGATGTAGGAAGTAATTGTGATGTGAAATTGATGTATGAACTATGGATTTATCCATTTTATTGTTCTATGATGTGTTTATGACTTGTTCGATGTGTGTGATACCTTGTTTATGTTTGATTGAATGTGTGTGTGAAATGTATGCATGCGGATGTGAAGGATTAGTCACCATATAGAGGAGAGGCTTTAGATTGTATGCTTGGGGAACCCTATGTGACAAAGGGTTACCTTAACCGGACTTTCTAGAATCTTTACCTTTAAAGGAGGACTAATTCTCCATAAGGGATTAGCTAATTAGTGTTTAATGGTTTTCACCAATTCAATGTTAGGAAGTGACTTGTGTAATCTAGACTTATGCCTAGGGAGCCCTTAGTGACAGAGGGTTACCTTAACCAGACTTTCTATGTTACCTCTTCTACTTAATAGCATTGAATAAAAATGGTATAAACACTCTGATGTAATCTTCACGGGTCTATATTGGTAATTTGGTTAGAATCCCTACAAGGATGTAAACATGGAGGGTAAGGAGGTGAACATGTATTAGGGATATTAACTTGTTAGTATTAGCCCTAAGAGCCAATTATGAGATGAGTAGACTTATTGGGTTAATGGATATGGATTGACTTATTTGGTTAATGGTTAATCCAATATGCTAAAATCCAACCCACTAAAGATGATTAATGAAGATTAATTATGCATTCAAGAAGGAAGATTATTGAGTTAGACTCAAATTGATCCAATTATTGGATTGAGTCCAATTCGAATTAGACTCATGGAGTAAATTTAGATTGATCAATGAGTTAGACTCATTGGGTGAACTCGAATTCACCAAGGTAGAGGAAATGTCAATTTTGAATTGATCATGATTAGACTCAACCAACTAAGGAGGATTAATGATGCTCATTAATAGAGATTAATGGA
>JBBUKS010000100.1:6061771-6078131 GCA_038050645.1 Hedychium gardnerianum
ATCATAGTGAAACTGAAAGCCTAGAATCACTCCCTAACCAACCTTCACAACTCACTTCCCTCTCTTTTGGACCTAGATCTACAACCATCTCCCGCTCTCTCTCTCTCTCTCTCTTAAGCTCTTTCTCACGCACTCTCTATTTCTAGTTCACAAGCTTCCAAACTCGATTAGTCTAGCTACTAGCTTCACAAACTCACTAGTGCATTAATCTGCAATCCCTTTGGATACGATAATCTTTTATATTACTGGCGACATAGCCGTGCACTTGCACTACGTAGCAATTCACCTTTCGAAGTCTATGTGCCCGAGCACACAAGACGAGAGGATTCACATGAGTCAGATCTCGTATGTGTCAACTATAGATCAATCATGTATATTGTGTTATGTACTAAGCTTTATGTATCATATGCTCTGAGTGTCACAAGAAGATATCAATTGAATCCAGGTATGGATCATTGGGTGGATGTTAAAGCAATCCTTAAGTACTTAATAATAACTAAGGACTTGTTCTTGGTATATGGAGAAGGTGATATGGTTATACGTGGGTATATTGATGTCAGCTTTCAGATGGACAAGGATAACTCCAAGTCCTAGTCTTGATATATATTCACCTTAAATGGAGGTGCAATAAGTTGGAAATGTTTCAAACAAGAAACTGTTACTGATTCTACCACTAAGGCCGAATACATTGCGACTTCTGAAGCAGCAAAGTAAGTGGTTTTGATAGAAGTTTGTCACTGAACTTGAAGATGTTTTGAGTATTGTTGAAGCATTACCAGTTTACTATGACAACAATGGGGTCATTGCATAGGCCAAGGAGCCTAAGTCTCATTAACGATCTAAACATGTGCTTCGTTGCTTTTACTTGATCAAGGAGATCATAAGTAGGAATGAAATACAAATTGAGAAAATTTCCACCGAAAGGAATCTTGCAAATCCTTTGACAAAGTCTCTACCACAAAATAAGTTTGAGAGGTTTGTAGAATCTTGTGGTATTAGATACCAAGGTGATTGACATTAGGTCAACTGGGAATATTTTATGTTTGAGAGATGTCCTAAGGCAATCGCCTTAAACATTGTCTTATTTATTTGATAAATAAAAATTCACTTTTTGAGTGTATATTCTATATGTATGTGATTAGATCTTAAGCTCAATTAATGAAGTCCATAATACAATGCATAACATGAGAGAAATTGTGATTGGATCACAGTTAGTGAGTATCTCTTCATGTGTAATTTTGTACGCATTAAAATCTCCCTAGTTGATGAATTGATGAGACTAAACATCGTCGATTCTATAATACTAGCATATGTTATACTCCTTGATTTATCCGAGCAACCGATCCTCGCTGGCCGGAAATATTGAGATGTTGGGAGTTAACATATGGATGTTAATTAAGGGTAACTAGTTCATCGGATGTGACCTGCTATGAATTAGAGAATATGATTCTCAAAGAGTCAAAAAGAGAGAGAAAGAGATTAAGTCTATTTGGACTAGGCAAAGGGCAAATATGAAAATTATTTGCCGAACAGGGAGAAAAATAAACCACGTCTATTATAGGCGAGTTGGTTTTATAGAAATTTATATGATCGGATTAGTTTTAATGTTTGTGCTTATGAAGAGATATATATAATACCTCTTCATGAAGAAAGAAAATTGTTACGTTGCAAAATCATATTGAAGTACCGCCCCTTCTCCTCTTGTTGTCGTCGAACACCAAGAAGTTGACGCCCCCTTTTTGGCCGCTACCCTTCTTGTGCCGCTGGTCATCTCTAACCATCGACCAACCTTGGTGAAGCCCCCTTCGGCCGAACCTTCTCTTGGTTGCAAGGAATTGGCCAAATTCTCCCTCTTGGCCGAAACTTCTAGTTTGGCTGAACCTCTCTTTGGTTGGCCAATTGTTGTCTGGACCTCTTCTCTTCGGTTCGTGTCATCTCCTTCCTTTGACTAGTACCAAACGGAGACGTGGCTTGTTGCTTGCGAAGATGTCTCGAAGAAAGCTCGGCGTGGATATCGATAGAGGCAAGTCTTATTAGGTTTGCTAGTTGATGTCGTTTCCATTAAACGTCATCAGACAGGTATAACCTCTAAATAAGTTTTTAATCTATGGTTATGTCTTACTCATGTATGTTCTTGAGGTTGTGTGATGCGTGTTGTAATAATTTAAGAAATTGTTTCGTTTTCGCTGTGTATTTTTCGAAAACATGTATATTTTGCACGTGCAAAACCCCCCAACAGTGGTATCAGAGTCACTTGTGTTTCAACTTAGATCATAGATCTTTGTTTTTCGCATGTCATAGGTTGTCATAAATTATATTGGAAAATTAGGAAATTCTTAATATGAAAATTGTTTCCTAATTCGATGTATAATTTCCAATTTTGAAAATTATTTCCTAATCCAATAGGAAATTCTAATTTTGGAAAAAATTTCCTAATCTGTTAGAAAATTCTAATTTTGGAAATTATTTCCTAATCTAATTAAGGAATTATGATTTATGGATTCTTCATGATATTTTGTTTCTTAATTAATTTATGATAACTATGTCATGATTGATGCCATGATTTATATCATGATTAATGTCATGATTATGTCATGTTATTCCATGTAGATAGTTTACAATTTTTGTATACGTTTTTTGCATGTAATTGATGAGATCTAAATTAAGTAAATCCCTTATTTAAATTTTAAAATTTATACCTTCCATTAATATAGTAAGAACTATAGTTTAATTTCTTGTTTGGGTTGTTGAACTCACTCCAACCCTAACTTGAAATTAGACTTGTTTAGACCATTGAGATATGATCAAATGATTGATGGGTTGACATTAATTTGAAGCATTAATTTTTTGGACTTACTCCAAGGTTAATGTGGATAGAGGTGAAGTTGGATGATATGCATATGATATATATATGTTAATGAGTTAACAACTTGATGTTTATGCAAATATCAATTGTTGATAACATAATATGATAGTTATATATGTGATATATAATTGACATATTTGATATCTACCACTAGAACTAAGAATGTTTTGTTGGACTCACTCTAAGATTATTCTTATCTATAGTGGATATCAACTCACTTGGAGAAAATCTATCATCTCCTGAATTCAAGGGGGCTCTTGAATTTGATATGTTCGTGGGATTCTTTTTATGGATGTGAATTGTTTGCATGCCATTTTTAATTCATCTCTCTTATACACTAAATTTTGTATTTCTAGGTTGTTAGATTAAGCATGTCTTCTTTGAATTTGTGTTGGATTTTAGAAACAAACAAACTAATAGGGCCAAACTTCTGGCTTCAAAACCTGAGAATTGTTCTCAAGGTTGAAAAAACTGTCTATGTCCTTGAAGATCCTCTTCCCACAAGTCTGGCGGATGATGCAACTTCTGACCAAATATTGGCCCATCAGAAGCATACGACTGATTTTGAGCTTGCAAGTTGCATCATACTAGCTTCGATGTCTCCTAAACTGCAAAAATAACATGAGTATATGGATGCTTATACTATTGTTTATCATCTTCGTGAGTTGTTTGATGAGCAAGAGAGATCCAAACAATTCGAGGTCCGCAAGCTTCTCTTTCGCTCAAAGATGTAGGAGAGTTCATCTATGATGCAGTATGTACTAAAGATAAATGACTACATTGTGTGGTTGGATCACTTGGATGTGTGATGGATCATGAGTTAAGTATTGACTTAATTCTACACAGTTTGTCTGATAGCTATTCACGGTTTTTGATCCACAATTCCCGAGTTGATCAACATGCTTAAGATAGTGGAGCCATCAGTTAAGAAAGAACCGAAAGCTGTGATGTTGTTTGACTCTTCTAAGAAAGGTTCTAAGAAGAGGAAGGCAAAGACTCAAGCAAAAGGGAAGAAGAAGGCTAAAATAGAAGAACCGACTCTAAAGAGCCCATGTCACCACTGCGGTAAAATGGGACATTGGAGAAGAAACTACAAGATTTATCTTTAGTTCTTGAAGAAGAAGACAACATCTGATACCCCATCTGCTTCAGGTATCTTCATTATTGAATGTCATACTATTTCTTATGATACTTGGGTATTAAATACAAGGTGTGCCTCACATATATGTAATGAAATATAGGGGCTAAGGAATAGTAGAAGATTGTCAAGGGAGAATCAAATCTGCGAGTTGGCAATGGAGCAAAAGTTGTAATTATAGTCATAGGAACTTATTTGTTAAAACTCCTTAGTGGACTAGTTTTGGAATTGGATAATTCTTATTATTTTCCTTCATTAATAAAGAACATTGTTTCTATTTCTTGTTTAAATAGAAAAGGTTTTCATTTAACTTTAGGTAATTGTTATATAACTTTGAATAATATTCTTTATGGAACTAGAACATTATGCAATGGAATCTACATGTTAGATGTATCCAATGACGTATTAAATATCGAAATGAGCAACAAATGTGCTCGAAGAGATTATCAATTAACCTCTTATGTGTAACATTGTCTCCTAGGCCATATAAGAAAGAAACGCATGACCGAATTGTAAAAGACTGGCATTTTGGAATCTTTTGAATTAGATTCATTTGATACATGTGCTTCAACGCTTAAAAGGCAAGATGACTAAGTTACCTTTTAAAGAAAAAGGTGAACGAGAGTGTGATGTACTGAGCCTTATACATACTGATGTATGTGGACCTATGTCAACTCATGCACGAGGAGGTTATAGCTATTTTATTACCTTTATCAATGATCACTCATAATTTGGGTATGTGTATCTATTAAGACACAAGTCTGAAGCCTTTGAAAAGTTCAAAGAATTTAGACATGAAGTAGAAAAATAACTTGACAAAAGTATCAAAATACTTCGATCAGATCGAGGTGGTGAATACTTAAGCCAAGAGTTTCTGGATTATCTCAAGGACAATGACATATTGTCTCAATGGACTCCGTCATACACACCACAACACAATAGTGTGTAGAAAGGTGAAACCAAACCTTATTGGACATGGTTAGGTCGATGATGAATCATGCAAATCTTCCCAAATTCTTTTGGGGTTATGCACTCGAGACGGTTGTTTACTTGCCAAACAAAGTCCTGACTAAAGTAGTCTCTACTACTTCATATGAGATATGGACTGGTAAAAAACCTCTTTTGTCTTATTTCAAGACATGGGGTTGTCCGGCTTATGTGAAGATGACTATATCAGATAAGCTAGATGCTAAGTCTGATAAGTGTCTATTTATTGGTTACCCTAAGGAAACAAGGGGTTATCAATTTTATTATCCCTTGGAACAAAAAATGTTTATCTTAAGGCATGTTGTATTCCTAGAGAAAGAGTTTCCCTTACAAGAAAATAGTGGGAGTGAGGTTAAACTTAGGATAGTTCAAGAGACTTCAATAGACACCGAAGAGATGTCTAATCAAGAACTACAACTAATTACTCGTAATGATGAGGTAATGGTTGAACCTGTTAATACACCGCCTCTTCATAGATCTAGTAGGACACGTCAAATTCCCAAAAGATATGGATTTCTCATAAGTGAATCGAAAGACTTGTTGCTCATTGAGAATGAGGGGCCTACTAGCGATGAAGAAATTCTGAAAAGTTTAGAAAGGGATAAATGGTTAAGTGCCATGAAGTCAGAAATATATTCCATGTATGAAAATCAAATTTGAAACTTGGTGGACCCATCCGAAGGTATAACACCTATTGGATACAAGTGAGTTTTCAAAAAGAAAACTCACATGGATGGTAATGTGATTACCTACAAAGCAAGATTAGTGACAAAAGACTATCATCAATAATAAAATATTGACTATAACAAAACCTTCTCACCAGTAGCCATGCTTATATGCATTCGGATACTCTTAGTCATAGCAGCTCATTATGATTATGAGATATGGCAAAGAGATATGGCAAATGGATGTGAAAACAGCTTTCCTCAATGAAAATTTATTCGAGGATGTGTATATGATACAACCCAAGGGTTTCACATCTATTGTCAAAAATAAAGTATGCAAGCTTCAACAGTCCATTTATGGACTGAAGTAAGTATCTAGGAGTTGAAACATCCATTTGATGAGGTAATCAAAGAGTTTGATTTCTCATAAAATCCAAACGAACCCTGTATGTACATGAAGGTTAGTAGGAGTGCGGTTGTATTCCTAGTGTTATATGTTGATGACATATTACTCATAGGAAATGATGTGTTTGTTCTATAGTCAATTAAAATTTGTTTATCCAAAATATTTTCCATAAAAGATATGGGAGAAGCAACCTATATATCCTTGGGATCAAGATTTATAGAGATAGATTAAGACGGTTGCTTAGTCTTTCACAGTCTACATACATAGATAAAGTGCTAGAATAATTTAGCATGGATGAATCCAAGAAAGGTTTTCATCCCATGAGACATGGGATTCACCTTTCGAAGTCTATGTGCCCGAGCAAACAAGACGAGAGGATTCACATGAGTAAGATCTCATGTGTTAACTATAGGATCTATCATGTATGTTATGTTATGTACTAGGACCGATGTATTGTACGCTCTGAGTGTCACGAGAAGATATCAGTCAGATCTAGGTATGGATCATTGGGTGACTGTTAAGGCAATCCTTAAGTACTTCAGAAGAACTAAGGACTTGTTCTTGGTATATGGAGAAGGTGATATGGTTATACGTGGGTATACTGATGTCATATTTCAGATGGACAAGGATGACTCCAAGTCCAAGTCTGGATACATATTCACCTTAAATGGAGGTGCAATAAGTTGGAAAATTTTCAAACAAGAAATCGTTGTTGATTCTACCACTGAGGCATAATACATTGAGGCTTCTGAAGCAACAAAGGAAGCAGTTTGGATCAAGAAGTTCGTCATTGAACTTAGAGTAGTTTCGAGCATTGTTGAAGCATTACCAGTTTACTACAACAACAATGGGGCATTGTAAAGGCCAAAGAACTCAGGTCTCATCAACGATCTAAACATGTGCTTTGCCATTTTCACTTGATCAGGGAGATCATAAGTAAGAAATACAAATTGAGAAAATTCCCATCGAAAGGAATCTTACAGATCCTTTGACAAAGCCCCTACCGCAAAATAAGTTTGAGAGTTAGTAGAAGCTTGTGGTATTAGATACCAAGGCGATTGACATTAGGCCAATTGAGAGTATGTTATGTTTGAGAGGTGTCCTAAGGCAATCGCCTTAAATATTATCTTATTTATTTGATAAATAAAAAATTCACTTTTTGAGTGTATATTATATATGTATCTGATTAAATCTTAAACTCAATTAATGAAGTCAACAATACAATGCATAACATGAGAGAAATTGTAATTGGATCACAGTTAGTGGTATCTCATCATGTGTAATTATGTACGTAATGAAATCTCCCTAGTTGATGAATTGATGAGATTGGACATCATCAATTCTATAAGACTAGAATATGTTATACTCCTTGGTTTATCCAAGCAGTCGATCATCACTGGGTGGAAACATTGAGTTGTTGAGAGTTAACATATGGATGCTAATTAAGAATAACTAGTTCATCTGATGTGACTTGCTATGAGACTTCATGTGGTTCTATATATGTCAATAAAGATCTCATTGCAGCTCAAGTTTAAGTTTCCTTAGACTTGAGGTGTTCAAGTCATCTTGGTCATGAAGACTTATACTTTGACATCTTTGCTATACATCTCCTAAGGAATGTAGTTATAGGATGATTGAGTATAAGTCAATATGTTCGAAGGTATTTGAATAGCTCACAAAGGATTCATCATTCCTTTTATTAGAAGACATATACCCTATGGCCTCTTGTCAAGATTATTGATCGTAAGTCTTTTGCCAAAGCAAAACATGTCAAGAGGATGGTCTTCTTGGATATGTGTTTGAGTAATTTGAATATGTAGGACAAGAAACTACTACTTGGATCAAGTGTGATATAGTCAGCCTAGTGGGGACTGACTCATAGACCATGTCCTGAACCAAGTGGGTATAAGATGCATGAAAGGTACAAAGTCACTGATTACTATAGTTGTCGAAGGGTTAAGAATTCATTCTGAAATCATCTGTGATATTCTGGTCAATTGGGGGTCATGATGTACTATTAGGTGTCACTCATGATCTTTTTATAATTAATGGTTAATTATGAATGACAACATAACTAGGAATCTATTGGGTCACATACACTACGAGTATTTTTCTTTATGACGTCAAACGAGTTATAGAATATGATTCTCAAAGAGTCAAATAAAAGAGAAAGAGATTAAGTCTAGTTGGACCAGGCAAAGGGAAAATATAGAAATTATTTAACGAATCGGGAGAAAAATAAACCACGCCTATTAGAGGCAAGTTGGTTTTATATGAATTTATATGACCAGATTAGTTTTAAAAATTTATATGACCGAGTTGGTTTTATATAAATTTATATGACCCGATTAGTTTTGTATAAATTTATATGACCAAAGATTAGTTTTATATAAATTTATATGGCCAAGTTAATTTTATATAAATTTATATGACCGGATTAGTTTTATATAAATTTATATGACCGAGTTGGTTTTATATAAATTTATATAACCAAGTTTGGGCTTATGAAAAAATATATAGAATGTCGTTTCATGAAGAAAGAAAATTAAAAATTCATTGCAAAACCCTATTGAAGTGGCGCCCCTTCTCCTCTTATTGTCACCGAACACCAAGAAGTCGTCGTCCCCTTTTTAGTCGCCGCCCTTCTTGTGCTGCCACTCATCTCTAGCTGTCGGCCACCCTTGGTGAAGACCCCTCTGACCGAACCTTCTCTTGGTTGCAAGGAGTTGACCGAATTCTCCCTCTTGGCCAAAACTTCTAGTTTGGTCGAACCTCTCTTTGATCGGTCAATTGTTGGTCGGACTTCTTCTCTTTAGTTGGTGTCATCTCCTTCCTTTGGATAATACCAAATGGAGACGTGGCTTGTTTCTTGTGAAGTTGTCTCGAAGAAAGCTCGACGTGGATATCGATAGAGGCAAGTCTTGTTAGGCTTGCAAGTTGATGTCGTTTCCGTTAAACGTCATCAGACAAGTATAACCTCTAAACAAGTATTTTAATCTATGGTTATATCTTGCACATGTATGTTCTTGAGGTTGTGTGATGAGTGTTGTAATAATTTAAGAAACCGTTTTCGCTTCCGCTGCATGTTTTTCGAAAACATGAATATTTTGTATGCGCAAAAAAACCCCAACAACATGGTCCCGCAAAATCAATTTGGGGGAGGGCTAATGGAAGACCTGAATTTGCACATGGAGGTGTTTTTAAGAATTTACGTGATGATGAAATATAATGGAGCCTGTGCGGATGCAATTCGGCTGATGTTGTTTCCCTTTTCCTTAAGAGACAAAGCCAAGTCTTGGCTTCATTCTCATCCGGCGAGCAACATATCTACATGGGACCAATGCGAGTAGAGATTTCTGGATAAATTTTTCCCTCCTAGCAAAATGCCACATATGCAGTACCAAATCGTAAGCTTCATTCAAAAAGATGGTGAGTCATTATTCGAAGCATGGGACAGATTCAAAAGATTGATGCAACAGTGTCCACATCATGGACTAGAGAAGTGGTTGGTGATCCACACCTTCTACAACAATATCTCATACGCGACAAAGGGGACATTGGACTCCGCTGCTGGTGGAGCTTTGATGAACAAAACCCTAGACAAGACCGAGGAGATCATAGAAAGCATGTCATTAAATCACCGCTAGTGGATATTTGAGCGTGGAAATCAAGCACAAACTCTAGGGAAATATTCAGTTAATGTTATGGACCTTCTTTCAACAAAGATGGACTCATTGACTAAGAGGTTTGATTTCTTGAACACAAGTATGGTGAATGTTGCTAACATTTTTTGTGAAGTTTGTGACTTGATAGGTCATGCAGCATAGAGTTGTTTAACGACTGCCAGCAACCAGGGAAGTCAAGTTGAGCATGTGGACACGATCAAAAACTTCAACCCAAGGCCGAGCAATCCATACTCGAACACTTAAAACCCTGGCTGGATAAACCACCCTAATTTTTCCTACCGAAACAACCAAGATCAATACCAAGGACAAGGGAATTAGTGATAGCAGTCAGGACAACAACAAGCTCCCTTGAAGTCACAACTTGAAGCGATGATGAAGGACTTCTTCTCAAGACAAAACCAAGCAAACAATGAGTTCCGATAGAGACATATTCAGACCGAGGAAGCCTTGAAAGATCTAAAAACAACAATAGATAACCTTGTAAGCCACACCAAGATGCTGGAAACTCAAATTGCTCAGGTTGAAAGCTCACTTTCAAGGACTTCAAGGAGATTTCCAAGGAAGCTAGAACCAAATCCCGTGGAGTATTACAATGCTACGACTTTGTTGAGTGGGAGGATTTTGGAGGAGTCATCTACGCTTATTGAAGATAAGGGCAAGGAATTGTCAGACAAGGCTAAAGTAACTCAGAATACAACTGGCGGAGAAGACGTTCTCTGAAATTCGAGGAAAAGACCAGGGAAATAATGTTGAATCCTCCACTAATGACGTACGTGCCATCAATACCCTTTCCACAACGATTATCAAAGGCATGCAAGGACAAGGAATTTGGCACATTTTTGGAGATGATGAAATCAATTTGTGTAGAGGTACCACTGCTAGACACTTTACTCTAGATGCCAAAATTTGCCAAATTTATGAAGGACATTTTGGCCCTTTGAAGGAAGATCGAAGATCATATGACCATAGCACTAATATGGAATGAGCATCCTCCAAATCTTAAGGATCTAGGGAGTTTCTCTATACCTTGTTTTATAGGGAAAATGAAGATATGTAAGGATTTTTGTGACATTGGCGCAAGAATAAGCTTGATGTCATACTCTATGTGCAAGAAATTAAAGTTAGGGGACCTAAAGTTGATGATCATGACTCTTCAACTTACTGACACTACTTGTAGATACCCATTGGGTATTCTAGAAGATGTGCCAATAAAAGTAGGTGACTTTGTGTTGTCTACTGATTTCGTCGTACTTAAACTAAGATCCCTATTATATTAGGAAGGTCTTTCTTAGCCACCACTGGAGTGATTATTGATGTCAAAAATCACAAACTCTCCTTGGTGGTGAGTGAGGATAAAATTGAATTCGACTTATCAAAGGCTACTGACAATTTTCATGTTGAAAATTCGTGTCATGGGATAGACAAGGTTTACAGGACGAAAGAACAACCACCAGATAAAGCCCCAAATCCTAAGAACGAGAGTGAAGCATCAAACAAGGGTAGCAAATACATAATCCAAACATGATCAAAGAAAAGGAGTGAGCTTAGAATCGAAAAAAAAAATCTCGGAGGAGGGAGCAAAATCCCCTCAAAGTCAAGGCTCTGAGTTGAATTAAAACAGGGGTCAAGCTAATGACCTAAAAAGAGCACTTCTTGGGAAGCAACCCAAGCTTTAATTAGTATTTTTCTTTACTTTTTAGGATTTTCTTTCACTTAGTTCTCATTCTAGTTTTGTGTTTTTGATTTTCACAGGGTTAGGGGCATCCACGAGCTGGTCGTAGAAGAAGTTACTGGTGTGGGAGACATTCAGAATAGAACATGGGGGGCAAGGGTGTCCCACACACGGTCGTGTCCCTCAAACAGTGTCCCCCACGGTACGACCGTGTGATTTTCACACGGCCATGCGCCTCTAAATCCCATCCATAGAAAAACCCATGGCAGGGCCATGTGTTTTTCACACGACCGTGTCGCGTGAGAATTTAGGGTTAAAACCCTAGATCTGGCCATGTGTTCTCACACACGGTCGTGCCTCCCTCTCATCTCCTCCAACACTCATCTCCTTCCTAACCTTTCTAGAGCCCTAGATTCATCCCAATCACCAAATCTTTGTTCTCCCCTTCTTTCTCACCTCAAGAACATTTGTGAACCCTAGCTCCAATTTTTGCCCTCTTTTCTAGCACTTCAAGACCAACAAAGATGTTGAAAAGAGTGAAGCACGTTGATGCTTTGACATCAAAGGAAAAGGGCAAGAGAAAGGCACGCGGCAAGGTAACTAATCCCTATGGTATTATTTTCCGCAATGATGATCAAAAGTCTAGATTTGAAGTATTATTGAAACGTAGGATAGTTAGTACTTGTTATCTTGATGAACATGCTATGGAGATGCTAGGCATTAAGGAGGATGTGATGAGGATGATTGATAGGCTTGGGTGGGACAAATTGATGAGTATACAAAGTCCCACCTATAGTAGGATCACCCTAGAGTTCCTAAGTTCCATTGAAGTAGAGATTTTGTTAGGAGAACATAGTGGAGAGGGAAGGATTAATTTTCGATTGATGAATGAAGAATATCAATGGACCATGGAAGAGTTCAATTTTGTTTTTAGTTGCCTTGCGAAGGGAATAGGAGGGGCCCAGAGATTATTGACCCCAATATTTTTGGAGAGAGTGGGCCAATCAATTGCCTTATGACCCATCTAGGTCAAAGGCCTCTACCCTTCAAAACCCGATATTTCACTACATCCAACGCATTATGGTGAATACTATTTTTGGTCATTGAGAGAGCGATGGGTTGGTGCGAAGTAGTGAACTATTATTTCTATGGGGGATGTTAAATAATGCTAATCTTGATTCTAGATTCCACTTCATTAGACACTTAGTGAGGTTGGAAAGGCCACTATTGGGATGATTACGTTGGAAGGTTTGGAGGTTGTTCGAGGTAATTCGAGGATTGATTTGGGAGTTTGTTTGGCTACTAAAATGGTTTGCAGAGTTGGAGATTCATATGGTTTCATGATGGGAGATCAAGTACCCCTTGTATTACCAAATCTTGAATTTACATCTATCCGAAACCCCGCCAACTGGCGGTTGGATTCAATCTCACCACCCCTTAGTTAGTTGGATTCCCAGGGACCCTCTACATCATATGACCCACCTTCTCCTTCGTTTATCCATGGGCCACCCTCTCCTACCTATAGATCAGAGCCCCCTAGACATTCTTTTGCCTTTAGTGATACTGTTGTAGGGCATTCGGCGTTCGACTTCACCGAGTTCCAAACTGCCTTCGACTCCATTCACGCTAAGCACATCAATCAGAGGTAGTATTGGGAGCATAGGGAGGCGCTCTTTGATGAGAGATATCACCTCCTGAAGCAGCACTACGAGAATTCAGACATACTCTATGACCAAGCTGAGGATTTTTTTTCAAGTAGAAATAGCTCACAGACGGAGGCAGGAGCAGTAGTGGGAACATGAGGAAGATCACCGGGCTAATATACGTCGGATGATGGATCAAATCGACCGCCTCTATGGTTGGCACAACCACTTAGGTATCTTCCCACAGTTTCCCAGGTTTCCTCCTCCCCCTCCTTTTTGATTTTCTTTGATTGACATATTTCTAAATCTAGGTCTAGGGGGGGGGTGATTTTGAGTGTTCTTGTTGGTGTTTCTTATGTTGGTTGGTTAACAACTTCGCTAGGATTAGTATGTTCGTTTAACTTGATTAGTTAGCATGCATCATATCATATTTGTCTTTTTATTTATGTTCATGTTTCCTTTTTAGAATTTGGATTTGACACATACATGCATAAGACTTGTCCTCTTTAGCGATTGTTCGATTGTAGAGACTTAAGTAATGCCATGATAATATGCTCTTGTCTTTGAGGAGTTCATGTTTTTCTATCTTGTCATAGAATTTGATATAATCTTTTGTTGTGTCAGATACTATTTCACCATGTGTTTGCTTGATTATTTGCTCATACACTTACACTTATAGCTTGTTTCCAAAAAGTTGATTTAGTACAACATAGACATGATTAATCTTATTGGACTAGTACTTTGGAATCCATAGGTGACCCTATCTAGACATTTTAGTTATTAGAGACAGTCGGATTGTGCTAACCCATTTAGAAAAATCAAAATCCCCAAAAAAAAAGTTTGTTCAAGTGTTGCACTCACTTTGCAAAAAAAAAAAGATGAAAGAAAATAAGCATGGGATAAAAAGCAGTTGTCGTGGATGGAAATGATTAGGTACCCCTTTGAGACCGAGTTAGGTTACTAGGGAAATACCTATCAACTTCTCTCATTACCGAGTGCTCCTTTGAGATTTTGTGTCTAGGTTAGGGGAATGAACCTTATGTATGGTAGGTATGTGCTTAACACTGGAAACTTTAGGAGCATGATAGAATGATGATTTTCCTTGGTTTGGAAAATGAAAACTCTAGGATCGGGTTATGTACATTGCATAGTGATCATCTCGTTGGACTTGGTGAAGTTATTTGCACACCTTAGCTTGATAATTCTATTATTCGGTCGGTCTAGGTGAATTTGCTAGGGATCAGAGACATTTATTCATACACATTGGGCTAGACATCAATTTTTTCTTGAGGACATGCAAAGGTTTAGGTTTGGAGATTTTGATGATTGTATTTCATATAAGATTTTTATTAGTATTTTGCACTCATCTTGTGATATTTTAGGAGCATACATTGCATCATTTATTCACTTTTAGTATTATTTTTCTATTTTCTTGTTTGGAGAAATGCTCTTGTGCTTTTTCATTGATAGGATGAAGAATTAGAGCTCAAACGGAGTAAAAAGACTCGTGAAATGAAGACATAAAGTAAGGAACACGCTTTGGCAATGCCATGTCCCAAGACACGAGCGTGTTCCTCGAGACGAAAAGGAGTGAATTCCTCGAGATGAAAAGGAGTGAAGACGAAGCAACCGTGGGTTTTCCACTATCACACATGGTAGGGATGTGTGTTTTTCAAACAACATTGCTCCACTTTCCCAAAAAAAATCATGGCCCGGTTGTGTGTTTTTCATATTACCGTGTGCCACCTTCCAGAAAAACCCATGGCCCAACCATGTATTTTTCATACGGTCATGTGTTTTTCTAGAAAACTTCCCAGAAAAACCCTTGGCAGCCGCGGACGTGTTCCATTTCTGAAGAGGCCACAAAAAAAGACACGGCCCGACCATGTGTTTTTCAAATGACCCGGCCATGTGTTTTTCACACGGCCGTGTCGCCCTGCTGCAAATTTCACAGAATTGATATTTTTGGAAGTTCTTTCCTATTCTAAGGGTTGGGGAAGCTATAAAAATATCCTCAAGGCTCGTGGATCAGGGAGGGAGTTTCCTAGTGACAGGGAACCCTAGGAGAGCCATTCCAAGGAGCAAGAAGAGTTCTCGTCCATGTTGGAAGTTGGAGGAGTAGCCCAGAGACAATCTACGCTTCATAGAATAAGTCTTTCTCTCTTTTCTCTTAAGTTTGGATTGTTAAAGCTTATTTGCTATGTCTTCTTGCTATAACTCCATGTCTATAGAGTAGTGTTCTTGATTTTAGGATTATGAAGTAGTCCTTTGACATGTAGATGCTTTGTTTTTCTGAAGTTTCATATATTTATGTTTCTTTATTCTATGATTTGATTGTTTATGGTCCGTCTCTACTGTGCATACCTAACTCAACGCCAAAATCATGTTTTTTTATACCAAGGGGTGTGGAAAAGGACCGAGAGGTGAACCCAATCCTCTGACCCGTAGAATACCGAGACGTGGAGGGTTGGTCACGAAAGTAGACCAGGTTACCACGAGGATTCCCTAGGCTTTCACAGAGCTTAATGAGTCTACCTCGATTTGGCGTTACGCATTAAGGGAAGGCAATTCGAGAACTATGGGACATCTCGTGGGCCTCCATGTGAAAACAGTACTTCAGCAATGTCGCCCTGAAAGTAGGCTTCACGTTTATGTAGATACACGACATAGTTCTAAAAGATCACATCGGTTAAATCGAGATTGTCAACGTACACGAACAACCAATGAGAATTAGGAAACCAAATATAGGTTAGATGTCTACAGTCATTATGGTGAAACTAAAGTCCTAGAATGATTTCTCGACATCAGATTTCTTACTAGCAACTTTTCCTCGCGACTTTCTCCCTTTTCTCAAGACTTTCACAACTTTTGGATTCCCTAGATAACGGATTTCTCATCGTAGATCGGTACTCGATTTCTAATCCTCATGGGATCGGTACTTTTTATTACTTGACGACAATCGTGCACTTGCGGTTTGCGACATCACTAGTTTGGTCTCTTGATGAAGATGTGGTCCTTGCGAAGTCATGGGCCACTATCAACACTGACGCAGTCATTGGTAATGACCATAAGGATCAAGCTTTTGGAAATGTATCATTGATTACTACAGCAATCATCGGCCCATTGGAACTATATCGAGAATTCGGAAGTAGCTTAAATCACATTACTATAAGTTCACGCTGATGGTGAATGAATTTTTTGTTGGTGCAGGGAGCACCAAAATCAAACCTATGTTTTGATGTTGTTAAAGGTTCAAAGTTAAGTCTTATTGTTATCTGATAAACTAATCCAGTGTGC
>JBBUKS010000100.1:6094541-6104846 GCA_038050645.1 Hedychium gardnerianum
TGTAGATCTAAAGTAGATCTAGATAGAAAACATGTATGTGATTATTTTATATTTCGCACGGATCTTCTTGTCATGGGGTTCGAGGTTTCTGCACGCAAAAGTAATTTTGCGGCTCGATAAAACCCAACACAACGACCTCCTACGCCCGGACTTGAAGGCCACCCCAAGGTCCGCGACTGGCTCGCATGCAGGACGTCTCAGCGCGTCAATATACACATTATTAGTGTAAAGATATACTTTTCTAATTGGGTTTGGTGATACTCTGATGCGTTACTGATCTCGTGTGATTTACAAGCTCAGTTCTTCGTCGAATCTACTGTGCTTGCTTGCTGCAGTGTCTGGCCAGTGGCAACCCAAGCTTGTTATGTACGTATTTGGATCTTCTTAACGCAAAGTATAAGATTTTTGAGTGTGCGCAGTTCGGTGAGGCTTCATAAACAGAAGTTTCCATATCATATGAAGCAAATACCTGCAAGGTTACTTTTTCACCTGTCCATTATACTTGATATATGAAATGCTCATCAGTAGTGATAACCATTGCTCAGTCTTGTTTCTTTTGACCTATGAGCTTGCTCTATAAGATTAATGTACAAAAAAACTTGATATGGAAGATGTGAACTCCTATCTCTGCAACACGTTGGGGAACATAATTTCTCATTTCTCTTTTCTTCATGAATATGGATGCTATATATATCTATAATCGCTGCATTGTAAACCCGGGGCGTTCATACTCTCTTTTAAGGAATTTTTTAGGGTATAATGAATTAAATCATACAATAGTGATGTGGCGAAGACCGTCATCCTCCACGTGGCTCAGTTGTGTCAACATGCAAGCTGAGTTATAAGTTAAGTCAAGACAAACAATGACCTGGTCAACATGCACCTGAGTCAAGTCCAACAAAAACGGAGTCAAAACGCACCTGAGCCAAGACAAACGGAGCTTGAGCCAAATCAAAGAAAGCTCGAGTCCGAGTCAAATCCCAATTCGAAGAACTTACTGGGGAATTGAGGGTCAGACTCTTTTAGGAGTCCGACCCCTCGACACTCGGTCGTTCCCAAGTCCTTAATACTCGGTCGTAACCAACTCCTCAACATTCGGCCACCCCGACCCTTCGATGCGGTCGCTCCTACTTCCTCAAACGCTCGACTCAGTTCCTCGACGGTCGAGCCTCCCAAGTGCCTCCATCTCACGCACCTGGGTGTGGACGACGTGGCTAGAGAAGGCGACGGAGAATGTGGGACCACGGGGCGTCCGAACGTGAGTGGCGGAAGAAGCAGGGAATGTGTGGTGAAGTGACATCCCCTCAACCCAAACGTGGTTGATTGGGGAATGGATAGGGGAACGTGCGTGCCTAGGGACCTGGATAGGGGAACATGGGTGTCATGTCTATCTCCTCCAAGGTGGTATAAAGAAGAGCTCACTTTCATGGGCGCAAGTACACGCACAAAAAATCTAGACTTCGACTCTCTACTTCTCCTTCTTTGACCACCGAAATGCAAGGTTGCAAAGCTCACTTCCAGAATCCATTTTCGATCTAATCCACAAAACCATAACATTCAATTCAATAATATAAAAACTGAAGATCAAATCTTCATTCATATAAAATTCAAGACAAAAAAAATTCCAGAGAATTCCTAAAAATTGAACAATTTTTCGATTCAAGAACTAAACAATAAAAATTGGACATGAAATCGTTATAATTGAGTACTCTAAAGAATTTCCAGAAAATTCCTAAAATATGAAAAATTATTTCGATTAATAACTAAACAATAAAAATTGGGTATGAAATTATTATAATCGAGTACTTTAAAGGATTTTTGGATAACCACTCAACACAAACATATTCAGAAAACTAAACCCTAAGTATTGGGCATGAAATCGACAACCAAAAACTAAGGCGCTGTTTCACTTTAATTGACAGCCAAAAACACAAACTCAATCAAAAAATTAAATCCTAAATCTCATGGAATCATTCAATTGAAAAAGACCAAACACAAACCCACTCATAAATGTGTAATTTAAATGGGAAAAAAATCATAAAGTCTAGCAAAAAAAATCATACTTTCTTCTTTTGTTCATTGATTTTTCCCTTCGTTTGAACAAAGTAAGGCGCTGCTTCACTTCAAAGGTTCGGTCGCCTCTCCGATTTTGGCCTTCAAGGTCGACTGAATTCGATGGGCATGGTCGTCGATGGTTTAGGGTAGAAGTCGACATTGGGAATTGGGAGGGAAAGAATGAGTATTAGTGGGTTTTAATTAAAACAGAGGGCAATGGGGTAAATTGATATTCATCAGGGAGCTGAAGTAAATAAATATGTTTGGTCAGAGAGTGTGAACAACTTTTTTCTGATTTAGGGACCGAAGGTAAAGTTTCAATTGTGGTTGGGGATTTTTGGGCAAAATTTATCATTCAAGGACTAAAATAATTTTGGAAAAAGGAAAAATTTTGGAATTTTTTTTTTGAAAATAATTTTGGAAGATGAAAATTTTTGGAAAATAATTTTTGAACAAATTTCGAAAAAAAAATTTGGAAATTTTTTTTTGTCGAAAACAATTTTGAATTTTATTTTTTTAAAAGAAAAATTTTCAAAGAGAGATTTTAACAGGAAAAATTTTAAACGAGAATTTTTTTTTTATAAATATTGCTCCCCTTAACTTTGACATTCATATTTAAAAAATATTATGCAATTATTAAACTTAAGTTAAAATAAATAAAAGCATCTAAAGTCCAAGCATATATGATATGTTTAAATAATAGATCAAGCAGACTGAAGCTAAGCATAGATATCAAATATCCTAATCAAGCACAGCATATATATAGCAAGTCACAGTAGACAAAGCTTAAAAGATTAAGTACATAAAACTAAAGCATCGAGTACCCTAAAAGTCAATTAGTCATAGATAATGATATGTCTAATAACAACTTGATCTCTGGTAGCAAGAGGTAAGAGGCATCCTATATTTGCCTTGTAATAAGCATTATCAATTATACTTAGATCTACTGAATTCATTGATTTAAATCTAGGACCCTCAAAAAAGTTAGCATGTATAAGATCGAGAGTCAAATGAGTGTATGTTTCAAGTAATGTTTGAGAATAGATAAGAAAGGCATAGAATCGATCATGTGAAGGTCGGGTGCCAAGATAATCTCGGAGTATATCAAGTGAGAAGATGAAATCACCACATGCTACTCTAATTTTGTAGTTGAACTCATCTATTTGAACTAGATTGTGATAGAATTCAGCACATAGTTCAAAGTTAACATAATGTTTGCAAGAGATAATTTTGGACATGACATAATAGTTGAATATTTCTACTACATTGGGGCAGTAGGTGGTGTAGAAAGGTATGTCAAGATACCTAGATCCTAGAGGTATGAACTCTCTATCATGGAATGTATGTCTAAGTTCTTCAGTTGGGAATCTAGGATCATAGCTAGGATTTGAGGGTCCAGCCTCAGTTTCTTAGTTTCTTTTGCCTATATAAAAAAACAAGACTGTAAAATAGAAAATATTAAAGGAAGGGATTTACGAAAATTTGTTACCGAGGCATTATAGTGGTTTCGGAGCACTTTGGAGACTTAAAAATGGGTTTTCGGTGCTTGAAGAGAAGGAGGAGAAAACTTGGGATGAGGGTTTGGCTGGTCTCGGTTACGTTTTTATAGATGCAAATCAGTTGATTGATAAAGTTATCAGTCGACTAATATTTTTAATACGCAGGCGACCATTCTCACGAGACTGGTGGTTCAAGTTTCAATGTTCCGTTGACTAATACGTTTATCGGTCGACTATATATGTTAGGTCGTGTCAGCCTGTCACTGTTCCTTACTGAGGTAAGTCAGTCGACTGGTCGTGGTTCCTAGTTGACTGTTCTTATTAGTCGACTGATTAAACTATCAATCGATTGAAAACTAATTTTTCAAAATAATTAATAGACATTATTTTTCAAAATAATTTGGTATAAAATATCACATCTAAGAAGTCGTCCTTAAAAAAAATGTCTAACACTCTTTTTTCCTTTACTTAATTGATATTGAAAGATTAAAGAGTTTAGTATGGAATTAGTCACTTTCAGTGAATATTTTGAGTTTAGACCCCCTTTGTTTATGTTGATACATTTGTCTACATCAGAAACTTGGACTAGATCCTAACATCTCATACTCATCTACGTGGCTTAATACATAAATATGTTAGTTATTAGGTGTTTGTGAGATGCAAAGTCTGCCTAGATCTATAAGTTCATACTATGTATGGTAATACCTAAGCTAGCTCCAAAAAGAAATGAAAATAAATAAGTATGACATTAACATAAATATATTCTACTTATCTAAAATTCCATAATTCCTATAAGTTTAAGCTGAGTGAAAGAAAATTGTTAATTTTATTTATCATCTCACCAATTCTAAGTGATCAAACAACGATAACCTTATAGTTGTGTGAGATGATTTGTTTAACTTAGTTATGAATTTTTAATTAAGTTAATTTCTAATTTAGAGTTTAGGTTTTAAAGTTAAGTTAGTGTTGAAATAATTAATACTTATTTAATTTTGAATTAAGATTAGTTAGGTATTTAAGTTCAAGAATTAAGTTAAAGAGATAATTATTTAATTTAAAATGAATTAAGTTAAAATTAATTTTGAGTTAAGTTTAAAATTAAGATAACCATTAAGTTAAACTTTAAATTGAATGATTAAGTTGAAATTTAAATTTAATTAAGTTGAGTTAATTTCGGATAAATAATTAAGTTAAGATTAAATTTAATTAGCTATATGGATTAATTAAGATTAATTATTTTTGAATTAATTAAGAATTAATTATTCAGATTAAAGTTAATTAATAAGTTAACATTAATGAATTTAAGTTAAACATAAATAGGTTAAGATTAATTTGAGCTTAGAATTGTTTAAATTAATTATCAATTTATTCTGATTAATTTTATTTAAGTTTTTGAATTAATTAAGGTTAATTAAGTTAAACTTAAGTTAATAACTAATTAAGAATTAAGTTAACTTTTTAAATTGATTAAGTTGAAATTATAATTAAGTTAGTTTTGAATCAATAATTGATTAGTTAAGTTAATTTCTGATTAGAGTTAAATCGGATTAATCTTTGATTTAATTGATTAATTTTAATTTTAATGTTCAGATTCAATTAAGGTTAGTTTATGATTTAGTTAATTATTTTCGAATTTAAATTAGAATTATTTTATTGAATTAATTATGTTACAAATTAATTTCGAATTAAATTAATTATTTATTCGGATTGATATATTAAGTTAAGATTGATTGATTAATTTATAGCTTGAAAAAGGTTGTTTAACTTTTATTAGATTCAAACTCAATTTTAGGTTCATTAAGAAGGAGTTTATAAGATAATCTTTCGGATTGTGGTGAGTCATAACGGACATCGTTAAAATAACCACGTGCCTAATATTAGTGTCAACCTTACGAGCCAATCAAAAGATAATCAATATGAGACCTTTTATGATAAATCAAATAAGACCATGATTTTAATACCCACGTTAGGTAAGAAATACAATAAATTTATTGGAATTATATTTGAGATGTCTTACGAATATTATAATAACTTTAAATCAAGACTAATATACTCTCGAAAATTTTCTAAGTGTAACTATGCACTCAGATTTGAATTTCACAGCACAAAATGAGAAATGAGGATTTTTGAAATCTTCACAATCTGACTATAATTTGACATAAACTCATTAAAAAGTCTAAGTCGATCATATTTACTCATCAATATCATCAAAGTATTCTAGAACTCCCCTAGTTCAGATTATGTCAAGATTTTAAAATTATAAATATTATAAGATCATCAATGAATTTTGATTAAAATTTATTGATGATTTTAAAAATTTTAAAATTATTTCAAATTAAGAACGTTATATTTTAAAGAGTCTCTTAGTGTAAATTAAGAAAAATAAATTTTTAAAATTTTCAGACATCTTGACTAAACAATCTTTGACCAACAGACCTTTGCAGACCGAAGGATTGGAAGATAAGTGATGAATAACAACATATGAAGGTTGCAATTTAATTAGATATATGGGCCCAGTGATGCCGTGGAGAAGAATATGTGCATATTTTTAGTTATCATATATCTGGACTAGTAATACTGAACTAGGTGATACAGTGGAGAATAGACCGACCTGAGTTAATGTTTGAAAATGATAAATCCCTTGTCTTTTTTATGACCGCGTTAACAATTTAATTGCTCGAAGAATATTCAATTAAAAAGTCGCCTTCCCATTTGAGACATTTATTATTCGAAGAATATTCAATTGAAAACACGTTAATATCTAAAAATAAATAAAAAAATAATATAAAATTAGTTTTAAAAAACACTCAGATTAACATATTTAGTATTTATTTTGATGTTTGATGCCCACGCGAACAAAATAATTGATATAATTTTTACTTTGATTTTCTTCGAGCTATCATAAATTTGAACTAGTAGTGGACTAAATGATATCGTAGAGAACAGGAATGAGTCAATGTGTGAAAATGATAAATTCTTTTAATTTTTCTATGACCGCGTTAACAACTTTAGTCTTGGAAGACTTAGAATTACCCCGTATTCAATTTTCTATAATATTGCTTATTTAACTTTTATATTTATTAAATTACATAACCATTTTAAATTATGTCCCTCTTTATTCACTACAAGAAATCCCCTCATTAGCAACGGAATTAGAAATTAAATTAATTTTCGATTGCTAGTTAGCGATCGAAGTTTAATTCGATCACTAATTAGCGACCGAAAATAAATATTGGCGACTAAATTAAATTAGGCCGCTACAACAATGACCGGAATAGGGTTTTTTAGCGACCGATTTAATTTTTGATCGCTAATTAGTAATCGAAAATTAACTAGCGACGGATATTAACGTTCCATCTTTAACTAGCGACGGATATTAACGTTCATCGCTAACTAGCGACGGAATTTAAATTCCGTCACTAATTCCGTCGCTAAAACATGTATTTTTTATAGTGTTAGCGATCGAAAATTAACTTTGATTGCTAATCAACGACCAAAATTAATTGGTTGCTAAAACCCCCTAAATATCCCGCGAGCCTCCTTTTCCACGCGAACCCTAAATTCTCGATTTCTCTTCAATCTCGATCTCTCTCCGATTTTCTCTCCGGTCACCGCCTTCTCTCCGGCCACCCCCCGGTAAGCTTCTCTCCTTACCCCTCTCCTTCTCCGGCCCGATGTGGGTGCAGCGAGGTGCGACGACCGCTATGTCAAATATGGCCGTGAGGCCGAGCGTGACCTCAGTTGCCGCCTCAACCAGGCTGCGTGGCTAGCCTGGATGCTGGCTAGCTGCGTGGCTGACCGACTGCGTTGTTGCCCGCTAGGCTGGCCGGGAGAGGCTGCGAAGCTGGCCGTGAGATCGGTCGCCGCAAGCTCGACTATCCGCGAGTTCGACCGCTCGAGACCTCGACCGGCCATGAGGTAATCCCTGTTTGTGTGGCTGGGTCGTGTTTAGCTCTATTCGGGTGCATGTGCAATCTTGGCCGGGTGGCCAGACATGCTTTGATGTCTCTATTTTTTGTGATGTTTAACATATATTTGAATGTTGATTTTATAATATTATTTGTGCAAGTCTCTATTTGTCGTAGACTTAATTATAGTATTTGAAGACACATTTTTATTCAACTGCTTGAGGTATCTAGAACAATAGATCTTTATTGATAGCATTAGGTTTTAATGATTTAATTTAACTATTAAGTTACACGTTTAGGTTTTAATGATTTAATGATACTATAAGCATGCTTAGTTTTGCACGTTAAATAATGTTGCAAATGTATTTCTCATTATGTTACAATATATATAAATAAAGCTTGGATGTTCAATAGATTAAAAAATGAATTTATCACTAAAGAATATTTTGATAGAGTTAAAGAATTTGTATAATTCGCTAAGCATCATCCAAACTATATGAGTGGCGACTTGTTATATTGTCTGTGTAATCATTGTAAATGTAAAAAATTTGTGTATGCTGAGTAACACTTTACGGAGACGTCCCACTTCTTGAGAGGTATTTCACAACACACATAAAAAGAAAAAGATGACACCTTTGTCGATACTCGATCAAAAGCCATAGACATAAGAATTTAAACTTCATTACCGCTCACAGTTAGAAATTGATTACTTGCTTTATTAATTGTATATTAGATATTAATAATATTTTTTTTATATAGGATGAAATTACTAATCGAGTTGCTCAGATGTTACAGCCTAGTACAGAGGGAGAGGAGTTACAACCTCCATCAAACGAGGTACTAGATGAGATATATTATGATATTATCGGTGAAAGGAAAAAGAACTCCTTCGGCCTTGACTTCCAATCAAAAGTCGCATATGGCTGTGCGATGGCTCCTAGGCTCAGGGTAATCACAGTTCTTCTTCATCTACTCGAGTGGAAGCATTAGAAAAAGAAAATAAAAAATTAAAGGATCGGGTCACAACAATAGAGTCATCGATCCTAGATCAAGTTAAGGCGTTAATAGAACAGCAAATGCAAGAATTCATTGATAGATGCATTCAAAATTTTCCAACGCCATAATATTTTGACTCACAAGAGACTCATGACCTGAACGCTCCTTCTAAGTAGCATTTGAGGTGTATTGACCTTTAACTTGTATTAGTCATAATATGATTCTTTTAGTTTTGATATTATATATATAAAATATACTTCTAATTATATTACATCTTTTCAAAAACAATGCACTTAAAGAACTAGATTTAATTACTGTGCTTATATCATTAAGGTATGTATTCATTTAATTTAAATTCGTGTTGATTAGATTTTGCATTTTCGGATAAATAGTTTAAATTTAGATTCATATATATAACAAATTTGTTTCAAAATAGAAAATGTAGTAGTGTACGTAATTTTAACCATGTCTTAGCTTTTTTAAATAACCTATCGGACTAACACTTTACTGCAGGTTGTGATGATGAGATATGATCAGTATTAGTTTTTTAGATTTGAATTGGGATGTAATGAATTAGAATTATATTGCTTTTGAACCATGTATCACTTTAGATTCATATATCGTTAATATATCTTGGATTTGATAGTGTGAATGTGTTTGTGAATGTGTTCGTCAATGTGTCTTATCTCAAATGGTAAGCACGGAGACATTTGTTGCCTGAGGTGCCGAGTTCGAGCCCTCTTAGCAACATATTACAAATTGTATTGTTGTTTGCGGTGCCGTGTTCGAGCTCTCTTAGCAACAGTGTGGTACTGTGCCTCTCCAAAAAATTGAGGTGCTACCACCATGAGGTCTGGGGTTCAAATCCTGGCTAGTAGCCAGGTTCCTGCCCTCCCTTATGCACTAGTCATTGTTCAGGCTGGCTAGACTAGCCCCCGTGATTTACCTCCTCCGTATTGGTCCTGGGACGAGCTGACGGGGGCGCGGGGGCGAGCGTTTCGCCTTGCCACCGTGAATGTGTTCGTCTATATTGAATTGAGTGTGTTCACGCGATACATTTGAATGTATATCTCGTGAATGTGTTTTGTTCTGGATTTGAATTAGTATTGATTTGTTTAGAATGTGTTGTATGTATCATGTAAATAGGATTGAATCTCCCAAAGAGGGGAGGTTTTGTCCATTTTTTAGGAGATTAGCGACCGAATATTAATTTCGGCGGCTAAATTATCGTATTCCAGACCACCAATTGGTCGGTATTTGGTAGCAACCGAGATTAATTTTGGTCGTTAACAATAGCGACTGAATTTTTATTCGGTCGCTAAATAGCGATTGAATTTTTATTCGGTCGCTAAATAGCGACTGAATTTTTATTCGGTCGCTAAATAATTTCGATTGCTAATATGACGTCGATGACTAAAATTAGTGCGACCGAACAATCGAAATGTTCGGTCATAAATTTCTAATTTTCTTGTAGTGATGAGCAATCGGTCAATTATTATATAATATTTAAGTTCACCAATCAATTTTTAAAGTTATTGTACACGATTTGTGACCAATAATCGACTACTCATAACTCACTAGTCCACTACTAAGATTATTTCAAAATTGTTTTGATTTAAAAAGGTCATAATTCTCTATTTATGTTATGAAATCATGTCTAAGAACATAATTTCAAAGTCTGTAAGAGGCTACTCCGTCTGAAGGAGTTCATTAGTGGAGTTTTTACTTGCCTTGGATTAACAACCAACTAGGTTAACCAAGTAAACCTCGAGCCTCTTCTAATTTTTATGCTTATTATTTTTAATTAACTAGTGTGTGTCCTTGCTAAGTTCAAATAGCAAGAGAAA
>JBBUKS010000100.1:6109781-6121817 GCA_038050645.1 Hedychium gardnerianum
TGTGGAAAAAGAAGCATGTTCGTAGAGCTTGATGAATCAGTTGGTGGTAATGTATCCTTCGGAGATGAATCAAAGATCGACGTGAAAGACAAAGGTAACATTCTCATCTATTCAAAGAATAGAAAACATGAATTTATTTTGAATGTTTTCTTTGTGCCAAATATGAAGAGTAACATCTTGAGCTTAGGACAACTCTTGAAAAAATGATATAATATTCATCTAAAAGATAATATGCTCATCTTGAAAGATGATATTGGTTGCCTAATTACTAAGGTGCCTATGTCAAGAAATAAAATGTTTTTGCTTAATATTCAAAATGATGTTGCAAATTTTCTCAAAGCTTGTTATAAAGACACCACTTGGCTATGACATCTTTGATTTAGGCATCTCAATTTCAGAGGACTACAATTGCTTTCAAAGAAGGAAATGGTGAGAGGACTACCTTGCATCAAACATCCTGACCAATTATGTGGAGCATGTCTACTTGGCAAGCATTTCAGAAAAGGTTTTCCAAATGAGTCAAGTTCAAGAACCCAAAAGCTACTTGAACTTATACACACAGATGTTTGCGATCCGAAAAAGCCAAGTTCACTTGGTAAGAGTAATTATTTTCTTCTCTTCATAGATGATTTTTCTTGGAAAACTTGGCCATATTTCTTGAAGCAAAAATCGGAGGTCTTCAGCATATTCAAGAAATTTAAAGCTACTATAGAAAAGGAGAGCTATCTCGAGATCAAAGATATGCGATCTGATTGAGGAGGAGAATTTATCTCAAAGGAATTTCAAGAATTTTGTGAAGCCAACAGAATACGACGACCTCTAACAGTTCCAAGATCCCCTCAACAAAATGGAGTGGTGGAAAGAAAGAATCGAACTATCCTTGACATGGCAAGGAACATGCTAAAAAGAAAGAGGCTACCAAAAGAACTTTGGATAGAAGCAGTTGCATGTGCAGTATACTTATCCAATCAGTCACCAACAAGAAGTGTGTGGTGCAAAACACCACAAGAAGCATGGAGTAGAAGGAAGCCTGAGATCTCTCATCTAAGAGTTTTTGGGAGTATAACCCACGTTCATGTGCCTAACTTAGCAAAAAACAAGTTGGATGATAAAAGTAAGAAGTTCATTTTTATTGGCTATGATACAAACTCAAATGGGTACAAGCTATACAATCCAGATACCGGAAAGACAATCATCAGCCGGGATGTCATATTTGACGAGGAAGGAGAATGGACATGGAAATATCAAGATGAAGACTACAACTTCTTCCCATACTTTGAAGAAGAAGATGTTGAGTAACCAAGGATGCAACAAACAAGAGAGGAGTCTACTACTCCACTAGTAATACCAACCTCAAGTACTCAAGGAAGGAAGGAGAATGGACATGGGAATCTCAAGATGAAAACTACAACTTCTTCCCATACTTTGAAGAAGAAGATGTGGAGTAACCAAGGATGCAACAAACAAGAGAGGAGCCTACTACTCCACAAGTAACACTAACCTCAAGTACTCAAGAAAATTTATCTGCATCAACTTCAAGTGAAAATTCAAGTGAAAGAGTACCACACTTTAGGAGCTTACAGGACCTTTATAAGTTAATTGAAAATCAAGATAATCTTACTCTATTTTGTCTCTTTGTTGATTGAAAGCCTATGGATTTCCAAGAAGCTATAAAGAGCAAAAAGTGGGAAGATGTGATGGATGAAGAAATCAAGGCGATCGAGAAAAATGATATATGGGAACTAACTCCACTTCCTGAAGAACATAAAGCGATTGGTGTGAAGTGGGTGTACAAAATAAAAAAGAATTCCAAAGGAGAAGTTGAAAGATATAAATCAAGATTGGTGGCAAAAGGCTACAGTCAAAGATCTGGGATTGACTATGATGAGGTATTCGCTGTCATTACTCGATTAAAAACTGTCAGACTAATCATTTCTTTAGCAGCTCAAAATAAGTGGAGAATACATCAAATGGATTAAAATTTGCTTTCTTAAATGGAATTCTCGAAGAAGAAGTCTATATTCAACATCCATCGGGTTATGAAGTCAAAGGACAAGAAGACAAAATTCTAAAATTGAAGAAGGCTCTCTACGGGCTAAATCAAGCACCAAGGACTTGGAATAGCCGAATAGACAGGTACTTGCAAGAGAAAGGTTTAATCAAATATCCTTATGAACATGCACTATACATTCAGAACAAGGATAAAGATATTTTAATTGTCTGCCTATATGTCGATGACTTGATGTTCACGGGAAGCAATACAAGTATATTTGGAGATTCAAAAAAGCGATGACTAAGGAGTTCGAGATGACTGATATTGGGCTCATGGAATCTTCATCTCACAAGAAAGTTATGCAAGAAAGATATTAAAGAAGTTCAAGATGGATAACAGCAAGCTCATAAACACCCCAATAAAATATGGGGTCAAGTTATCAAAGCATAATGAAGGAGAAAAAATTGATTCCAATATTTTTCAAGAGTTTGGTTGGAAGCTTACGATACTTAACATGCACAATGCTTTGATCGTAGTCTTTCTCCATAACCTCTCAAACATCATGAGCTTAAGGAGCGCCTTCATCTTGATACTCTAATTATCATAATTACCCGCCTTGAGCACCAGAACTTGGAAGGGAATCATACCTCTATTAGTCATAGCTCTGATACCAACTAAGAAAGATGCGCTGTGAAAGGTGAGATCATTTATGTGCTAAAGTGTTCATGGTTAAAGAGAATGACTCCAAAAAAAAAGTACAAAAGTCAAAAGGCATCTTTTTATATTTTTATTTTCGAAACTATCCTCATTTTTATGTTATTATAATAGTTGCGAGATCATAACTAGTATGTAATTATAGCAGCTATGATCCTATAACTACTACACAATTATAACTGCTATAATTTTATAACTGTTACAATTGCACAGTTACAACATATATGGGACCGTGACTTCTACAATACAATATTGATTGGTATTGATTAGAAATAAAGTATTTGTAACCAATGGTAGAGCAAGAAAATTTATAGCCCTGAGCTGATCAGGAAAAAACGCCTCCACACTACTTCCTCTCTTTTTTACCCGAGCTACCTTCTTCTTTTTCTCGCGTATTTTTTCTTTTTCCCATTGAAAATTTGGCAGCTCCTCCTTGTCGTCGACGTCGGGCCCCCTGACTAAAGCTCGGGTAGGACATAAGGTGGCTCCACCCTTATTTGTAAATACGATAACATAATATTGACCAATGTTAATAAGTGTTGACCCATGTTAAACAGAGATAATATTGTAATATAAAATACTCATATTGTAATAGCTATGCAATATGTCACATTGTTATCCGCATTGATAAAAGTTAAAGTGTTGCTATAATATAATATTGACCAATATTAGTGTTATTAGTATTGATTAGAGTTAAAGTGTTACTACAATATAATCTTGACCAGTATTAATCAAAGATGAAGTATTCATATTATAACAATTATGCATCCATATTGTAACAATTATGCACTATAACTGCTAAAACATATGTTATCAGTGTTGATCATAATTAACATATCGATGTTGCAACATCTATAATATACTGACATGGGATAGAACGTTGTACTGATAATAAATGAAAGAAGAACATCATTCTAAAGATTTTAATATAAAAAAAGGCACTCTTTAGATATTTGTTCAAAATTTTCTTTCTGCATTTACATGTGATCACAAGTTGTGTGTAGGGTGATGGAGAAAGCCCCTTACAACTATTATTCTCTTTGTACGTCGAAGGGTCGTCTCATGCTCAATGGATGCCTCCTCCATTTTCCTAGCTTCATTGCCAACTTGTAGAGCCTCATCATCTAGCTTTCAACCATGAACTCACTGCATTACTTTCTCTTGTAGTGTGTGTTGAATTTTATCTATTTAGATGGACTTAATAGTATTTGCATATGTGGATACAAATCGAACCGAACTCATTTAAAGTGATCTAACTTAAGGTTATTAGGTTTCAGATTATTAGATGTGGATCTCATATGTGTAGAACTCATTATGCACATCAATTATCATCTATGGGCTGATAATGAATGTCCACTATATAAGGGGTTGGTCCCCGAGGGTTTAGGGGATCATGACATATTCCTTTGTTCCCCATTGATGAAGGAGTTTCAGCGTCGTCAATCCTAACTCCTCTAGAAGACCTCTCCTCCTCCTTCTTCTTCTGTGGGATCTTGTGATCAAGAGGATGACGCTTTACGACAATGGCTCTTCCGCTACAGTCAAAGCTTTACAATTTCTATCATGTGGTATCAGAGCTTTGCATTTCATTGTTTTCATGGCAATAAAGATAGGTTTTTCATCAATCTTTGTTTACATGTTAAATTAAGGTTTACTAGTATTTGATTGTCGAAAACCTTGTGTAAGAAAACATAAGATAGACTTGTTTTTCTAGTTTTTGCTTGTTTCTCTAAGAACACAAAGAACAATAGTGAATTGCCACTATCTTCAGGAAGAACCGTCGCGTTTTGATCAATTTAGGTTAAAATCGTGATGAGCCAATAGATTGACTTGGTCAGCCAATCGATTGGCAAGTCAAAAATAGCGAACAGAAACGTCTGAGATCGATTGGTTGATAGATTGATTGTCATCCAATTGATTGGTGAATTTCTCTAATCGATTGAAACGACGAAGATCGGATACATAACCGATCAGGATCGATCAGCCTAATCGACTAAAGCTTCCAATAGATTGGTTATTTTCACCAATCGCTTGAGGGCTTTGAAGACGAGCACAAAAGCAATTTTGATTGATTGGTCGCTTCGACTGCAGCTTCCAATCGATTGATAGCCTTACGTTGACACAAAATCGATCAGAATCGAGTAGTCTGATCGATTAAAGTTACCAATCGATTGGTGATTTACACCAATCGATTGATAATTCTGAAATCGAGCACAAAAGGCTCTAGGATCGATTGTCAAGACTAGACAATCAATTGGCACACATCCCAATCGATTGATGGTCAAAAGATTGCATACAGTAGGCTTTTAGATCGATTAAAGCAATCGATTGGTTGTCATACAATGTTAATCGATTGATAAACCTATTTTTGAGCTTTTAAGGCTGATCATGGAATATATGTTCGATTAATGTTCCTTAGGTTTTCTTGGGTCTATCTTCACACGTGTTACTAAATTGAACTATCGTGTCGGCCCAAAGGAAGATACTTTAGGTATGTTTAGTACATTTTGTATCGGTAGACATATATCTATGTTAAAAGTAATTGGCCCAAAGAAAAATTACTTTTATGTCAGATATATGTTTAAGGGTAGCTTACAAATAAGGAACAAAATTTATTTTGTTTAGATCATGTGCAAAATATGTCGGCCCAAAGGAAGACATATTGTGTGGCTGATTATAGTTGTTGTAAGCTATTGATGTAGGTTCGACAAAGTAATCTTTCTAAGGTCATAACTTTTGACTCAAAACTCAGAATCAGGCTCTATCTGTGCTCACATGTGCAAAATTCAAAGATCTACGTTTATTATTAGAACCCATAATCGCCAAGTTTCGAGCCTAAATTCCAACGTTTAGACCCGATTCGTAGCCTCTAAACATTTCTATAGCTTGTGTTGCATTAGAGACCAACATATAACTCATATAAAGTGTCGAATTACGTGCACAATGAGTCGATCCAAAGGAAGACACATTGTGTGGTCAACTAAAGCTTGAGTTATATCAAAGAGTACAACTAACAAATTATATTTTAATCCACAGATCAAAATACAGTGTTGTATTTGGTATCTCGTATAGAGCTCATTAATATGCATTTGAAATTTTATTTTAATGCATAGTCTTATGTTCTACATAGGTTCTTAGCTTTAATTAAATCATGAGCACATAGTGATTTCTCTCTCTTAATTATTTTAGTGCAATCAATAACTGCCAACATAAATAACATCCCTATATTAACTGGTTCAAATTTTGTTGAATAAAAAGAATACGTGATCGTAGTCTTAGGCTGCATTGACTTAGACTATGCATTAAGAAATGATTGCCCCGCACCTCTGACCAGTGCTTGCACTATAGAGCAGAGGGTTGAATTTCAGCTGTGGGAATGATCAAACCGCATGAGTCTAAGTATCATGAGACTTTTCATGCCGACACCAATAAAGGGCTCAATCACTGAGGGGAAAGATGCTAAGAGTTTCCTGAACCAATTGGCAAACCGATTCACCTCAAATGAAAAGGTCGAGACTACCATGCTTCTTTCGAAGTTGGTAACCATGTGATACCGTAGTAAAGGAAACGTAAGGGAGTACATAATGGAGATGTTTAATATTGTCACAAGTCTGAAAGCACTAAAACTCGATATGTCTGAGAGTATGTTAGTGTATTTCATCTTAATGTCTCTGCCTGCATAATTCACACCTTTTAAGATATCGTATAATACTCAAAAAAAAAAAGTGGACATTGAATGAGCTTATTGCTCAATGCCTGCAAGAGGAGAGACTAAAGATTGAGATATCTGAGAGTGCTCACCTAACATCTAGTTCTCAAAGTGCGAGTAAGAAACGAAAGAGGATCAACAATAAAGGAAAAGGAAAACAAACTGCAAATTATGGAGGAAATGACCATAAAGATCACAAGAAGCAGGATAAGGAGTCAACTTATTTCTTTTGCAAGAAGAAAAGTTATATGAAGAAATAATGTCTCAAGTATGCCAACTGGCATGTAAAGAAGGGTAAACTTCTCAACTTTATTAGTTCGGAAGTCAATTTAGCTATAGTACCCACTGACACTTGATGGATAAATATCAGTGCAACTACTCATATAAGTGTTACTATATAGAGTTGTCTCAGAAGCTGACTTTCGCTTGATGGTGAAAGATATATTTATACGGGGAATAGAAAGAAGGCTAAAGTTGAGTCTATAGGTGTTTTTAGGCTTTATTTAGGAACTGATGTCTATTTGGATTTAGAAAATACTTTTATTGTACCCTCTTTCAGATGGAATTTAATTTCAATTTCTTATTTGGACAAATCAGGTTATTCTTGTTCATTTATAAATGAAATGTTTAGTATTTTCTTTAATTCATTGTTAATTGGCAATGGTTCTTTGATTGATAAGTTTTATAAATTAAATACCTTAACTCATCCGGTTGACAACGTAATTATGCATAGTATAGGTCCTAAATGCAAATTGACTGACAAGAATTCATCCATGTCGTGGCATAAGTGTTTAGGACATATCAGATAACGCCTAGAAAGGTTAATGTCACATGGAATTTTTAAATCTTTTGACATGTCAGACTTTGATATTTGCATTGAGTGTGTTAAGGGTAAGACCACTAACAAAAAAAATAAGGGGGCTAGCCGTTGCAGTAACGTTTTAGAGCTAATACATATGAACATTTGTGGTTCATTCTCTAAGGCATCTTGGAATGGACACACATATTTTATTAGCTTCATAGACGACTATTCCAAATTTGGCTATCTGTACCTTATTCATGAGAAGTCGCAATCTCTGGACAAGTTCAAAATTTTCAAAGTCAAAGTTGAGAATCAACTAGATAAGAAAATTAAGGTCGTTAGATCCGATCGTGGAGGTGAATATTACAGTCGATATGATGGAAAAGGTGAACAATGTCCAGGACCTTTTGCAAAATACCTTGTTGAGTATGGTACTGTGCCTCAGTATGTCATGTCCGGTACTCCCAGTCAGAATAGTGTAGCTGAGCGATGAAATCGTACCCTAAAAAATATGGTAAGAAGTATGATGACTTTTACTTTTTTACCGAAGTTTTTGTGAGGTGAGACACTAAAGACTACAGTTTACCTACTTAATAGAGTACATAGTAAGATAGTAACTAAAACCTCATATGAGATGTGGACGAGTAAGAAGGCTAGCATTAGATATTTATACGTTTGAGATTGTCCAGCTGAGGCTAGGTCATATAAGCCTAATGAAAAGAAACTGGACTCAAGGACAGTCAACTATAATTTTGTAAGTTATTCTGAGAAGTCCAAGGGATATAAATATTATGATCCCTCTAATAGATCCTTCTTTGAAACGAAAAATGAAAAATTCAATGAGGACGGTGGGAGCACTAAGGTTGAGGAAGTATCTTTTGAGGAAAGCATTAGCGATTCTCCTGTGATCACTACAAGTGCAATAAGTACATGTATGGTTATCATACCTTACATTACGGATATTACACATCCAGTATGAATAGTGAGTCAAGATATTCTCGCACTATCTCCAATGTAATTGGAGGAACCTTCCACTAAAATTGAAATACTGCCTCGGATTACTAAGCAAATATCTCAACCTCCTCAACCACAAGCGTCACTAAGACGATCCACGAGGGAATAGAGATCCACAGTTACCCGTGATTATGTTTATTTTCAAGAGCATGATTTTGACATTGGATTGAAAAGTGATCCTACATCTTTTCAAGAAGTTAAACAATTCTCTAACCATGAAAGGTGGATTAACATCATGCAAGAAGAGTTGAAGTCTATGACAGACAATAACGTTTGAGAACTTGTTGAATTGCAAGGTAAGAAACTCATTGGTTGCAAATGAATATTTAAAACTAAACGGGATTCCAGGGGCAATGTCGAAAAGTATAAGGCTCGTCTTGTTGCCAATGGATTCACTTAGAAGGAAGATATTGATTACAAGAAGACTCTCTCACCTGTGTCGATGAAAGACTCTCTTAGGATAATCATGACACTTGTAGCTCATTATAATTTGGAGTTATACCAAATGGACGTAAAGACTGCATTCCTCAATAGAGACATTGAAGAGTGTATAAATGGTGCAACTAAAGAACTTTAAAAAGTTCATTTATGATTTGAAACAAGCATCCCGTCAATACTATAGAAATTTTGATCAAGTGATCATCTCATTTGGATTTAAGGAGAACTATATTGATTAGTGCATATATGTCAAGTTCAGTGGAAACAAGTTTGTTTACTTATCTTATACGTGAATGATATATTACTTGCAAGTAATAATAAAATTTGTTATATGAAATCAAGTCATTTCTATCTAATAATAATATATTGCATTTGCCAGAACTACACGTAGATCAATCTCCTCCTTGAGCTGCTGCTGCAGGATCACAACCTGTTGAGTGATTTTGGAGTTTATATCACTTCATATACAAAACCCGCAAAGACTGGAAGAAAACGAGCAGCAGCGAAGCCTTTGAATGGTCGCTGCTGCTGCAAGGAAAGTGAGACAAACCCGTTGCTTGCGCCGTCGTCGCGCTGCAATGAAAAGAAGACCATGGAGTTGCTTGCGTCCGGGTGTCATGTTCTCACTTTAGAGGACCGTTGAACACATATAATTTAATTTTATATTATTTCAAATTTTTTAAATTTATTAATCGATTGGGATCGAAACATCATTTACATACGTAATATTAAAAACAATAATTTTTTTAAATATATATCTGATTTATATTCAAAAATTATTACTTTGAATATAATATATGAAAATAATGTTTTGATTGAAATTGATTAATTGATTAGAGAGTTTAAAATGACATGAAATAAAATCATATGTATTCGTCTAATTTTTTTATATTTATGTCCTTAAATATTATTTTCATACGTCATAAAGTAATAATTTTTTAAATATAAATTAAATTTTTTAATCGATTATTATAATCAGGATATTACTCTACTGATCAATAGTATCTGAATCGATTATTACACTATGTACTCGATTGAGGTGCAAAAATGGAATTCAAAATGTAATTTCAAAATTTAAGTACATGATTTAAATATTTTGAAACTTAAATACGAATAATTTATTGAAAAATAATTGAATCTGTTTGAAATTTTACGAAAGAATTTTCATTTCATTTTTTTAATATTTTAAAATTAATAACATGGAAGCAAATCTCTCCCATTTATAACAATAATTATAAAATATTAAAATACTTTGATAATTTAAAACTTTCGAGAACTACTTACATGAAGATCTAAATATATAATCGGCCCATATTATATATATATATATATATATATTGATTATTCCTTATCTCTCACTTAACATTCAATTAAAGGTCATAAAAAAAAATATGGATCGAGTTTGAATTTTAATATGTTATATTTTTGTTTGTTTAGAAGCACCAAAATTCCCAAACCAAATACAATTGAATAGAAGTGTGAATAGTAATGATCGGAGGTACGTTATTAAATTCAATTTTACTTTTATTTTTTTATTTGAATATGTTATTAATAATATTAAACATGTTCAAATTAATTTAATATTTTAACATTGCTGACTAAGATGCTTTTTTACCCTTAGTTTTGTCACTTCCCCAAACACGGGCATTATATAGCTAACTCTAACTAATATCCAAGAACGAACTACAACACCTTTTGTTTTTTAAAAAAAAAAAACTAAGTTTTTAGGAACCTAAGAATTTTAACTGTCGAGAGCTTGAAAGATCTTGAAAAAAAAAATTAATCAGGTCAGATAACGTCAGATCTGGGATGATCGACTCGGTCCCACAAAAGTTTCCCACCGGCCACCAAGATAAATCGGGAAGCGCTAATAGAAGCTCATCCAAATGACCAGTATTCTAAGACTCGCTTTTCATTAGAGGGAAAATTTCTTACAATGCGCCGTAGCTGAGATTCGGACCTTAAACCCCTTAATTATCCATTGGAGGGTCTAACCATCGCACCATTGTCCCAGGAGTAAAAATGATTAACCAAGTCGGGTAACGTCGGACTGGGGTGACCAGCCCGGCCCCACGGAAATTTTCCACTGACCATTAAAATAAATCAGAAAGCGTTAATGGAGATCCATCCAAATGACAAGCTCCTTATAAGAATGTTGAAAATTTGAGAACTTGGAAGATGTGATGGTTTTAATTAGTTATTGAAATTGTTTAGGTACTTGTGAGTAGATTAAGCAATGAATTTTCTAGAGAATTTTATACCTAACAAGCTCCTTATAAGAATTTTCTAGTAAAAAAGTGCTCCACTAGACATTGAAAATTTAAATGTAACACTCTAAGTTCCGTGATCAATCCGGTTATAATTCCTAGCTTCTACTGTCGAGCACTCAGGCCGGTCGAACTCGCGCCCCTCTCGCCTTACTCGGGATCGGGCTCTTGGAAATATACGTGGTTAAAAACTTTGTTCGATTCAGCTATCCCAATAGCGCTTGGACTCATAGTAACAACGTCCTACAGTTAACAGATAAGTTTGATTTTAATTCAGATTATTTCATGAAACTCCGATACTAATCTTAAATAGTAAATAGTCAAGTCGATTCCTCGAATGCCCCCACCATGGAAATAAAGGATGCCCTAAAATCATGGTACGCAAATGAACTACGAGACAGACAGAAAAAAAAGAAAAGAAAAACAATTTCTTTTTGCCCATTAACTTGAAAAGTGTCATGCTGCATACTGGTTGACTAACTGAAACAATTTACTTTCTAAATGACAATGAAAAGATGTGATATGTCGTTTAAATTTAAAGTTCTCATAATCATGCAACTCAATGGTACACTTAAATTTTATAATCTTCTTTCGTAATCAGTAGATATGCTCCACTTAATCACAATTGCACTTTGATCAAGCCACACTTAATTACATGCAATCAACTTGCAGATCCCTGTTAAACTCTTAATCAAACTTTCGATAGCTATAGTTTTGTATTACTTTTCTTTTCCAAACGTGCAAAGTGAGGATCTGCAGTTCAACGTGAAAGAAAAAAAAAAGGACTAAACGCTCATCTCAATGCTCCCACCAGTTTGTCCCAGGATCAACGTTAGAAAGCAACCACAGCAAAAGGACTAATTTTTTTCCCAGAAAGAAAAAGGACTCTCTCCTTGTTGCCGTATTTTATTATCTTCCACGAACTAAACTAAATCTCAGAGGCTGGAGCAAAACAAGGCGAAGAACATGGCATCGATGGATCACTTGCAAACACAGCTCGAGGAAGAGGATTTCACCAATATTGGAAACAAGTAGCAAAATTCGTCGACTTCTTTTTCACAAGCATCTTGTGTTTTTGTTGGAGAAGCTCATCTTGATC
>JBBUKS010000100.1:6174021-6185431 GCA_038050645.1 Hedychium gardnerianum
CAAGTTTCAATCCAAGGAGACTAAATCCCCAATTAACCTTAGTTTAGGTATTTCATCAAACACCTTACGTGCATGATTTATTTAAGGCTAATCACATGTTATCCAATTAATTAAAAGCTAAATACACTTCAATTAATCCTAAATCACCAACCTACATATTACATAATCATACATGCATTCTTTAACCGCTCAACCCTAACTTGAATTAGCCTAAAACTAACAATTGCATTCCATGATACATGGTAGGAGCTACCTCCTTTATACAAGATCATATGTCAAACAACATGATCTTATTTATGAGTCCCATAAGTTCATAATTAGCTTTGAATTGAATGAATAAGTTGAAATTTCCTTGTAAGTCAACTAATTATGAGTCCCATAAGTTCATATAGAGCTTGAAAGTCAACTCACGAGTCCCATATGTTCATATAGATCTCCCAAAAGTGTTAGATTGACTTTATAGGGATCTCCCAACTCAAAGCTTAATGCAATGTATCTTACTCTACATTTTGCAATCAAGCAACCTCACCTAAGCTTGCTTCAAACAAACCCAACTCAAACAACATTAACTCAAGGCGGTGGCAGCGCTCGTGCTCGATGGGGCGGTCGGCCTTGCTGCCAGGCTGTGGCTACGCGGCTGGCCTCGCCGCCAGTCTGTGGCTACGTGGTCGGCCTCGCTGCTAGGCTGTGGCGGCGCTCTCGCTCGGCGACGCGGCCGACCTCGCCGCTAGGCTACGGCGACACTCGCACTAGGCCTCGTCGCCGACCTCACCTCCAGGCTGTGACGGTGCTCCCGCCCGGCCACGCGATCGGCTTCGCCGCCAGGCTGCGGCGATGCTCGCGCCCGACCACGCGACCTGCTTCGCCGCCAGGCTGTGGCGATGCTCGCGCCTGACCAGTCTCACCTGCGTGCAGGGGAGGGGAGAGGAGAAGGAAAGAATCAGAGATTAGCACCGACGGGTCGCGTGCTTCGCGAGTTGGAGAGAACCAGCGGAGATCGGCGTCATCGCTGCTACGTGTGTGCGTGCGTGCGTGCGGGAGCAATAGGGAATTCCTAAATTCAATGGCGAATCCATGATTTGTCATTGATTTAACGATAATCCAGAATTCGTCGCTAAATTTAAGAATCAGATCCAAAATTTATTCTAAATTTAGCGATAAAATTATAATTCATCGCAAAATTTACTAATCAGGACTGGGCCGAAATTTATTTTTTCAATGAATCCAAATTTTTCACAAAATTCATCACTAATTTTCAATAAATTTTGCGACAGTCATATTTTACCTATGGATTTAACGAAAATATTTTGTTGTTAATTTTGCGACAAAAATTATTTTTGTTGTTAATTTCGTTGCTATTTTGCGACGAATATTTTTTCATCGCTATATTTGTTGCTGACTAGCAACAAAATATTTTCGTCGTTAAAATTTGTCGCTAAATCTATATCTTTTTATAGTGCAAGACTACACGAAAGAATGAGGAAAAAGGACAACTATTTTAGAGGCCATGGACAAGGAAGAGGACGTGGATAAGAAAAAGGACGTGGACATGGCTGTAAGTGTAAGTACCCCAAGGTACTTTTGATATGATTAACCAAGTTATGTTAGGTCCTGTGTAGTTTCATCCTTGTGTCTAAGTGTGCAGGAACTTAGGAACACAAAAAATCGAGCGGAAGACACAGCGGACAAGAATAATGGCACGGGAAGTGAGTCGGCAGGCTCGATGCATCCGAGGGACGAGAAGTTGCGGAAAAGTACATCGGTGAAGCGAGAAGGTCGCGGTTCGAGGGACATGAGGTGAGAAGGACACGGGCCGAGAGACAAGAAGTCGGGGAGGAAGCCTACTCGAGGAGAAGGTCGAAGTTGGGTTCGGGTGAGCTCAACTTCGGACGATCGAAGATTACCCAAGCGATCGGAAGAAGAGAATGGTCAATTTGCTATTGACCATTCATGGTTGGAGGCACCCCGGAGCAGCTGGAGGCGCCTCAACCTGCAGGCGTTGGAGGTACCCCCATCGAATGGAGGTGCCTCAAGCGCCCAGACAGTGGAGGCGCCCCAAGGCTCGGAGACACCTCACCCGCCTGAGAATAGAGGCACCCTCATTGCTTGGAGGCGGCTCAATCACCTGAATCCACCCGTTGCAGCAAATAAAGAGTTGGATGCCACATCAGTTGATCTGAGGTGCCCCCAGCACTGCCAAATCAGTAGCCCATTGTTGTATATCACGACTCAGCTTGATGGAGGCGCCTCCGATCATCCGAGGTGCCTCCGATCATCCGAGGCACCCCCGAGAGTGTCACGTCAGTAAAAAGGTTATTTCGACCAGATTGCTATAAATAGAGGTTGTGTCCTCCAGTTTAAGATAACACACTTCGTTTTCAATTATGTATCTTCTGTTTTAAGTACTTGAGCTTTCAATTCCTATAAGGGGCTACTCCGCCTCCGACCTTGTCGAAGAAGGAGCTTTCTTAGTGAGCTTTCTACTGTCTTAGATTAACAATCTCCCCGGTTGTAACCAAGTAAATTCTGCCTCTTTATTTTATGTTATTTCATTTCTAATTAATGTGTGTCTTTGCTTAGTAATAAGCAAGAGAAAAGTCAATATTTTATTTGTAGGGCTATTCACCACCCCTCTTGCCAGTCCACCGATCTTACAGTAAGGACTGGTGCGAGCTAGAGGGGAGGTTAAATAGCTTTGATCACTTCATCTCGATGATGTTGTATGCTGCGGAAGCTTAAAACAAAAAATAATACAAGACACAATCGCTAATACGCTTGGTTTTACTTGGTTCACCGCCTCCCAAAGCGATTATGTCCAAGGCCTAGTCCTAATGACTAACCACCACTATCCTTCTCCTTCTGGGATATCTTTCGGAGGCGGAGAAGCCTTTTACAATAAGTTTTTACAAAAACACAAGAAGAAAATAAGAATGTAAATACAAATAAAAGCGAAAACAACTTTACACAATGATATTTGCTTTTCTTGTTTTTTTTATCTCTTTAGATTGCCTCTTGATGGTCGGAAATGCAACAACACCTTGCCGAAAATCTCCTCAAAACTCTTCTTTTATTTCCTTTAGGTCGAGGTTGATCTTATCCATCAGTCGATTAATCCACTATTGATTCGAACGTTGTTATAACCTATCGACTCAACGGCTCCACCCATCCCAACATCAGTCGATTGATCATTACCATCAGTCGACTGTTACCTAATCAATCGAGTCCCACAATCGAGTTCTGAACATTTTGTTCACTCGAACAATAACATTAGTCAACTGATACACTCCATCAGTCGATTGTTATGATCAGTCGAGTTTTTCAGTCGAGTTTTGAAGCTTCTGTACACTGCTACAGTGTCTATCAGTCAACTGATTAAACCTATCAATCGACTGTTACAATTAGTCAAGTTTTCCAATTGAGTTTTGAAGCTTCTGTACACTATTATAGTATCCATCAGTTGATTAAACCCATCAGTCAGATGTACTATAGCAAAATATTGTTCATAGCTACTATAGCAGTATTGTAGCAACACTATAGTAGTATAGTCACAATCGTATTTTTTGAGATTTTGGGGGTTTTGCATCCATTAGTCCATCGATACACCCTATCAATCTATTAATACTGCTATTTTGGCCTTATCAAAGCTGAATTCTTGTCTTGTCTGATATCCAGTTAACCTCAACCTACTAGCACTTCCTTTGCCCGACATCCAGTCAATCTTGGCCTGCTAAGACTTTCTGTTGCCTAGCATATGATTAATCTTGACTTGTTGGGACTTCTTCGTTGCCTAGCATCCGATTAACCTTGATCTGTCGGGACTTCATCATTGCCGGACATTCGATCAACCTTAACATGCCGAGATTTCACACCTCATGTCAACTCCCTATTGGACTTCTGAATGATAAGTGTCCGATTAACCGTAACCCACTTGGACTTTTCTCTTTCCAACTACTTGTTGAACTTCCTATCACCAAGCATCCGGTCAACCGTGACCCACTTGGACTTTTCATCTCATGCCAACTCCATGTTGGACTTACGATCACCAAGTGTTTGGTTGATCGTGACCTACTTGGACTTTTCTTATCTTGTCAAATATCTTGTCAACTTTGACCTACTTGACTTTTTGTTCAACCAACTTAACATATTGATCGATTGTCAAGTATCCGATCAATCTTGACCTACTTGATATCTTAATCGACCAACTAACATATTGATCAAACATCGAAACTCCAACTCGAGTCAACTCGATCTTGATCAACCTTGACCAGGGGTCAATTGTACCAAGTAGGGGCAATAGAAACAACTCTAATCGTGAAAAAAAAGAGAAGCCAATCATCATCTAGACACTATGAAAGGACAAGAGGAAGATGACAAGGCTATTATCAAACTTCAAAAGGAAAAAAGGTATGATAAGTCTAAAGTTGAATGCTATAGTTGTTATAAAATCTGGTCACTATGCTTAGGAATGTCATGATGCTACTAATGGTGTCAAAGAAGATGTTAATCTTGTTGGTGACAATCAAAAAATGGAAGAGACAACTTTGTTGCTACAAATCAAAGAAGAAGAAAAAGGTAATAACAATTTGTGTTACTTGGACAATGGTGCAAGCAATCATATGTGTAGATGCAAAGATAAATTTTTGTAGAGTTTTATGAGAAACTAAAAGACACAATTTCTTTTGGAGACTCTTCAAAAGTTCACATTGAAGGGAAAGGTACAATACTCATATTTTCTAAAGATGGTAATCATAAAATGATCTCAGATGTTTACTTTGTGTCAAAACTAAGGAGTAACATTTTAAGTTTGGGTCAACTACTTAAAAGGGGTTGTGACATTCTTATGAAAAATAACTATCATTGACTTGGAGATCAAAATACTAATTTGCTTGCTAAGGTTGCTATGTCAAGGTACAAATGTTTACTTTGAATATTAAAACAATTGAAGCAAAGTGTTTGAAGATTAATATGTTGGATGAAACATGACTTTGACACATGAGACTTGGTCATTTGAACATTGGAGCATTGAAGGCCATGGGAGAAAAGAAGATGGTGAAAGGGATGCCTCTAATTTAATCATTTATGTGAAGCATGTCTTCTTACTCTTTTTTTTTTTTGATAATCTAGGTGTTCAAGCTTCGTCTGACTAATCTTAGAGGTAGACGAAGACGACCTTCACTCTAGTTCGTCTATTGGGTAAATACGGAGCACAACTTATGAACACTTAGAGGTCGATCTCCAGAATATTCATCCCGATTGGGAATCAAACTTTAGTCCCCTTGTTTGTTCCCTTAATTGTTTTACCACTACACCACACCAGTAGGGGTTGAAGCATGTCTTCTTGGCAAACATGTTAGGAGGAGTTTTCCAAAAAGAAACAACATTCAATGCAACCAAACCTTTTGAACTTGTGCATTCAGATGTGTGTGAACCAATCAATCCACCTTCACTCAATAAGAGTAAATATTTTCTACTCTGCATTGATGATTTTAGCAAGAAAAATTTGGATTTATTTCCATAAGAAAAAAGTTGAAGCTTTTGTTTCTTTCAAAAAATTTAAGACACTCGTAGAAAAGGTGAGTATAATATTTAAGCTTTGAGGTATGATCGAGAAGGCAAATTCACTTCCAAGGAGTTCAATGGCTTTGTGAAACTCATGGAATTTGTCATCCTTTGACAGTGTCTAGATCACCATAATAAAATAGAGTATCCAAGAGGAAGAATAGAATCATTCTTAATATGGCAAGATGTATGCTAAAAACTAAAAATAAGTCAAAGGAGTTTTGAGTCGAAGTTATTTCTTGTGCAGTTTACTTGTCTAACCACCCTCCAACATTGAATGTCAAAGTTCAAACTCCTCAAGAAGCATGGAATGAAAGAAACCTAGTGTCAACCATTTGCAAGTTTTTGGAAGCATTGTATATGCTCAAGTACCACAAAAGAGAGGTTCAAGCTTGACGATAGAAGTGTTAAACATGTCTTTATTGGATATGATTTACATTCTAAAGTTTACAAATTATACAACTCAAACAATGACAGAGTGGTGGTAAGCCAAGATGTTGAATTTGCAAAAGAAGGCTCGTGGATTTGGGAATCTCAAGAAGAAGAAGTTTATAATTTTCTTCCATACTTTGAGAAGAGGAATAGGAGACCATAGTGCCTACATAACACAACTCCACCACCTACTTCTCATGAAGAAAGTTCAACTGAAACACCCCGAAAGATGAGAAATTTACAAGATATATATGCTGAAATTGATGAAATTAGTGACTCTATTTTTTTTTTTTTTCAAATTTGGCAGTCCAAAATGAACAATGGAAACTAATAATGAATGAAGAAATAAAGACAATTCAAAAGAAAGATACATAGGAATTGGCGACCCTTCCAAATAGAAAATAAGTTATTGGTGTGAAATGGATCTACAAATTAAAGAAGAATGTAGAAGGAAAAGCCCAAAAATACAAAGCGCATCTTATTGCAAGAGGATTTAGTCAACAATCAGATATTGATTATGATGAAGTATTTACTCCAGTTGCTCATTCGAAAACTATTCGATTGATTATTGCATTAGTTACAAAAAGTGTAATATTTTTTTCAATTGGATATCAAGTTAGCTTTCTTGAATGAGCAACTACTGGGTTATATTGTTAAAGGCCAAGAAAACAAAATTCAAAAGTTGAAGAAGGCTTTGTATAGATTGAAGCAAGCCCTCAGAGATTGGTATAGCATGATTGATCAATATTTCAGATTGAAAGGCTTCACAAAGTATCCATGTGAATATAGTCTTTATGTTAAAGAAAAGAGACATGTGATTTATTAATTGTTTGTCTATATATTGATGATTTAATTTTTCACAAGAAGTAATTCAATCATGTTTGAAGAATTCAAAAACGACATGACCGCCGAGTTTGAAATGATTGATATTGAGATGATGTCATATTATCTTGGTATTGAAGTAAAACAAACTAAGAATGATATTTTTATTTCTCAAAAGGGATATCCAAAAACAAATTTATAGGAATTTGAAATTTGGCATGAAGAATTGTCAACCAGTTATCATTATGTTGAACGTGTAAGTTGTCCAGATTTGACAATGATGAGAATATAAATCCAATAATGTACTGAAAATTTATTGAAAATTTGAAATACTTAACTTTTTTCAGACCTGATATTCTTTATGGATTCCCTAACTTATTTCAGAGGAACTTTATATCATGATTTAATTTATTCATTCTATACAATAATAGTGATTGGAGAGGAAATATTGATAATAAAACAAAGTACTTTTGATTTTGTTTTTTGCATTCACTTGGAGTTTGATAAGACAATCGATTATGATTTTGTCAACTTGTGAAGCTAAGTATGTAAGTATGTAGTTGTTGTTGCTTGTGTTTGTCATGCTACATGACAAAGAAAATTAATGAAGAAGATGCATTTGTCACAAGAAGAAGCTATTGAAATTTTTATTGATAATAAGTAAGTTATTGCTCTAGATTTTTTTTTATTTTTTATGATAAGAGTAAACATATACATACAAAGTATCATTTTATTAGAGAAAATATAGAAAGAACAACTTAAGTATGTGAAGACACATAATTAAATTATTGATATTTTCAATAAAATATTAAAATTTGAAGATTTTGCAATATTAAGAGGAAAGTTTGGAGTAATAAAAAATTAAATTTAAAGAGGAGTGTTGAAAAATATAAATTTAAATTATTCTAGATGTGAATATGAATGGATAAAATAAATTTATTGTAGCTAGAATAAGAGTAAGACTTTTCTTCTTCTATCACATTCATTGTATGTGAATTTAAATTCAGAGTAGTATTTAGATTGTCCTCTTTTACGTATAGATCTCTACCATGTAAAAATGGTTCAGAACTAAGGGAGAAGTCAATTTAATAAATAATTAAATAGTGTTTTAGGGGATTCTTTTATTTAAAATATTCAGGGCCATATAATTAATTTTTTTTCAAATTTAATTTATTGAGGCTTTCATAGATGCGCATCCATTATCGGATCAAATAATAAAAGAAAATAAAAAATTCTATCATACATTATTATTAGAGTTTTAATAAATAATTAAAAATTTTAAAATTTAAATTTTAATTGAGATATATTATAAAAAAAATTAAAAAATATATTTAAAAATATTAATTATTTGAATAAATTTTTATTAATATTTTTTAATTTATTCTGATGATTAAAAAACTTATGTGATCAATTTAATCATTTCAAATGTAATGTTATTTGATTTAATTAATTATTTTTTTATTTATTATGATCATCGTAAAAAAAATTATGAGATTTAATTAATTATTCAGGATATTATTCGATTTTTTTTTTTAATAAAAAGAGAGAGAGAATTAGAGATAAGAGATTTATTTATATATTTATATATAGAGTAAGAGAAAGTGAGAGAGATGGAAGCAACCGCCGACCCGAGGTGGTTTCGCGGGGCCACTCGCTCATGCGCTGCCCGGCGCCAGCGGCTGCGACTCCCGGCGGCCTCCGTGCGCTTCGTCCACGTGGCCAGACCTCCTCCAGGCGGAGTCGACCACGCCCGCCACCGCCTCCGCCGCCTCGCCAACGAGTTCCGCTCCCTGCCGGAGCCGCTGGACCGCGTGAAGCGCTTGCTGGACTACGCCTCGGAGCTTCCGGCGTTCCCCGAGGCCGGCCGCGTGCCGGACAACGCCGTGGTGGGCTGCACCGCGCGGGTGTGGCTTACGGTGGCGGCAGACGAGGGCGAGCAGGGGCGCACCCGCATGCGCTTCGCGGCGGACTCGGACTCGGAGATCGCCAAGGGGTTCTGCTCCTGCATCGTGACCGTCCTCGACGGGGCGCTGCCGGAGGAGGTGCTGGAGATGAGGACGGAGGACTTTGGTGCGCTGGAGGTGATGGGGTCGCCGGCGAGGGCGGTGAATTCGAGGGTTAACACCTGGAACAACGTGCTGATAAGCATGCAGAAGAGGACCAGAGAGTTGGTGGCGGCGAGGGAGGGGAAGGAGGAGAGCGGGTGATTCTTCTGCGGGACGTGGCGGCGGAGCAGAAGCGACAGAGGAGCTTCGCTTCCAAGGATTCTGGATTAATCTTAGCGAACCACTTATAATTTTTTATGACATGTTGCTCAATAAAGGAAGTCGAATCTTTCTCATAATTATTATCATTTAAATAGAAAGCATGTGCAAAAATTAGAGGAAATGAGTATGCGTATCCACATGTTTTAAGAAGAATAGCAGCCAATTTTATTTTGGGAGGGGCTATCCATACTCCCACTTTTACTAAACACATCTCATTTTCTAAATACACTCGTCAATATTTTTTGTTTATCGCGAAGTTTTCTAAATACACCTCATAATATTTCTATTATACTCTTTTCATTTACGAGGGTAGAAACTTACTTGAATATGATATTTTTTACATGAAAATGATTTTACAATCGTATTAGTTTGTTGAAATTTATGGCATAGATATGATTTCAGTCGTGCGTCGTTCGGCCTTGGTCCGCTAAACACATTGCTGCTTGTTCGGTTACCATCGACCGAACACACTAGGATTTGTTCGATCATAGTCCACCGAGCGCAACACAATGTGTTCGGTCGATGACCACCGAACGTAATCAAATGTGTTCGGTCGCTGCTGACCGAACGCAATGATTTTGTTCGATTGTATGTTGCTGAACACATTGTGTTTTGTTTGGTTTTGAGTGGCCGAACAACTCTGTTTTCTTTCATTTATATGTGTTGGTTGGATATCTAATTTACTTGTTTCTTATGTGCAGTAAAAATATTGAAGACATTTCAAGGAGGAATAAACCAATGACTTCTGATAGAAAGCGTCGAGAAGAGAGACTTGCACGAGAGGTACCATCACAAGTATCCCAAGAAGAGGTATCACCACAAGTACCACAATAAGAAGATGTGCATGAAGAGGTATCTTCACGAGAAAATTTATCTTCAGGAACGAATGAGGGTGAAGGAGAGCAAGCTCCCATTGGAGGGAACAATGAAGATATGAAATATTGCGCGAACCATTTCCAAGTGGTCCACATGATTCATCATTGTTGTGGGGTTTTAAAATGCACATAGCGTCAAAAATTTGATTTGGTGAAGAGTGAGATGTGCTCAAATGTATATGTCACACAACCAAATTACTGCAATGAGACTTCAATTTAGGAGCAGTCCAAACGTGGAGGAGTCCCTTTAGGGACTCCCATCTTGATCATGTGAGGTGTGAGATAACTCAAGCAAATATTGAATTTTAGTCCAACATATCTCAAAGTTATCCTGGCTCGATCCAAGTTGTCTCTTCAATTTTGCATCTGCACTCTCGGCCCTATTTGTTGTTGTATTGTTAAAATGCATGACAATATTTGTCCAACAATACACAAATCTTTCTTTGAAATGATGAATTCACTGATTTGTTGTATACTGAACAACATTTGAATGGATTGAATAATCTTGTTGGAATCTCCTAAGCAACTCATAAAATGTAGCTTCATTTTCAGCTAACACCAATACATTCCACGAAGATATAAAAGAATCCCACTTCTCCTTGGTGCGAAATCCATTTTACAATTTGCCAATATATTCCTATTAATATGCCACCGACACAATAAATGCTTTGAAGTGGGAAAAATACTTTTGATCGCGTTCATCAATGCAATCTCTCGATCGATTATACATTAGGTAAAGATGAGTCGTCCATCAACAACCTCAAGATACACAATGACCATTACTTATCTTCACACTCAGACTCCAAATACATGCAAGCAACAAAAAATGTCAAGTCCGTTGACATCACACCAACTATTTCAAATAGCGGTAACCTGTATCGATTTGTCTTGTAGGCACAATCCATCAACAATACACTTGGAAAAGCACGCAACAGGTCAATACTTGTCGGGTGAGCAAAGAAAATATCCTTCATTGTGTCAGTTTTCTCGCACCACCGATGATGGTAGAAATAGTTATACTCCTTCAGCTTTGCCATAAGGTATTGCATTTGTGATCGACCTCTATGCTTGATTGTTTTATGCTTTTGTCATGCATTGTAAATAGTTTTCATTGTCGACTTATTTTCAACAAATCTCACCTTTAACACGCTTAATATTTCTTTCGATCGATTGTGGCTCTTTGACCGGTCAACCACCAACTCCTCCTCAACACTTGATAAGTGTCCAGCAAATGAGTGACCTTCCAAATACAGCGTGCAAGGATGATTATGCACGCTGCAAACAACATTCAAAACCCATGACCCATCAATGGATATTTTCGTACCTTTAATTAAAAATAGACAACCACACTTCTTTGTTCCCGTAAGTGTCTCCTCGCTTGTCGACTTATTTTCAACAAATCTCACCTTTAACACGCTTAATATTTCTTTCGATCGATTGTGGCTCTTTGACCGG
>JBBUKS010000100.1:6207059-6232136 GCA_038050645.1 Hedychium gardnerianum
TCTTTTAAAATATTATTTTTTAAATATGTTATTAGATTTATTATTAATTTAGATAAGATCATTAGATTCATTAATATGTATCCTTTGAATAGATTACTATACTTATTAATAATTTTTATATTAATTTAATATTATTGTTGATCCCTCGACATGATCATATCATTCCTTTCTTTCACCCCTTTTCTCTAGGTCGCTACAAGATAGGACGTGTATTTTAAATATTTAGAGATATAATTTATATATTTATACAAGATTAGTATTGAATAATCAAACATCTATCTATTTTTTTTGAATAGGGTATAAATGGATTAACACACATACAATTTCAACCTCTAAATTTGTTCAGATCAAATTTAAATTCGTAAAATTCATAAATAGAATTGTGTTGTATAAAATCCATCCATGAAAAAAGAGCATGCAACTCCAAAATAAAGAAATAAAGAAATAAAGATAAAAGCACTTCTATAACATGCTGATTTAATTCCAAAAGAAAAGCCGCACATGTAATCTAATAACAACAACAACAAAATCCATGAAAATACAACTTTACTCGTATCAAAAATAATATAACTCTTTAAATTAAAACAACAAGAATCATGCCTCGTACATATCCATTCAATTCTGCTCTTTTCCTTCTTGCATAATCGTGGCTAACTGAGAGTGAAAATCGGACGAACAAACAGGAGAAAGAAGAGGATGATGACTTATCTCTTCTTCTTCTTCTCTTTCATTCTTCATCCTAAGAATAATACTTATTAATTTATCTGGCGAGAGAAATACAACTAAAATGGGGGAGATGGATGAGATCAAGGATCAAGCCAGGGAGCTGATGCATCACCTAAAGCAAGGTCTGAAGAAGGCGAAATCCTCATGCAAGAAAGGCTGGCGAAAAGCCAAGAAGGCAGCAGTTTCATGGAATAAGCTACCCTTTCCAATCAAGAAGAGAATCACCAAGGCAAGCCAGAAATCTGCACATGAGTTTTAATAGTTTAGGATGTATTATATTTAACTTCTGCTGCTTGATTAGATCCATTATTGTGTTTGTGGTTGTCTGTCATCTGTTCATTCATTTTACGAAGAATAATGGAAATGCATGATTATTGCTGTAAGAATTCGTAAGCGATATAAAGTAGGGGAGATAATACTGTCTATATTGTTCGTATAACGAGTGAATCTATCAATTTGTTTGCTTTTGTTTGATTTACTTGGAGGGTTTGCGATTTCTAAACAACGAAGGTTCAAATCACTTACACATTATACTTAAAAGGAGTTTGAAAAATTCATGACGCTGATCATCCATGCACTTCTCGATTTATCTTGATGATTGAAATTTTTTTCGTGAAACTAAATTGATCATCTCAAAAATTAATTAAATAGTAAGAGTTGGATATAAAGATTAATAAAAAAAAAATGTACTCAAGAAAACCTGAAGCAATGGTTACAGCATTTGCTGGGAAGCACTTGTAGGGCGAGGTATCTTGCAACAGATTGAATTATGAACAATGCTCAATCAAAGTTAGAATTTTGTTGAGATTCTTCAGAAATCTCAAGTAATGTCGGAAACAAACTCACTAAAATAAGAATATGTTTTTTTTTCTTTTTTTCTTTTTTCCCCCTCCCCCTACGTTTTTCCTCTATAGAAAAGAATATGAATGTGGCAAACTTGCTAAAGTAAATCAATATATTAGCCGGTTCCATATCAACAAATCAAACGGCTCACAAACATTAGCAGCAACAAGAAAATGGATCTTGGGTGCGACGATCTTCTACCTTGAGAAATGTTATGAGCATCGACGGTGTAAGTTGCGCCCGTCCTGTCATCCTGGACCCTGATGCTCGAGGAGCCTGAAATCAAGAATTTAGCATAAGCGACGGTCAATTGAACCACAGTTCATATGGGAGGATGTAGCAGATAATATTCTGAAAAGGTTGTATACGACATAGATTAGTATTGTAATAACGACATTCAGAAACAGTTGCTACAACATAGGATAGTATTTTAATAGCAACCTAATGGCATCGCACCATTTTGGGCCCCATCGTAGATGAAGAACTAAATCTTGCAGGTTGAGCGACGAGGTAGGGATTGTTGAACCAATTGAACTTCCTGCCCTGTTCCAACCTAGTCATCATACTCACCCTCTCCGAATTACAATGCACAGTAAAGTTTGTCTTATGTATTTTTCTGTCTCACTAATAGTTCGTCTTTGTTTCATTCCACAGCAACCACATAATAAATCAATCATGGATAATAAATAGGTAGTGTAATAGAAGTTTAATGTGCAAAACAAGAAATAGTAAATTAAGTTTGACTTACAGTTGTATTCTGTCCATCCAATGACTTGGTTCTCAAGATCATACAGAACTAACTTATTTGTTAGTGCTAGATCTGCAAATAATGTCAAAAAAGCAGAAAATGTGAGGTGAAGCTACTATAATGGTTAAGATATGAACTGCAAATCGGGAGAAACATCATCATTTTGAAGTTGCTAAGTTGTTTAATGCCAAACAATAGATTCTGCAAAAAAGGGAAAATCACAAGTAATTTGAAATGCACGTAATGAGTCAAAATTGTTTGCTAATACCCACCTTGTAAACAAATTAAAGAATCCTTTCATAAAAAACTTGTGAGCTCAAGGTTCTTTTGAAGATTATTATAATGCTGCTGTTAAGAATTAAGAATAATATCTCAGAAAAAAATAAAGAAAAGCTTTGAATTATGATGTGGCAGAAAAATTCAAAAGTTCCGCCATGATATGCCAACATTTTGGGTTTTATTTAGGTTCAGTTTACTTTTGGGAGATTCAGGGTTAGCATCTAGTTTCAGATCTTGACACAAAAAACTGGAAAAAAATGACTTGGAAATAACGTAGTAAAGTAAAATATTCAAATATAAATAATATTATTTTAAAAACAACTACAAATTTTGAGGAGGGGGAAATACAACTAAGCGCGACCCACTGATAGGGAAAAAATTTGAGAACTCAAAAACCAGCCTGGTTTTGGTTTCTTTCCCTTTCACCCAAAAGTTTTTGTTGGTCAAGTTTTGGGACCATGCCAAACCCGTATATCCTATAAGCATTTCAAGTATCGCTTGACATGAAATCTTGAAAACCCACTCATCTTGAGAACAACTACACTTCTTTAAGCTACCAAGTACTGTTAACTATCAAAATGATAACTTAGATCTTTGGAATCATCATTTCGTACTGGCCCAACTTATATGGAGGAAAAATTATCTTTCCTATGATATTCAACTTTATTATTATTTTCATATAATCACTATATGGATGAGAGTAGTGTGTATAAGCATAAAAAAAATCTCCCTGTCCACATTAGAATCGTGAAGGAAGAGCTCACTACCCATCGAAACAAAAACTAGGTAGTGGAAAGTCTAAATAAGGTAGATATTATACAAACTCGTCAATATATCCTAGTCCCCAAAATGGTTATTTTGTTAGTTTATTCCCTGAAAGAATTAAAGCTTCACATATACGCATGGGGTATTAGAGAAGTATATAGTATGCATTCATATTCAGAGTGTGATACCAAGTGCAAACAGTCATGTTGCATCTCCATCCGCTTGGTCTTCAGAATTCTCATTTCTTTTCTGTTAGTTCTTTTTTCCTCCTCTCTTCTCTGCTAATTATTCTCCTTCAAGAATTCTTCATCACACTTCTCCTTTCAGTGTTTTTAGCTTTTACGTGCTCTTCAAAACTATTACTATAAATTCAAGGTTGTTGCTTACAGAAATAATAATCATCATGATTACGATATAATAATCATCATGATTACGATATTTGTCTGATGCCAGTTTAAACTTACACACAAAACTTAGGGCATATTTCAAAAGTTGTTTTAAGTCTCTAAAAATTTGTATTTGTTAAGTCATGCTACACTTAGAGGAATCAATTTTTTTTTTTACTTTTGGTTTATGAAAGGGGTTTGATTTCTCATGTAATCCACTCTTAGATTCAATGAAAATTTTCAATTCTTTGTGAGACTCCATTTAATCATAAAAAAGTATCATCGTATTAAATAGCTTGATCATCCATCACTAAAAAAGGGAAAATAAAAAATGCTATAAATTTGTATCAGCAATCACTTATTTAGTTTAGCATTTTTTTTAAAAAAAAACCCATCACATTGCCTTCATTTTGCCCTAGTGTATTATGCTTTTTTTGTTTTATAAGCAATAGTACTTACTAGTAATCTTAGATTGACATGATGGAAAAAAACACCATCATTGTTGTGAGATAGAGGTAACACTTGGGCTAGGCTATCTGCAAACGATCTAATAAGATGTTGGTCGTGCTGTGCTGTGCTGGATCAGCTTGCTGCATGGGTTGAGTCGGGCAGGAGTGACTTAGCCCACGGGCTAGATCAAGCACGACACAGTCTCTAACATCCTAACATATAATGTTCTAGGTAATGTAATGTTGTTATGGGTAGAGCATGTATAGATGTATGATAGTCTAGTTAAGAGCTTGGTTATCTAAGCTGATGAATGCACAAGCCTTATAACTTAAGGATGCCGTTGATCAAGTTCGAGTGGACTTTCAAAGTATTGCCAATTACTAACAGTACAGTTGTAGGTAGTTGGAGTTCAACTTTTACGACTCAATCAATAGCATGGTTAAGTATTAGTTCAATTGATGGTGTTTCCCTAGTTGCTCTTTGTCAGTAGCTCAACTCCTAAACCTTAGGGAAACTTACGGCATCAAAAGCTGACAAAGAGGATTTTCCAACTCGTGTCAGTCAACTAGACGTGACCATCCAATCAACTAGATTAGTCTACAACAAGAGTAAACTTCCAACATACTGATTTTGAAATTTCATGATATAGAATATTTCTGTTTAAACTTCAATCAACTAGACCATTAGGAAATCAACCAGAAATACCTAGTCACTTGGCTATGAACAACATTATTGGTTCCAACGTTCAGATTTTGAATATCAAGTCACTAGTCAAATGAAAACGTTATACAATTTTTTGAGGGGAACATTGAACCAAGGTATATATAAGCTTTGTGGAATTCCTTTAGGGTATCATTCTTCATGAAATCAAGTGTGCTCTCAAATGCTCAAATAACACATAAATCCTGAAATCATCATAGCTTCAAGATGTTAAAGTGGTGATCTTGCTTTCTCCCTAATGTTCATTTAAATTTTCTAGGGAGAGAAGTGAGATTTGATTGCTCTCTTGAACTTTGTTATTTTTATTAGAGAGCTTAGTTCCTAGGGTTCTATGTAATCTGTATTGCCATTTTAAAGAGCAAGGCGCTTTAATTCTATCTTAGACAACCTGTTGGGATTTGCAATATTACCCTAGTTCAAAAAAGTTATATTGTTTTGGAAAAGTGGCATGGGTTATGGAGTAGGAGAGATGTTTGAACCACATTAGATGCCCATGTTAGCATTATTACATTTTCTCTTGCACGCATATATTTTTTTACTTTGGTTATCATTAAATTATAACTGGAACCCCCATTCAACAAGATATAAAATACCTTGAAGGACATTGCAAAGGCCTTTGTTCAATGGAGTCAACTTTAGTTATCGAAAGGGACTCCTGGAATTTTACCTAATAGCAAAGTTCAAAATTTGGTTGGCTTTAAAGTTTTTTAGCGAATGAGATTGATTCTAACAAATGAAGCAGAGATATAAACAAGAAATTCTAAGCATCCTTTGATAGATGCGTTGAACAAAGTTAGACCTTATGTTTCAAATTTCATTCTATATTGATCAAAACAAGAGAAACTTCTTATTTCCACTCATCGAACAACACATGAGAGAGTCTGAAATCCATGAGCTCATCCTTCGTCCATCATCATGAGATTGTTTGGCATCATAGTTACTTAAGGCGTGAGACGTCCAAAAGCTCATAGGTGTTGTGGAGTCTGAAGCGCTAGGCGCAAGGTGAGGCGCATGCCTTACCGAAGTAAGGCGCTTTCGATATAAATGTATACAATTCAAACATATATAGGAAATTTCTACCAACATATTTCACTAACAAAATTATAATCCATAAACTATTAAACAATAATGTAAATATAAAATTCACTAACATTCAAATATTGAAGTAGTTTATCTTCATAATCAAAATCAAACTTCAAATATTGAAGAGTCATGCAAAGAGAAATAAGTTTGCAAGGGAGGTTGATGTTCATTTTCTAGGGGAGAGGAAGAGTTATGCAAGAAAAATATGTGCCTAATAAATGAGTTGATGTTCATTTTCTAAGGGCATGCAACCTAATTAAAGGTTGATGTTCATTTTCTAGGGGAGAGGAAGAGTCATGCTAGAAAAATGTGCCGCATGCATGCAACGTAATTAATTTAAAGGATAATTAAAGATATGTATGGGTTGAGCTTTAAATTTTTTTCACTTCAATAAGGCGAGGGAAATCGCACCTTAAGCGTGCCTTAACCTCTCAAAAGGCTTGCGCTTAAGCGCGCTTCTTTCAAGTATTGTGCTTGACTGTGCCTTGCGCCTAGGCGCAGCCAGGAGTGCGCTTTTCACAACTATGTTTTGCATTTGCAAGTTTGGTTGTCGTCCATGAGTTCATCCTCCATATACATTTTATCCACAATTTTAGTTGTCACCTGCAAGTTTGGTTGTGAGTTCAACTTCGAGTTTATACGTCATATGCAAGTTTGGGAACCATATGCGAGTTCATTCGCTAGTTCATCCACTGTCCATGAGATCCTTGTCATCGTCTGCAAAGTTCCTGCTATGCGCTTGCCATCTGTACTACTGCTTAACCTCTCCTTACGGCATGGGGCAGTTGTAAGAGGGTCGTTAATGTGGCGGTTCCACATTTTTTTTTCTTTTATTGTGAACAAACCATGAATCCATCTGTCGTCAACTCGTAACATTACTAACTTAATAGAAACACTCAAAAAGAAAGAAAATAAAATCAAGACAATTTCTTAAGAAATTAATTGAAGAGTGAATCAAGGAGAGAATAAAGAAAATGTGTTTATTAAAGTTGGTGAAGCAATTGCTATTTACATTTGAGAACTATTACTAAAGAAAATTTTAACCACTTACTCAGAGTCAAATTCTCCTTGGTTGGAGAGAATGATATGGTTCCAAATTGAGAGTTTAATTTTGGAATTAGTTTTCCAAATTTGAGTTTTAAACATTGTCTTGAGCCTTTAAATTTTGTTCTATTTGTTAGGATAAGTTTGGACTTATCTTAAGATAATTGGTTTTTATTCCATTAATAAAGGCATTTAGATCCTCATACAAATTCACTTTGATTTAATGAAAATTTATTTAATTTTTGTGTGAAATCAATTTCTATGAGATAGTTATCCCTGCGTGTTGCATTGATTTTAATATTAATTCTTATGTGAGTTTTGAGGCAGCTCAATGATGCATTACATCAATCTACAATAATGTGGTGACGAGCAAGACGCCATGAGCCACTATGGGATGTGAAGGTGATACTTCCACAATGGGAGGCAAAAGTGTGGCTTCTATAATGGGAGGTCAAGATTAAAGATGAGATGATGCAAGCGCAAGATTTCCATGGACTATGAAGGAAGGTAAGGGAGTAGCTTCTATGATGAGAGCAAAGGCAAGGCTTCTAGAAGTCACCACATATCGACACACACGACATGGCATGGGTGTAATTTCCGTACTAAGACCTCAACTTGAGACAAAACATTAACCCTTGATCATACTTATCATACCAATATAATTATTAGATATTCCTTTCCTTTTAAACCCACCATAATATTTATCTAGAGACTCTATCATAAACTTTTTCTAGCTCAATAAAAAATCATATGCAAGCCCTACTTTTCACTATATTTAATAATTATTTGTTATATTAAATAATATCTATTGTTGATCTTCCATATACAAAACTAAATTGATTTCTCAAACTACGTGTCTCATCTATTATTCTTATCTCGATAAAGATGGTGTTAATAATGTGTAATTTATGAGTTATGTTTGCATTCCCAAGGAAGTTTAATATCCACGGACAAAACAAATCTGAGTTCACGTAAAGGAAGTCATGCTCCAGAATTCTAAAACAAAAACTCCATGTTCGTACCTCCTAAAAGAAACATATCTTTCCCATCTTTGGACTGCACTGCGCCATTTTGCCAGCCAAAACAGTAAACATTTTGCTGTTTGCTCAAATGCCAAGAGAGGGACCATCAAATTTAAGATATCAAGTTAAAACAAGAATGATGAGCAACAGACAAGAGATTGAAGGAAATGTAATGTAAAGCAGCATTAATAATAAGTAGAAAACAGTGCAAGATGGAAGTTGATAGAACACCAAAAGGAGAAAAAAAAGGACATGTGGTATCATATCACAAACCCTCATATATGAAGTACAAGTCATAATTGCCACAACAGAAAGCAAGATTGACATTGTTAGAAAGTAGGAACAGTGAAGAAAGGAGTTCAAACAACAAAAATGAGAGATGTTGGACATCAAGCCAGACAGCCAAAGTAATAAGTTTGTTAAAACTGACCTACATATTTAAAATGTAAATTGTACATTGCCAACTTATCTATAATGTATCTTCTTGTTAAGATGTAAATTGTGATTTCATGATCCACTTCCAAGTGATCCCAATTCTGATAACAATGCCATTCTAATTTTTTAATTACCCCTTGACTTTAATTTAAATTCCCTAAAATTTGGGCAAATTTATTCCTGCAAGACATAGTACATATTTGCTTGTAAATATTACCCTAGAGTTTGATATAAATTGATATTGACACTTGTTATGGCAATTTCACATACAGATATAGAATCTACCAAATATAATTATTTGGCTCAGACCTCAATTGACAATATGACCAGATGAGTAGAAATTGTGTTGCGTTCAATCCAAAATATATTAGTGGTCCAGCTGAACTCACCTGAGCTAGATATAATCCAACCGAAGTAGTTTAGGGTTTGATTGAGTTAGTAGTAATTTTACCCACATTTCCTCTCAAATTTGATCACCAAATAATTAATTTTTTTTTTTAAAAAATACACAATTACACATGCTCGATTCTTAAAAAGTCAAGTAAAAGAACAAATCATAAAAAGGTAAGAGATAAAATTGAGAAAATGTAATCCTCCTTTGTTCTAGTGGAACTTTATCAGTAATTTGATGTGAAAGATAATAATTGTATTGTTTGTTCATTCCTAAGAATTTCTTTGATCTCTATATAACAAAAAATATATAAAAAATACAAGAGTCCTATTGTTGATCACTTGAATTGACAAAATATTGCTCAAAAACTAGAACAAATAAAGAGAAGGAAATTCCTTGGAAAAATACAAGTGTAGGATGGTCAACAATATGTTGCTAGGATGACAGCAGCGTTAAAACCAACCATATCTACACTTGGTTGCAAATGCAACTTAAAGAATAAAAAGGAGACTAATAGCATCAGGTCAAGAAGCAATCCAATTGCATAAAAGTGCAGATTTGAACAAAATCAAGAATTCCAGCCAACTTTGAAAATAACTAACTAAATATAGAGCTACATGAGCTTACCGCATTTTGGAAAAGGTAATCATGAGGATATACATTTAGCAAGAGGGAATTCTCAAAATGAAAAACTACTTCTGGAAATCCATCATCGACACTGCAATTATTATATGACACATACAAGTAAGCCAACCAACTTCACAATTATATTGAAAATAGATAACTAGATTAGAACAAATGGGTAATAACTTTGTTAATCTTGAGTAGATAAAACTGAACCATATAAATTAGCTAAGAATGATGAAAAGATGTGAGGCACCAAAAATATCATAAATGTATAGTTCATCTAACTATAATTAGGTAGCCTAAGAAACAAGGAATAGAAGCACGCTAATGACTAATTTTCAGAAAGTGCTTAGACCTTAGAATCCGAATTCCCACATCAATTTTATATCCTAAATACATTTAGAAGATCACTTGTATCAAGATAATAGAATCATGGTCATGATAGGTAAACCAACTCTGATTTGTTTATAAGAATTCCTCCTGCAAAAGTTTTTCTCTCAGACTAAAAGGAAAAGGATTATCATTTTGACAGGCAACCACACACTTGGGTTAACCATGTAAAACAATCTCTATGATGGTCCAGAACTAGGTTACTCGATCTTATTCATTAATTCTGTCTAATTTCATTAAACTAAATAAACAAAAACTATATGATGAAAGCATAGATGCTCCACGATGAAAATATGAAATAAAGCATTAACAACTTTAAATTAAAGTGCTTATGCCAAAAATAAATAAATAAATAAATTAAAGAGATGGTGTCTCGAGTAACATAAGAAAAATGGAAATAATGTCGCATGTTAAAATATCAAGGCATCTTGAAAATATTTTTTTTTCAAGGTCAAAGTGGGTCATTCTCATGAGAACAGAGAACTGAATGTAATATGAACACACTGACGTTTGAAGTTCGTTCTATGCCACAGTTTAGTTTTTGGGCTGAAATGGTATAGTTTTGGTACCATTTGTCGTGCTAGCACTTGGCATGTTTTATGCTTCAAAGCATACTGAGATCAACTCGAATAGTTTTCTCCGAGAATTCACTTTCACTTAGCTTGTTTACCTTCAAATATAAGCTTATAGCATTTAAAAAGTTAGAGAAACAATTTACAAGATATATAAATGATTTTACTGATACCAAAATGAGTATCATGCATTGTATGAGAGAATTGGTTCTTGTAGCGTCTTGGTGAGATCAATCATATAATTCTTCAAGATTTGGGTTAAATAATACTCGTAAGATATCCTTTGGTTTCTCGACATGTTCATAAATATATCTTGGTTTAACCATTGAGACTTGAGACTTAGACTTGGATTGACACAATTGAAATGAGAACAAGCATAGGTATATAGATATTTTTGGTTTCTTCCACTCCAACATCACTATTCTTTGTTGCTCTTATACTTTAGTTGATTCTTCTCTCCCTTCCCCACTCTTTTATATCTGATAAATAGAATTATAGAATAGGTTATACAAAGAGAATCTTCCTTTCACAGCCAGTTTAAAATGGTACCAACAAGTCATGTCTTGGTTGATACAAATGAAATTACATTGGCATGGGCAGCAAAGTGACATTTCCCTGTGCCAATAAGGTTTCATATCATTTGTGAATCAGATAATACATTTTAATCGTGTTGATCAAAACTGATCTACATTCAAAAATTGAAGTTGAAACCATGGAGCACACTATGATAATCAGCATTATCAACAAAATAGGCTGGATTTAGCCATTAAACTATTGAGAACATGGATTATAAATATGATCCTAAAAGTCTTGCTCGAAAACCCACAAAAAAAATTAAATGTGAGTATCTGATGAAATCTTAAAATGAATGCAATATTGTCATATGCAACAAATCTGCAATTAGGAAGCATTTAACACGCAGATAGAGATGTTTAAGAGAAAAAAAATGTTGCTCACACAATGTTGTATCTAGGAGTGACAATGGATGGTGTTCCAAGAGGTTCATACGAGAATTTGACTACATACTAACCTTTCAAAATTCTGAAACATAAATAACATAGTTGCAATTGGAAACTCACTTTGCAGAATATTGGAAACACGTAAAGTCCTGAATGGTGAAGATTCTCAATCCTTGATGATTAGAAAGTATCTACAAACGGGAAAAATCAACAACTAATATACAAAAAGAATTCAAATTAGCATGATTGTCAGAAAATTTTTCTAACCGCATTCATCAGTGCATTGTAGGCAACTTCTGGTAGATAAGCTAGTGTTGTACCACTATCAATTACTGTGCCTTTCTTGTCTCCAGTGTCAAATATATCAGTAGGAAGCTGGAGAAATGATCTGCCAACTTCAATTGCTTTCAAATTCACATTATAATGCATCCTGAAACAAAGGACTTATTAACAGAAATTAAAAAAAAAGTTTAAAAATTCAAAGATAACGGAATTATGGTGCAAAAATAAAAGAAAGACAAGATAAGTACGTCTTATAGTTTAACTTCAGGGTGTAATAACTAGTTATTAACTCAGTATTAAAAAGAAGAATCACTATCATATTATTTTAATTATAAATGTTTAACAGTAAATCTTAGAAGAAAAAAATATAAGATTTAACAGTAAATCTTAGAAAAAAAAGGATTTAATAGTAAATCTTAAACTAAAAAACAGGGTTTGTAACTCTGAAAGAAACTTTAAGTACAAAAAGTGGAATACCTGCAGTAGCTAGGCTAAAGCTTTTACAGTCGAGGAGCAACTGGAGTTACTATCAGAGGCTTTTACTCTGTCTACCTATAACCTATCCTTACCAAGGGGACACCAATTTACATGCATTTGTTACTCATGAATAGACATGGATTAAAATCTAAAAGTGATTTATTCTAAATTCTATGGGTGCTCATGATTTTCCACAATTTGATTTTTCTTTTTTTCAAATTATAGTTTGACAATTTGGCTTCCAACAGTTAATTTAGCATTTTATCTTTGAATATAATCCAAAGGGTAGAATAAATAAAGGATGAGGAACCGGATATTTTTGAATCTCACAAGGACAATGCATAATACTTTTTTCAAAAGAAAAAATCTAACTAGCAATAAATTTATGTTACAGCTCTACGTAAAATATCAGATTTTACTATAAATCTAAAGAATCAATTGTCGGAAATAATTGTACATTATATTATCCCATTATGAACAGGCTCAATCCCTCAACAGCTTATAGTTACCACAAACAAAACAGAACAAAAAGGGAAATTAACCACTAATGTTCATGAGTCAGATACTTACTGGCCAGGTACCAAGGGAGTTGTTTTCACTTTCGGCTGCACTACATGTCCTATGGTGAAAATACCTCCTCCATTTATAGTATCTAAACAATGAGCAAATATCTTGCTCACTTTTCCTGCAGAAGCCAACTGTGAAAGCATGGACGAATTTGACTGGCCAAAACCAAGAATTCCATCAAGTGCTTCATTCGATGAACCCAAATCACCAGATTGTTGAGCACCACAACTGTAGCATTAAAATTATTACAAAAAAGAATCAGCACCAATGTTGATTACAGAAGGGAAAATAAAGATAATACAACTATAAAGATAAGCAACAATAGAAAGTAAGTGTTATTTCAACATAAAGTCTATACCTTAAACCTTTTAAGGTATGGAACCCAACTGATAGACTACACGAAGGTACAGGGGGTTTGTCATCCCTATTGATCTGGAACTGGCAGACCTAGTAGGTGCGGACCCATAGGGTGTTCAATTAACCTGGTATTGTATTAGTCAACTTCACTAGCCATTCAATCAACATGATCATGTGTATAATTAACCTAGTTTAGTGTTATTTGAATATGAGAAGTGTTCAGCCAATCCAATCTAATGCTAACTCTGTTTGAAGCATTGGCGAACTGGGCCAGTGCTCTCAACCTCACTCTAGAAGTTGCAGCATGATCCTAATTTTACATGTGGCTCAATAATTACAGAATCCAATTCTAGTGTACATGTAAAACCTAAGTTGTTCGTCCATGAAAGGGGAGGTAAAACCATTTAGCTGTATGTTTGTGTAGTGGCAGGCAACACCACTAAATGAAACCAAGGTTTTGATGTATGATAAAGAGTTTAAAGTTAGTCTTTGTGTAATCTAACATATGTGTCAAGTGTGCAAGTGCAGGAAACTTGATAGGGCCATTGTAGGAGCAACGGAAGAAGTCTAAGTGGGTTAGGAGGACTGAACATTTGGCTAGCAAGAAAATGTCCAAATGGGTCAGGAGAATCGGACATTTGGCAGGCGAGAAGTCTAAATGGGTAGGTATTATGGCGCATAAAAGAGGAGGACATGTATCAAGTGGGTGCATCATACCTACTTAAGTCACATTGATATTTGGGCATGGTAGGCAGCTAATTCGTATTCCCATCTGATTAAGAGACTGTTGCAGATATGGGATCTCATATTAGCAACTGCTAGTCCAGAGGTTGCTCATCGGCGATTGGCGGATTGGTTTATACAAGATGATGGGGTGGCCTTACGACTTCTTCAGGCAGCCTAGTCCTAAGAAGGTGTGGGCCTGCACAGTGTGGAGAGCTTACTTACAGCCTAGTCATGCAGTCATTTTCTGGATGCTGGCACAGAGTCGACTCCCCACTAGAGATCGGCAGGATTATTGGGAGGACAGATAGTGCACTTTTTGTGGTTAGGTGATGGAGACATAGGAGCACCTATTCTTCAGGTGACTCTCTATCGTGAAGATGTGGCGCAAGATCAGAGATTGGCTTCGCATGCGTCAAGAGATATCCACCTATCGGCGGGCGATGTGAGTCTTTGGGCAGTATTACCGTGGGAGTAGGACTTTGACAAACGCACGTGTTGATCCACCGGTGAGAGGAGAGTAGAGTTTCCTAAGCCAAATTGGTGTGGGTTGAGCCACGATTAGGTGGATTTTTCTTGTTTATTTCTTTTGAACTATCTTGTGCATGATTGAACATACAACATAAATGGTATTCGATATTACAAAAACGAGGTTGAAATCATTTACACACATTGTTTGATCGATAGGAAGTAGATTAAATTTTTTAATATATGTTCTTGTTAATCTTTATGAATTAATTTAGTTCATGATGATAGGGAATAAATAATTAATTTCATTGAGAATTAAATTAAGCCTATTATTAGGAGAACATTAGGGATAAATTCTTTAAAGTCTAAGATTATACCCTCGTTAGAAGAAAAATTAATTGCAAACTCATATTTATCTCTATTGCTTTGAAATATCTTTAATGTTTGCTTGTTCTTTTTATACTCTAATTGTTTATTAAATTATTGTTGCCCTATTAAAATTTATTAAAGAAATTTACCATAAACAACTTGAAATTTAGAAGTAACATAGGGAAACTTAGGGTAATCCTCTTAAGAAAACTGGAACTCTCATGAGAAGTTTAAGTGAACAAATATCGTAAATAAATAGTCACATATACAAGAGAGTTTTGGCTATAATAGATTTTGAAAATTATAGAGCAATTGGCTCTGCATACTAAAAGGACACTTGGATCTTGTCGTACATTCGTAGGCTTTGACCAAATTATATGAGATGATTTTCTTCGCTGGGTGGATTGCGGGTCGTTCACCATTTTATTGTGAAGTGAATTGTAGGTCCTTCACCCATATATGTATGTATACGTGTATACACTTCATGCATTTCGTTATAAGTGGATTGCGGATCGTTTACTCTTATATACGATGCATCCTTCTCGGGTGGGTTGCGGGTCACTCACCCTTATCTTACAATAATAAATGTGATGTGCTTTCATATCAGGTGGATTGCGGTTCATTCACCTTTATTCATTCGACACATCCTTAATGGACTGATTGCAGGTCATTTATTAACTTAATAAATTATGTTGAGTTTTCGGGTAAAGTAAGACTATAATATGTGTAATGTTGAAAAAGAGAAATTAAAAAGAAATGAAATTAATTAAGAAGTGAATGAAAGACGAATAACAAGAAAGGAGTAATAATCAAATGGTCAAATGGTGCTCAACAACATGAAAACATAGACTATCAATTTTGTTGTTGCCCTCTTTGATTTTATTTTCATGCACTTCTTTTCTTTCTCTACTTTGTACTATGTGCTCACTCTCCTTTTCCTTTGATCTCCAGATTCATAGACTTAGGTGATCTTCGAGGTTTGGTCAATATTACAAATAGTTGCTCAAAGATGCTCAGTAATTGTATTGGAGACGTTCCGTAGAATCCATTCAATTTATTTTCCTTATTGCATAGGTTGTTACTTTATGCAATTTGGTAATTTGGTATTTCTGTATTTTCATTTCATTAGCATGAGGTTAGTTTGTCAGTTGTATCATGGGTATAGCAAAGTCGTTGTTTTGAGACGAACATTATGTTAACATTTTTACATCGTTTAATAATTTATTGCATATTCATGTTTGTACATCCTGGTGCACCCTTAGGGTTATTATTTATGATTTTTTGATACAATGAAGAATATTGTCCGAGCAGGGAGGTTATTTCTCATATAAGGAGCCTTCAGGTTGTGACAACCTCAATTCAAAACAAGGCCAAACAATTTACTCAAACCAAAAGCATTAGGTCAAAGTCAAGTGTTACATGTTTTTGGTGTAACAAAAATGGACATTACAAATCTTAATGTCTTCAACTTAAAGATAAGAGAGATGAAAACCCAAGAAGAATCGAAAGAAGACCTTTAAAGCCACTTGGGCACTTTGGGACGAGTCATCTTCTGAAGAGTCAAAAGAGGATGAGCCAAATCAGCCCACCAGACACATGGCATTAATTCATGGCTCAAGCTGAAGCTCAAAAGTATGAGTCCGAGTCTCTATTAGAAGATCCGTTTGAAGATGATGATCTACTTAGCGACTCAAAAGAGTCTGCCGATGAGGTATGTGATCCACAAGTAGAAAAGTTATACCAAACTATAGCATGCTTTACAAATACATCAACTAAATCCAAGGACAGAATCAAGTCACTCCTTAAGTAGGTCAAAGACCTTAAGAGGGAGACCACCTTCACTTCTTCCACTTGTAAGGTTCAAGAAGGAACCTCAACTCAAGTTGAAAGATTGAGGAAGAGAATTCTTCCTTAAAACTTTAAGTTGAAGATATGAAGAAAACTTTTGAAAAGTTCACATTAGACTCCAAGTACATAAATATCATACTTGGGTCTTAACATGCTGTGTATAATAATGTTGGACTTGGATTTCAGTCAAATGCACAATAAAAGTCATACATATCTCTTGTTAGCAGGAAGCCTAATTATATTTCTAGAAAGGTTAAAGCTTGGATTCCCAAGCAATTTCTTGTTAATAAAATCGGACTTAACAGCTATTGGGTACCAAAATAACACATACATTATTTGAATGCAGGATCAACAAGAAATCGAGGAATGTTTCTAGACAATGGGTGTTGTAGACACGTGGCTGAAGACAAAGGAATGTTTACCAACCTCAAGGGCTTAGGAGCAGTGTCCTTTGGCAATAATGGTGAGTTAAAAGTGCTTAAGTCAAGTAACATCCAACTATGCTCAGATTTTATTATTGAAGAGTTTTGTTTATTGAAAATCTTAAGTTAATTTGCTTAGTATCACTCAATTGTGTGATATTAGATATAAAGTGGAGTTTCACTTCACTAAGTGTCTGATAAAGCACACTAGGTGCATTGATGTTACTTTGATAGGAGTTGGAAAAGAAAACATGTGCTCGATCAACCTACCTAGTTCCTCACTTAAGTGTCTTATGACACAACAAGAGGAAGCATGATATGACACAACAAGAGGAAACATGATTATGACACCGGAGACTGGCTCACATCTACTTAAGACATTTATCAAAAGTAGGTAAAAATGGCTTAATTAGAGGTTTACATAAGTTGACTTACACTAACGACAAGGTCTCTAATGCTTGCCAGGAAGGTAAGCAAACCATATCAACAGACAAATTGACCGATCAAACCAAAACCACTTGCACTCTAGAATTACTACACATAGATTTATTTATTACTCATGGAGTCAAGGCAAATATTGCTTAATGATAATTGATGGCTTTTCACATTTCACTTGGGTACAATTTTTAAAACATCGGGATGAAGCGTTACATAAATGTACCCAATTTTTTAAAATAGTTAAAAATGAGAAAAACACTAAAATTAAGAAGATAAGAAGTGATCATGGAGGAGAATTCGAAAATCATAAGTTTAACAATTTTTTCCATAAAACAGGGGTATAAGCATGAATTTTCCTGTCTTAGAACTTCACAACAAAATGGGATTGTAGAATGGAAAAATTGAGTCCTACAAGAAGCAGTCGATACCATGCTAAATGAATACACCTTTCTATACTATGTACAAAATCGAGAACATTTGAGAGTGTTTGAATGCAAAGTTTATATTTTAAACACTAAAGACAACTTAGGAAAATTTTCTACTAAGCCTGATGAAGGAATATTGATTGGATACTCAACCACTAGCAGAGAGTCTATAACAAGAAGTCTTTAAAAGTTAAAGCAACCTCCAATGTCATTTTTTATGAACACACCAAAACTTACCCATGAAAATCTCAAATAAACCAAGACTTAGGTAAATAGGTTGAACTAGATTTTAAAAAACTAACCCTAGGAAACACTAATCTAGAGGAGCTAAAGATGACCGACAAAATTAGACTTGAAACTAAAATTGAACCTAAAAGTCAACAAAATCAAGAAACAATTCAAGTTGAACCTCAATCCATTAGGGAACAAAGAGTGCATTCTAGTTCTAGTCATCCACCTGAACAAATTTTAGATGACACAAACCAAGGAGTAAGGACTAGGTTATTCTATAGAAATTTAAGTCAAGTAGCCTTAATTTTTTAAATTAGACCTAAAATTATAGACGAAGCATTGCTTGATCATGATTAGGTGATAGCTATGCAAAAGAATTAACACAATTTGATAGAAATCAAGTTTGGGACTTAGTACCAAAACCTGAAAATAAAACTATTGTTGATACTAAGTGGGTTTTTAGAAATAAGTTAGACGATAAAAGAAATGTAATCGGAAACAAGGCATGATTAGTAGCCTGTGGCTTTAGTCAAGTCGAGGGATTAAACTATGATGAAATTTATGCCCTTGTAGCTAAACTTGAGTCTATTAGGATGTTATTAGCTTATGCAACCCATAAGGGATTTAAATTATATCAAATGAATGTTAAGTCTGCATTCTTAAATGAGTTCATAAAAGAAGAAATTTATGTTAAATAACCACAAGGTTTTGAAAATCTAGATTGCCTTAATCATGTATTCAAACTTAAAAAAGACCTTACATGGACTAAAATAAGAACCTAGGGTTTGGTGCAAAAGGCTGTCAACATACTTAGTTTCTAAAGACTTTAAATGTGGACAAATTGACCCAACCTTATTTATTAAAACCTATAACAATAATATTTTTATTGCACATTTATATATAGATGACATAATCTTTAGTTCAACAAATACTATGTTCTTAAACGAATTTATAATGGAAAGTGAATTTAAGATGAGTTTGATAGGTGATTTAACTTTTTTCTTTGGACTCCAAATTAAACAAACTAAAGAAGGTATCCACCAAACTAAGTATGCAAAAGAACTAATTAAAAGATTTAGGATGGAAAATGCTACGGAAATAGCCACGCCTATGGCTTTAAACTAACTAGACCATGAACCTAAAGGAAAACCAGTGGAGCTTAAGTATTATAGGAGAGCAATTGATAGTCTATTGTAAGTGCTATACAACCTAACATATTGATTGTTTGCAGTATTTGTGCCAAAGTGTCCCACCTATCTACTGTTAAAAGAATTGTTAGATATCTCAAGGGTATTCTTAATGTTGGACTATGGTACCCTAAGATAGAAAACTTTGACTTAGTTGGGTAGTTTAACTTCTACTATGTGGGCTGCAAGTTGGATTGAAAAAGTGTCAATGAGAGATGCCAACTATTAGGTTCTTCTCTAATTAGTTGGAGTAGTCGTAAGGAGCACTATGTTGCTTGATCGATTGCTGAAGCTGAGTACATTGCAATGGGTGAGTTTGTAGCTCAACTATTATAATGATGAATACTTTAGAAGACTTTGGGCTAAAGTTACAAAAACATTAAAGTATTATGTGATAATGTTGGCACAATCAACTAAACTAAAAATCCTATGCATCATTTATGAACAAAACACATATAAGTTAAACACCACTTTGCTTGAGACCATGTTGCAAGGGGAGATATTGTATTTCATTGGTTTTCACTATGTCGAATCTAAGTCTAACCTGACATTTTCACTAAATTTGATTTTAGTATACTTAGAAGGGAATTAGGAATGTGCTGAGTAGAATACAGATTCTACCTTTGTATATATATATATTTCCTTTTGTTCATGGATTTAAATTAAGATGTAGCTTAGAACTGCATGATCCTATAATTTTAGAGAATCTTTGCATCTAAAAAAGACCTAAGGTTAATTTGATTGTGCATTAAGACACATATATGGGGTGAGATGCTAGGGATCGCTCTTGTTTCCATATGTTTATCATTGTGCATCACCATGAACCAAGATATAAACAAACATTAATCACTAAGGCGACCAACCTTGTTAAAGACTTCTGCTGAATTCAGTTTGCAGCTACTGGTTGCACATGTTTTCAAAAAAAAACTATTTTGTAAAAACTATTTTTGATTGCATGAAAAAACCTCACCCTAAATCAGTAATAAAAGGAAAATGTAACCTTTAAGGTTATTTTTGATGTGTGACAAAGGAGTGTTTTTCAAAATGTTTTCGAAGGTTAAAAACAAAATGTTTTTCAATTTGGAGAATTTTTTAAAATTGGGGAGTTAAATTATTTTTTTTAAAATGAGAGTTAAAATTCTTTTTTTAAGGGGAGTTGAAATATTTTTCAAATAATACTTACAAATATTTTTGGAGTCAAAAATATTCAGAGTTAAAAATATTTTTGGAGTAAAATATTTTTGGAGGTAAAATTATTTTTTGAGTTAAAAATATTTTTCAAATGATGTTGAAAATATTTTTCAAAGGGGGAGTCTGAAAATATTTTTTCAAAAATAGGGAATTAATAATTCTTTTTGAAAATCTATTCCTTATATTCATTTACTATGATTTCTATTGTCATATTTTTCCTAACTTTAAACGAATTGTCAAACGTAAAAAAAGGGGCAATTATTGGTGCAGACACAACTAGTAAATCAAATCAGGGTCTTAATGTATAGGAAAAGGTTTAAAATTAGTCTCTGTGTAATCTAACATGTGTCAAATACGCAGGTACAGTAAACTTACTGAGACATGTAGGAGCAATGGAAGAAATCCAAGTAGGTCCAGAGGACTGAATATTTGATAGATAAGGAAAAGTTCAAATAGGTTAGGAGAACTTAGTAGCCGAGGAGAAGTCCAAATAGGTTAGGTGAATCAAACATTTGGTAAGACAAAAAGTCCAAATGAGGTAGGTAGACCAGATATTTGGCAAAGATAAGAAGTCCTAATAGGTCAAGGACGACCACATACTAGGCAAAGGTGAGAAGTCCAAGAGAGGACCTTCTGACAAACAAAGCTAAGAGGGAGCGTCTCTTAAGCTGGGACAAGAGTAGTCTCTTGCAACCTAGGCAATTGACTTGACTGAGAAACCAATAGAAATTTCAAAGTCAAAGTCAATCAATCACTTGACTGAAGTCAACTGAGTTATAAAGAGTTATTCAACTGAATTTGGATTCTTAAGTCACAATCATAGTCGAACAACAACAACAATTTAGTTCCTCATAACTACTCAAGTATATGTATTTCTTTATATTTGTTTCATTTCGAAATATAGAATATTTATTGAAGAAATTGTAGGACTTCATTGCCTATCCATTCTAATTTAGTCAGAGTTGGTGGATGATGACAAGTGGTCGACTAGAAATAAGTCAATAAGTGTCCGTAAACGGATAAAGTTACACTGAGTTGGTTGACTACATGAATAGTAATGGTTGATTAGGATAACTCAGTCAATAGTTGACGTAGCCAAGGGAAACAAACACTAATAAGATTCAGCCTCGAAAGTTATTTGGGTCGGTTGACTAGATGAATAGTAATAGTCGACCATATGATGTGTTAGCAATCAACGAAGCAAGAGGATAATGGAGGATAAACTCGGATCAAATAAAATTTATTTGGGTTGGTTGGAAAGGGAGCCTTAGCGCAATGATAAAGTTGTTGATGTGTGACTTGATGATCATAGGTTCGAGTCACAGAGATAGCCACTTGCAATGTAAGGTAAGATTGCGTACAATAGACTCTTTCCCAGGATCCTACATTGGTAGGAGCTTTGTACATCGAGCTGCCCTTTTTTTTTGGTTGACCACATGAAAAGTATTAGTCGACCTTCTGACATAGTTTGTAGCCTATCCAAATGATGTGATACATGTGACAACATAACAGATGGGCTAAGTTGACCAAAATGGCAAAGTGGTCGACTAGGGTCACCCTGATCAAGCAGTGTTAAGTTAGTCAACCAGATCATACCATTTTACAACTATAAATAGAGGACTCTCCTACTCATCCAGAGCATCAACTAAGAAGCAAAAGCTCTCCAAAAGGCATACAAAAGCTCTCTTTTCTTGCATTCAGAAGCTCTCCACAGGTAGCGAAGAGCTCACAATTTAAACAGATTGTTATTCACTTTTGGTATATTTTTCTTTAAGCTATCATTATTATTACTTGTTATTGTTCAATATTTTGGCTTTTATATTTAATTATTTAACTAAGTCTTGTAAAGATCTCTCCGTCTCTGAAAGATTTTCAGAAAGGAGAAAATATAGTGGGATTTTGACGACCTAACGAATCACTAGGTCATGGAGTAGGAACCTAAGGATTACCGAACTACATTAAATATCTATGTCACTCTTATTTTTTGTTTATCTTTCTAGCTTAAACTATAAATTGATTTCAAAATTAATCTTGATTTCGAAAAATCAATATTTATTTTCCTTACATTTCTGATAATTTTTTAAAATTACTTAAACTTTTTATAAGCGCTATTCACCCAACTCCCTTTGGCGCTTATCTCGATCCCACAATATGTAGCAAAAATATGATGCAAAGTCTTGTTGATCCACAAGAGATGTTCTCTTGTTGATCTATTTTTTTCATTGTTTTGTGTCTTTTTCTTCTATACATTTTTGTATTTCTCACTTTTCAGGTAGTTGGTTGTTGTGTTTTCAACAACTGTAAAAAGGAAGCATCATTTTCTTAGCCACTGACATCTAAGCATTACCAATTTCCTAGCAACATCAAATGCTAGATGACATAGGACATACAAGCAGAAATCAAAGTTTTCAGTATATCAACAGAAATGCCCATACTAGTCTGTGTGAAACCCAATTATTGCAATTGTTTTTATTGGTTTTCCTTGTGATGGACCTAATACACCATTTTCCGATGGGAAACTATCAGACACAAGGGGACCAACCCATTCAATCCTTATGTTTCTATCATAGTACTTGCATTAAAAAATGTTAGGAGGGAACTTCCAGGTAGAACGAAAAGGGTTAAAACTACTTCAGGCAAAAGCAACCCCAAGTTTAAGCACCTATCATAACATGCCAAGAAGAAAATGTATGTGATGAACCATTTAAACCTGTAATTCCCAATCCTTGTGTGCAGGAATATTGGTTAGAAGCATCAAATATCAAATTGGCAGATAATAGGAGAGACGCACCCAAATGTAACACTTGCATTGACCGGTTTTGTTTGGTGGTTGCCAGAGACTTGGTCATACTGGATGGTGTCTGTCACGAAATAGCCAGTAGTGGAACTCCCATCACCATACAGCACACTGTACTGGCACGGCAAGTTTGCTACACAGCCTGGAATGTCTCCGTAAGTGGATAAACAAAACTTCTCGTCGCATGAGACCAAATCCCCACTTGCCGAGGCCCTTGGATCATACAACGTCAATTGAAGCTGCAACAAGCAAGTCCAAGACTCACTTTTATTAGAGGCCAAAGAAAGTTAGCAACAACTCAAAAACACTTCTTTTTTCATACACCGAGGTCACTCTTAAGAGGGCACCGCGTGCAGGAGATGCAGTTCACCCACAAGATATCGCTCCCTGTATCGACTTGGACGTAGTAATTTTTCGACGGGTTCCCGATTCCAATTTCAGCAAAATAGAGTCTATAAACCCCACCAAAACGCTCAAAAATAGAAAAAAAAAACAATTTTTGAAGGAAAAAAAAACAAGGATCAAATTCAGTTCTAGAAAGAGCAGCTAGAAATCAAATACAGTGAGAGAGCAACCCGGTGTCGGTGGGGATACCAATGCCTCCGATGGGGAGATCGGCAGCGGCGAGGATCCGGCTGTGGCGACGCTGGTCGTGAGCGAGAAGATCGCCGACGGTATGGCTGCGACCCAGGAACTTGTGGCGCACCCTAAAGACCCCATTACCGCCGGCCAAAGGGCTCTGCGCCAGCACCCCCAGAAGCACAACCAACTCAATAAACAAATAGCCGAAGCAAAAAAACGAAGAAGACATCCTCCTCCTCGATGCCATGGTCGCCAAAGAATGCTTTTTTCACTACTACAATCTGGTAGAAAAAACCAGCAGCTTAAAATTCTGAGAACAACTACATCAAATCCAGCGAAGTGGGAGAATAACTCAATCGAGATTGCGGAGTGAGCGAGAAGAATTGGGAGGAAAAGACGAAGAATCAACCTCAGCCCCTTCACGCCTTCTGCTGCTAAAGCTGTGGAGGTAACAAGTCAAGGGGAAAGGGGAAAGAGACGAAGTAAGGGGAAAAAGGAAAGACCGAGACGAAGGGGTAGGGCTGTAAATAAACTAAGTTTGATTAGAATTTATTTATATTTATTCAATATATATAAGATTAATTAAATAAATAAATTTAAATAATTCATTAAATTAAATAAATAAATTTAAACACATATATATGTTCAACTCATTAATATTTGTGAATAATATTTATGAACAACGTTTGCGAACAATATTAGCGTTCGTGAACAATCATATTCATTAATAAAATTCTTATTAACATACTAAATAAATAAAATAAAATAAATAAATAAATTTGAATTATCAAGTTCGATAACCAATCAAACAAGTAAAAATTTCAAATAATTAAATAAACTTGAATTGAGAGCTCGATAATATCTAAACGAACCAAACTCAAGTCAAGCTTAAAGTCAGAGCTTGATAATATCTAAACAAACCAAGCTCAAGTCAAGCTTCAAATAAGTTCAAGCTCATAAAAAATAAACCAAGCCAAGTTTGAATAATTATTTCAAAAGCTTGGTTCATTTTAGGTTCGACTCGACTTGACTCGATTACCTTATCAAACAAGCTTAAATATCTCAAAACTTAACTTGACTTGACTTATTTACATCCCTACGAAGGGGTATAATTAGAGATAAACACCCTCCTTTTATTGGAAATGTCAAAAGGATGGATGCTTTTTATTTATCTCTATTTTTTTAGTTTTTTATAAAATTCAAATTTAAATACAATATTATTTTGTTTTTAAAGTCATAAATTTTATAAACGGTAAATTACCGAATTATGTAG
>JBBUKS010000100.1:6232236-6270549 GCA_038050645.1 Hedychium gardnerianum
GTAAATGAGTTTAAGATCAATTCAAACACATAAAGAATATGCACTCAGATAGTGAATCTATATTTATCAAATAAATAGTATAAGTCATAAGCGATTGATTGCCTTAGGACACCTCTCAAACATAACAGATAATACAACCAAGACCAGAGATCTTTGAGACTAAAAGGAAATGCTAGCAACCGAATAGGCATTCGCTGAGACTCCTTCACAATTCACCATATTGCAGTATTCTTGAAATATCTCAAGGTATAAATATGAGTTTTCTAAATGTGCTCCTCTGTATTGGTGATCTTGTATCATGGAAATTAATGTTGGGTCAAGTTGAAAGTTGTCAGTATCGATTTGAGATAGCACAATGGGAGATCTCGCTCCTCTCGTTATGAGTGCTGCAAAATCTTTCAACAATTTGTTTCCATCATTAGTACTCATTGTATCTTATAAAAAAAATAGTAGGAAACAATCACAATCACCTACAAAACAGAATAATTAGAAAAATAAAGATGCAGAATTTAAATAGCAAAAAAGAAAATACAGAATTAAAAACAAGAAAGAAAATGTAGAATTTATGAGGAAGAAAAAAATAGAATTATAAACAATAAAGAAAGAAGTCTAGACTAACTAAATTGCTAGTCAATCAATGTTAATCAAAATAGTCCCCGGCAACGGGGCCAAAAACTTGATGTCATAAATCACAAGTGCACGATTTATCGTCAAGTAATAAAAATATTGATCCATATGAACTGTTGATTAAACACTAATTAAGTTCGTAAAGCTAGTTATCTAGACAATCGAAGATTGTTTGAGGACACGAACGAGAGAATTAGAGAGAGAGAGAGAGAGAGAGAAGGTCAAGGGAAAGCAAGTGATCAATGGGAGAAATTGGATTGAGGGAATGATTCTAGGATTTCGATTTCGATACGATGTTAGTTGATGTTTTAAGTATTGTTAACATCCTTACCTCCATGTTTACTTTCTTATAGGGATTCTAACTAATTTATCGATACGAACCCATGAGGATTATACCGGAGTGCCTACAACAAATTCAACACAATTAAGCAAAGTGGTAATGCTAGAAGGTCCGCTTAAAGGGTTATCCCTATCACATGAGACCCCATGGTCATATGATCTAAATTACTCATTCTACTTCCTAACATCAAATTGGTGCAAACCCATTAACCTCTAGTTAATTAATCTCTTGTAGCGAATTAGCCTCTTTTCAAGGCGATGACTCTAGAATGTCCGCTTAAACGGTTACCCCTGTCACATGAGGCCCCACGGTCATACAATCTAGAGCATCTCCTATACATGGTAACCAATCCTCCACATTCTATTGCATTCATAACACATACAATCAAGCAAGCAAGAACAAGAAGTAAACATATCATAGAATAAGGAAATGAACCAATACATAGTTCACACATCAACAATCACATCATAGTTCCCTACTCCTAGAATCTGGAGATCTACTCCATAGCAATAAAAATACAACCAAGAGACATAGAGAATAACATTCTACAACTCAAATCAAACAAAAGAGAAAGCTTAGCAAGATGGTGTCAATGTCTTTGGATGAGTCTCCAAGCTCCAGAGGTGGTGGACGGATCGTCGTGGCTCCTTGGATGGTGTCTCTAGGGTTTCCCAAAGGGGAAAAACCCTTTTTCCAGGAAAAGGGCGGAGCCCCTGGTCCAAGATAACTTAAACAAGGGTTTCATTGACCCTTTTACATCTTCCTCAAGCTTTCCAGATCTGTCAGATTTGCAGGGCTCCGCCAAAATGGATTTTTCGCCCCTTAGACCTGGTTTACTCGGTTTGCACTATGAACCAAACTTGTAGATTTTGAAATTATCTACATTTTGATAGGTCGCATACCCCGTGGCTCAAACTAAACCAAAAGTTATGGTCGTTCGAAGTTTGGTCTATAGTTTGGGCCGGAGGCTGACACGGTCATGCCTGAGAGGCACGACTGCCCCGTGTTCAACTCTAGAAAATCTACAGATTTGACACACTCGTGCCTAAAAGGCACGGCCGGGGTGTGTTGGAGGCTGTAGACTCGATTTTTGCTCTATTTTGTACCAAATTTCGTCCAGAGGAACACTATCGTGTCATGGGACACGGCTAGTGTGTGTTCGTGTTCCTTTCTTCCACCTCTCGCTCTAATATCTATAATACTCTATTTTTGCTCTAGAAACGTGTCCTATCAATCAAACCAAGAAAAGAGCAGATCTTCGAACCAAAAGAGTAACAGCAATGAAATCAAGTAGAAATAGGGTGTGCAAATACAAATCATGCTCATGAAAACCAAAAGAATATATGTCAAACAATACTTAGAAACATGCATAATTTACACATTAGTCGGCCCGCCTAGACTTGCAACCTATGTAGGCTGGTCTATTTAGGTTTGCCTTTAAATGGATTGATTAAATTTCAATCCAACCTGTTTAAATTTTTTGATGGGGCAAGCTAATCCAACAAACTCAATCTAAATTGACGACTCTAATGCCAAGATCAAACCCTCCTCCAAAGCCTTAGTGATTTGCCTAAAGGCTTTAGAGTTGACTTATAGAAACCTCTCCCCAAACTTATTGATTTGCCTAAAGATCGCAAGATCAAGTTCTACCTCTTAGCCTTAGTGGCTTGCCTAAAAGTTCTAGTGTCAACTTAGGAAAATCTCTCCAAAAACTCATTGATTCACCTAAAGGTCACTAGATTGAGCCCTCATCCTTAGCCATTGTAGTTTGCATAAAGGCTGTGGGATTGACCTACAAAAACCTCTCCCTAATTTTAGTGGTTCATCTAAAGGACATGGGATCAAGTTCTCCTCCTTAACCTCATTGGTTCCTCTGAAGGCTCTAGGGTTGACTAATAAAAATCTCTCCTTGACCTAAGATATACTCAGATCAGAGGATTGACTTTTCATTATCTCTCCTTGACCTCAAAGATTTGCCTAGGATGCAGAATCAACTTCTCATTATCTCTCCCTAATCTCAAAGATCTGCTCAGATTGCAGATCGAGTTCTTATTATATCTTCCTAACCTCAGAAGTTTGCCTAGGTCATAGAATCAACTTCTCATCATCCCTCCTAAAACTTGAGATATGCCCAGGTGCTATTATATCTTCCTAACCTGAGAGGTCTACCCAAGTTGTGTGATCGACTTCTCATTATCTCTCCTCAACCTCAAAATTCTGGGAATCAAGTTATTATTATATTTCATTAACCATAGAGGTCTAGACAAGTTGCAAGATCAACTTATCATTATCCCTCCTCGACCTTAGAGATCTTCTCAAGTTGCGAGATCAAGTTCTTATTATATCTCCTCAACCTCAAAAACCTCAAAGGTTTGCCAAAATCGAGTTTTTATTATATCTCTCTAATCTCAGGGATCAACTTTTCATTATTTCTCTATGATCTTAGAGCTATATTAATCGAATTTTTATATATCTCCTCCCTCTTAGGAAACAAAAATAATAATTAGGTAACAGTCGAACCTGAAACAACCAGTCCTATCCTATAAAAAATTTCATCGGTCGTCAGAGTAAATCGGAAAGCGCTCGCGACAGACGGTCTAGAAGCACAGCATCCCTTGGTTGCGTGTCTCATTTAAAAGAAAAATTCTTACAAATGCGTCATAACTGAGAATCGAACCATAAATACCTAAGTAAAAATTTAAAAATCTTATTTCTACACCATAGCCCCCGGGTTATCTCCTCAATCCATCTCTCAAGGCATGGGATCAACTTTCATTATCTCTCTCCAACCTTAGAGGTCTACCTTATGCATGAAATCGAGTTTTTATTATATCTTCCCGATCTGAAAGGTCTGCCCAAGTCATCGGATCAACTTTTCTTTATCTCTCCTCGACTTTAGAGATCAGTTCTCATATTATCTCTCCTTGATCCCAAAGATTTGCACATGTCGCAAGACCAAGTTCTTCTCCTTAGACCTTGTCTAGAGATCAAGTTCTAAGATACGATGAGACTCAAAGAGGTAGAAGAAACTTATTAAACTAAATCACTTAATTTTCTCCTTTGGAGTTGCTTTGATCAAATCAACTTCACCTTACAATTATTTTAACCAAAACAGCTCCAAAGTGATCTTTTTAGTTTTTTTTTAGTTTTTATTTTTATTTATTTCACTTTACTATTTTTCTCTTATAATTAAATATTAAAAACTAAAAAAACTAAAACTAAAAAATATTTTTAAAAAAAGTTTATTATTATTATTATTTGTTTTTTTTTAAAAAAAAAATGAAGACTCTCAAATTTGAAAATAAAAACACGAATAAATACAAAAAATCATCAAGAATATAACGATGCAAATTTAAAACAAATTGAGCGGGCCAATGACTTTTGATTAAAATTCATGAATTTAAAAAGTATAATTTTTTTTTCTCCCTTTAGAGTTGCTTGGAGCTCCTTTGATCAAAATAACTCCATTTTAGAATTGATTTAACCAAAACAACTCCAAGGTGATCTTTTTATTTTTATTTTATTTCACTTTACTTTTTTTTCTCTTATAATTAAAAATTAACAAAATTAAAAATATTTTTAAAAAGTTTTTTATTATTTTTGTAATTTTTAGTTTGTTTTAAAAAAATTCACAAAAACATTCACATTTAAAAAAAAGGAATAAATTTAAGAAATCAATATAAATTTAAAATAAATCTGAACTCTTTAAAGTCATAAATGACTTTTGATCAAAATTCGTAAACTTAAAAAATATTTTTTTTTCAAAAAAAAATAATTAATTAAAGAGATTGTTAAGAATGAACGATGTTAATTTAATATAAATCTAAAATTTTTAAGATCACGAATAACTTTTAAATAAAAATGCTTTATGAAAGAACTAATTTTTTCCTTGATTCGGTTTTTAAAAGAGCATTTAAAAATATATATATACTAATTAATAAAATATAAAATATGGTGAATAATTTAAAAATCTTAAAACCAAAGTGGTGTCCAATGACTATCATGGACGAATGTCCAACGTTGTCCCTTAATATTTGAGAATCCCTAAACATCTCCGATCGATGGTAGCTAATTCCCGATGGCCAAATATGGTGGTAAATGATCTTTGTCGTAATAAAGGTGCCATGACATCTTAGAAAGTGGCTGACAACCCAATAACAAGGGGCGACGATCCTTCTCATGTAGTGTTTTACCACTTTCGTCCCGTTCATCCTCTAACCTGTCGGATAACTTATCTCAACGGAGAAGAGACAGAAGGGATGCCTTAACCGTTCCTTTTCCAATTCATCCATTAAGATTATATATGTATATCCATCAGGAACAAATCCGTTATAAATTGGACTGCCTCAATCAAACTAATTGAAATAGAGACAAACACTATATCTTTCTACTGTACAAATGCAAAAGCAACAAATATGCTTGGTCAACCGAATAGTAAAACGACCACTTTAGTAAACACAAGTGAAGAGGAATGCCAAGCAAATCTCTTAATCCTTACAAACTTACTGCTACCAAAGAACAGGAATATCAAACAAAATGAACAGGATTTTTTTTTTTAAATGGCAATCTCTTAATTGTTACAAGTTTATTGAGACCAATTACAGCTAGACGTCACAAATAATTCTATCTTGCTAAGTCTGATTATTATGATACGAATTAACATAAGCCACATCCAAAGAATTGACTACTCCACATCTCTATCTGAATCATAAGTGACAAACAAAGGGGGACGGAAAGAAAGAAAAACTAATAAATGTGTTGGGCATAATACAACCTTCCTACCAAAGCACAGGACCGATTCTGATCTACCTGTAGCGTCAATCAGGGATTCTGAAGCGAAATATACAAAATGAAGATTTGAAAGAATGAATTGATAGCCTAAACCAATTGATTCCATGGTGGTCGAGAGAGAGATTCTGAGTAAGCCACTTCAACCATGCATTGTTAAAAATGGGCAGCTGTAATGATACAAGTTGGTTGCCAGGAATCCTTTTTGGCATAGACCACGTAAGTCAACAACAAGGATTAGCTCACCTGCTCTCCGATGAGATCTAATCCAACAGCAAGGAAAGTGACTCCTTGAAACAATAAGAAATAGAAATGAATCCCCTGTGCAGATAATAGGCTTCTCACAGAGGCAGTTAACAAAATAATAGAAAGGGCAAGCTCTTTCCGGTATAGACGATTCATCTTGGCTTTCCCTGCCTTCTTAGTTACATCCAATTTATTTAACTCAGCAAGACCAGACTCGGAGGATGACCTGTGAATGTTAATTTCTACACGTGGCTCGGGGTCTTCTTTGACATATGAAACCAAATCTGCCTCTGATGACCTTCCCAACTTCTTAGTAACTATCCACTCATATGAACTTCCAAATTTAAAAAGTCCAGATATCATAGCATGGAATTTGGTCACAGACATTGTGTTTTCAAAAAGAAGGTATGGTACTATAAAAGGGAATGACCTTGGTGCCGGAAGTATGCTCATAACAGACATAACACCAGGGACATAACAGACAACCCAAGCTGGCAAATGAGCTTCCGGCAGGAACATTGACAAAGGGAGTATGATACAGAACAGAGTAAACGAGTAGAATGGCAAGATCAGTTTCCTCAACAGGAAGAAAAGAAATATCAAGTTAGCCTTCTTAAAGAAACTTACCTGTCATATAGTAAGAAGTGCATCAATCCAAAATTTCAAGTAATTGATCGATTCAAATCCTTTGCATAGATACTGGAGAAGAACTGACCTTCGCATGAAGGATGTCAAAAAAACACAAGCGAAACAGCTGCATTGGACCTGAATGCCATCTGTGTTGCTGTTTCTTATAGGCCTCATAAGATTCTGGCAGTTCACATTGACACTGCACATACCATTACAATGGAATCCATTGTCAAGAAGAATTTGTATAAGAATAAATTAAAACAAATAGGAAAAAAATGAACTTTCATCGAACCTTGACATCATTGAGAAATATGAATTTCCAACCACAAAGGTGAGCTCTAACGGCAATATCCATGTCCTCAACAGTGGTTCTTTCCAACCAGCCACCAGACTCTTCAAGAGCTTTTATTCTCCATACTCCAGCTGTCCCATTGAAGCCAAAGAAATTGATAAATATGCCATTGACTTGCTGTTCAACCTCAAAATGGAAAGTCAAATTTATGTTCTGCAGCCTTGTGAGAAGGTTTTCATCCTTGTTTACAAAGGACCATCTAGCTTGTACTAATGCTACATCATCATGCCCCTACAGAAAATATTCAAGAAGAAATAAGAAAATCAGGACAGAATACAAACACGTACCACTAAGGCTATATGCACTTTTCTAAAAAGTTCTTCAAAAAGTCTTCAAGATACCAAAAAAACCTTTTGTAGGTCTTAAAATTATTCCAAGTACGTCAAGGTGCATGTCAATTTGTGAAAATAATAATCACATTCTTCACTTTCCATAGCCAAGAAAAACATGATAAAAATAAAATCATGTTCCCATTTAGAGCATCAATCAGGTTAAATCATGTCCCTACAGAAAACATTCAAGAAGAAATAAGAAAATCAGGACAGAATACAAGCACGTACCACAAAGGCTATATGCACTTTTCTAAAAAGTTCTTCAAAAAGTCTTCAAGATACCAAAAAAACCTTTTGTAGGTCTGAAAATTATTCCAAGTACGTCAAGGTGCATGTCAATTTGTGAAAATAATAATCACATTCTACACTTTCCATGGCCAAGAAAAGCATGATAAAAATAAAATCATGTTCTCATTTCAGAGCATCAATCAGGTTAAATCATGTCTTTCACTTCTCAATCTTGATACTGTCCAACTTTGCAGAAATGTTGCTTTCTACTTCCTTGGATGAACAGAAAAGACATACCTTAAAATGTGGGATTGTCTTCCTTAAGAAATCAGGTGCTGGCTGAAAATCTGCATCAAATATTGCGACAAATTCACAATCTTTCACATAATCACAGCTCATGGCAGATTTTAGGTTCCCAGCTTTGTAGCCTGTACGAATAAGGCGATGTCTGTATATTATATGTACTCCTTTCTGCTGCCATTTTTGCACTTCAGTGTTTATCATGCGCTGCACTTCCACATCATCAGAGTCATCTAATACTTGAACTAGCATTCTTTCCCTTGGCCAATCCTGGATGCAGACTGCTGCTATTGATTGTTGGTAAACCTGTTTAAGGATTGAACTAATCATAGTAAACAAATGGAATATCCACCAAGAAAATAGCTGGTACTTTCCTGAACTTAAGTAATAAATATTCACAAATATACATATCTTAAAAAGGGAAAAAATGCTAATAACAAATAACAATCTATTGTTATGTACAGAATAGGTTTAATTGTGCAATCATACAAGATACAGAAAATTTTAGTGAATATAATAGAATCATTTTCTTAATTTGAATATTACTAGTGATGCAATCTTACATACAATTCAAATGTAGAATAAATGAATAATATTCAAGCACCCGACCCAAAATAAAGCTAATGGTATAACAATTTGAGATTATAAAAGAGAACTAGCAGCCAAACAATTTGGAACAAAACTTTCCAATATCTCGACACTAGATGTTGAATTATGAACATTCGCCAAGGAAGCATGTTTTGAATAAAACAAGTTAAATTAGAAGTGACATTCTATATTACAAGGGCTATGAATCGAGCAAACATAGCAAAAGATGAGTCGCAAAGTTGAGGATGTTAAGATAAATGTGCAGATATGCGAAGATAAATAAGATAAAAAAATACGAATATTAGAGAGAAAATCGAAATTGCGCCTATTGAAGAGAGACATGTTTAAGATGGCATGGGTATGTACTTAGACAACTAATAAATGTCCCTGGACGATGTGAGGTCATGTCAAACATGGACATTAATCGAGGAAGAGAGATCAAAGAAGACTTGATTAACAATGATAAAACATGACAAAATTCATTTAAATATGAGAATATGGTAGGGGATCGATTCCTTAGTGGGATAAAGGCTCAATTATTGTTGTTGTTATATTCTAGATTACAAGGGCATGCAAATGACACAGCAAAAGAAAAAGAAAAATATGAAAAAATTGCATTTAATACAACTAAAATAGGTCTCAAGAGAGGCACAAAATGAAGAATGTTTCACTATAACAAAAAAAAAAAAAAAGGAATTATAATCGTCATTATTTCATTTGACATTCTAGAATAGGTTGAATTTATAATTGTAAGCATTAAGAGTAGGTTGATTGCAAGCATTAAAACGTTGTAATACAGATCACTTTTTACAATAAGATGCTAATATAATAACTTCTGGACCCTGAGATTTCTTTCTACACACAGTATTTCAGAGGTTTAGTATAAGGGTGGTTGATTATTACTACTAAACCATTCTAATAAAAACTGTAAAATAGGAGCCGAGCGTAAGCTCAAAGACAAAATTGAGATCATGCCTTGAAGTGCCACCAGAATTATTTCTTTGTGATTGCATGCCAATTTTATGAGTCAACAGAGAAATCTTTTGCAGCACACATGTGCCTTCGCATCTGATTTTGCAGTATGGCTTAGCATAATAGTTTGTGTTATGTGGTTGACCTACACAATAGGTAGGTAATGTCATACCACCAATGTAAAGAGTATGCCATATTTAGGTCAATAGAATGTTCAATTAAAGAATTTGTATTAAAATTTAGAGCCACGTTAGAGTTTTAATCTCTGATTTAAATGACAAAATTTTGATACTATATCATGTTACTCTGATACACTTTTGGTGTCAGGTTCTTGCCCTCCCTCATGCACTGGTCACTGTCCGATCTAGTAAACTAGCTCCCGTGATTTACCTCCTTCGTGTTAGTCCTGGGACGAACTGGCGGGGGCGCTGGGAGCGAGCGTTTCGCCTTTTGCCATCTGATACACTTTTGGTATTTTTTTACTTTTATATATAAGTGAAATATTTGATTGCAATAGATGTCGAGTTTATGCTTCAAGTTTTGACAGCTGAGTTTATGTTTCAACACCCTCACCCTACAAGATGTTTGGTGTCTGTTAAATCTTCTGTAATTAAAATATAGATTATTATTATTATTTTACATAATGAAATGAGAAATAGTTCAATTAAAAATAGCATTTCATTAATATTTCGTTGTAATAGATGGACTGTTGAGTTTATGTTTCGGTCAGTGTTGACTGTTAGTTTTATATTTCAATATTAGCCTTCTGCAACAACTATAAGTAAGGTATAAATTGAAATCTATACTTTTATCAATTTGCACATAATAAAATTCAAAATAATTCAAGTCTTGATCACTTGAAGATTTATTGCAATGACAACTTCTTCCTCGAATTATTCTACTACTTTTATTTTGAATATGAAATCTTGCATCTAAAATGGTCATGGAGATTAGTCTACAAATTCAACATCTTCATAGATATATAGATATATAGTGAATTCAAATTGCCATAAGTTTGGAGTTTTGATGAGTATGAGTATGAGCATTGCTTATGTTACATTTATTTGAATTTTTCAACTTCACATTATTCATAGAATTTAATTTAATTTTTGTGTTTTAAAGATTTTCAAAAATCCTAGCTAAATTTGGTTTAGAATGCAGATGAAAATTTCCTATTGTATAATGAGGGGTCAGTGGCTTTGGCTTATTGATATACTATTATAATAACTATACATATAATAATTATTGGATGAATAAGTGTTTATTCTGTATTTTTTTTTTGTTTTCTTATTTTAAAAAACATCATTCAACATGGTTTTATGTAAGGTTTCAGATATTGGACAATTTGAGAATGTTAGGTAAAGGCATACAAATATTTGATATAACACCTTAACCCCTAATGAATTTAGTAAAGACCACAATATACCACGCTACTAATAACAAAAGGAATATTGTGTATCAAATAAAAGCATCAGTTCTTACGACATCTTTGTAAATCCTTTGATGATTAGCTCATAGTTTTTCAAGACCACAATCAAATAATCATCCAAAGCAAAGACATGTATTGATATTCATTTCTCCCCATGTTCATCATGTTTCAATTCACCACTGAGTTTGGACAGTATTGTTGGAATCAATAGTGGTATATACCCTGGTAGAGTCATAGGACAAAGATAAGGATAACATATCTCCCTTAGAAATGATAGATCATATAATGCATCAGAGTTATGATAATAAGGCTAAGGGTATAATCCTCCATAATTGGAATCAATCTTAGCTAAACTCTCCCATATATCTCGTCATGAGCTTCATTTTCTTTGTCACCCTTATTTCGGCATTGATTGTGACTCTTAATAGCTCTAATATCATGAATATCATCTCAAATTTACATATCCAAGGCTCTGATCCTAGAGTCGAAGGAATATAAGTTTTACTACCACCAAGAGCATTTTTATTGTCATCACTTGCATAGTTGCATTGTTGTCGGCATTGCTATCATCATCGCAATGTTAGAAGGTGACAATGTTTTATTACACTCACCTCATCATATTTTTACTAATTGATTGCCTAGAATGGATTTTGACCCATCATCAATTGACTTAGTCCTTTGAAAGGAGGCACTTTGCTTTTTTCTTTCTTTTTATTAGAAATTGTAGGAGCTTTATCTATCCCTTTCTTTATTCTATATGACCTTTGATTGTCTTTGGCGTTGAGATGTTATAGAACATCTAGTTGAGATCCAGACAATATAAATTCTTTATCAAAAGCTTCGTTATCATCTTTCACACCAATATCTCCTTTAGGTTGCACTTTTTCAATATGCTGGGTAAAGAATTGAGATGGTTGTAATGAACTTCCTACTTCATCAAGTAATGGATTCTCGACTTCAATAGCTCCACCAATCCATTATTAGATCATCTTTGTTCTAGATTAATTCAATATTAAATGGCTTTACATCACTGGACTCTTATTCTTCTTTGTCTTCTGTTATGACCCTCAATTAAAGACACATAGTATAGAGAATATAGCCCATTTTCTCTAAGCAACAATAAGAGTGACAATTTCGCACTTTCATATGAAAAAGAGAAAAACTTGACGAATTTTTTTTATAACCACCACTCAACTGAAAGATAAATAAGTGAACAAAATTAAAATAGTGTTCTATATGCATAGATAAAAACCTAAATTAATCAAACATATATTTTATCAATAATCAATACTAAATTTTCTTTTAAAAAAAAAATTATGTAACTATGTAACTACCATATGAACATCTTTCTTCCTACTTGAAATGATTATATTAACATAATATTAATACTTAGCAACAATAGACGCCTCTTGTTTTCCACTTTTGCTTCATGAATTAAGTGGAAGATGCTGCCATTTGCTACTTGCCATTGTCAACCTTGTACAAAACAACGTACAAGGATTTTATTGTTATAAAAATCTTTGTAATGTAATCCTAAAATCTAGAAGATATAACAATCTTTTGTGTCTCTATCTTCAATAGTGTTATAGTACTGAGAGGCTTCCCAATCCTCAAAAATGAAAATCACCTTCAATTTTAACTTGTTTTTAGTGCAACGACTTTAAAAAGAAGGGAAGTGAATTATAATCCTAGTTGCTTCTGGAATTCTGTCAATAAATTTTATTGATCCATGAATCCAATAATGAATATAATTTCTTTTTTTTATAAATGATTGCCTCATTTTCACTACTATTTTCACTATATTGAGTTTATTAATGTCCACTATCATCAAATTGATGCAGCGTGCTGCATATACTGTCCGAAACAATGTTGGGTGATCTTGCACTAATAACTATCTACCCCTCTTTAAATTGACTCCATTATGTGCAATATCCTACACTAACTATAAGTTCTACACCTATCTCCTAAACTACAATATTTATTAGCCAATATAAATTATAATATTATGCAGTTGCATCAATAGATTTGTGAAATATCATCTTTCTGTTGCACTATAGTAAAAAGTCGATAATGTTCATCCGTGAAGGTTTTGTCTAGCTATCGCATATCAACATAACTCCATGTAGACCTCATTGCTTCTTACATGATAAAATCCATGTGGCATAATCACCTCCATTTCTCCGGGTAGATATGTACTAACAATTTTACACACAATCAAAAGATGGATATCGGGACTAAACTTCTAGATGTTGGACACTATGCTATGATAGTATATATTATTTACTACATTAAGAGGAATTCCATTGACATAAAAAATTTTACCATACTTTAGTTGATCGAGTTTTACTTTGTCCTTCTATAGGCATCACCAATCCTAATGTGCTTGCTACTAGATGATCAGGGAAGGTAATCATATCAATATCAACAATATTAAGTGCATGCCTTCATCCTAGCATGTAAAGAAATAACTAATATAGTCTCATGATGAAGTAACATGAACACTTGTACTCCTCTCTAATGTTGATGATATTGATGCAACATATACACCACTTCTACTAGCACCAATTGAAGCACTTCTACATACTTATATTCAGCTTAGGAGGCACAAAGAGTGATGAGAAATTTTTCGTTATTGAAATATCATCATCAAAACCTTCAAATTCATCGTAGAAAGATTCTCTAAAAGCTTGTCTATCAAAATTTCACATTGTTATTGTTGTTTATACTTTGATTTTTTTTACATTAAATTCCTTCTTCATTGCATGATAATTTTTTTAAGGGACATTTGGACACATGAAATCATTCGAGTATCCCCAGAAGATGCTTGTGTGTCAATGAAATTCATTCTCTAGTCAATGTTTCCAAACTAAATCATGTCTACTATTTTGGTGTCATCATACATCATTAAAATACTTAAGTATAAAGACACACATCAAATAAATATATTAATATAATTATTACACCATCTATACCAAGTAATTGCATTGATATAATATTTATTAAATATAAAATTTGTTCAATTAATATATAAATTTTAATTATATATAAAATTATGATTATAATAATTTATATAATTCTATTATATAATTGTTATTTGTATAACGGATACAATATATATAAACTGATATAATATACCACCAACATAATATATATTAGTGTTATATAAAAACTAATATAAAAATATATCTATAACAATCCCAATTCGTTTGTAATATTCTCAAAACGCAATTTCTTGCAATCACAACCAGAAGACCATTATTCCCAGCCTCAACCATAATTCCACCTTGGCCACTATTCTCACCACCAACTGTTGCTTCCTCATCATCTAAATCTTTTATGTTGTCTTAGTCCTTTAATTCCCTCTAACTTTGATGCATGAAGCTTCCATGCCTTTGCTTATAGACCACACCACAACTACCTAATAGTCTCTTTTAACACTTTATTTATAATTTGATCTCCTCCCACCACCCATCGTGTTATGTGCCAACCATAAGCACACGTGTTAAGGCCAAATCACACATTCCCAACCACAAGAATATCCGTGGAGTTTGTGTGTAGAAAATTTAAGAAGGCATATACTTAGATGCACAAAAAAAGCAACAATAATTTTTTCAAAAACTAGCATACTAGCATACTTCAGAAGGCATATACTCTTAATATTTAGACCAAGTTGAATTTCAGTGCCTGACTAGAATGATTCACGTTAGCATACTAGCATACTATATCGGAGGCATTGAGATGGAGATAGAAATTGGGGAGAAGGAAGAAGAGAAGATGAAAAGATCTAAAGGAGATAGAAGAAGAAAAGATGGAAAGGATCTATAGGATAAGGAAGAAGAGATACTGAATTATAGAAGATTGGGCAAAAGCTTCATTTCAAGCCAGAGACACCCTAGCCCTCATGGATGCCTCATGTTGCTTGCAAAAGCTTTCTATGAACATTGCCATCTCGAGCTTGTTTGCCGAGCAACATAGAACTATTTTTAAAACCATGATGTAGACACATTTAAAAAAGCTCATAAGATATACTAACCAATTATCCAATCGTCACATCAGAATGATAAATTTCAAATAAATTTGTATGCGGTATTCTATTTTGTAGTTCATATGCTGAATAAATGGCCAAAATGCCAGTAAATTTTCCTATGTTTCATAGGCCTAAAAGCTCCAAAATATGGACCTTTTTGATGCTCAATTGTTTTTTTAATTGCAGCTAAAACTAGTTCCAAAAGTTTAACTAAGTCCAACAAGTTTTAGAAGCATTAAGTAGAATTTTGGATGCTTACAGATATCTTCCAGAAATATTACCATCAGAATCAGAGAATATTTGTGCATAACATGTATTTAGAATTTGCAGACAACATATTGGCTAAATATCTACATTCAATAAGATAGTGTCCATGCATGCTTCGCTACAAATCTTTCCACAATCTATAAGCAGACTTCTGAATTCTTTCTTACTACTAGAAGTGGTTGGTTAACATGCGAAATGCTAATTGAAATCACAAAACATATCCAGCTAAACAAGACTTGAAGAAGCAACCAAATACTCTAGGCAAGGCAACTAAATTGATGCCAAAATTAAAAGATGTGAAAGAGCAATCAGCACAGCATTAACAAGCAAAACTACCATATGAAGCATAAAGCTTTAAGCAACAGTTAGAAATTTATTATTTGAAAGAAAATATAGTAATCAAAAATAATAAATTATACCTCATCAAAATGATTTCAAAGGTTTGTTTTATACCTACACTCTAAACATCAAAGTGGATTAATCATGAGCATATAACCTAGTGGCTAAATGAAAATGAAGTTGTCTAGCATAATAAAATAAGAGCAATATAGAATGGGCAAATAAACGTATTAAAATGAATACACTCTAGAACATAAAATTCTTTTAAAAATACATAACTAGAGTAAACTGGTTATTTTTCATTTTATTTATGCAACTGAAAAGAATGTACCTGTGTTCAATAAAATGTTTCCAAACTTTTGTCCTTTTGGTGGTGGATCTTAGCAATTGTTGACTAAAGAAAGAATCATCATTTAGTACTCTACAAAAATTTTAATATGAAATGAATACCATCGTTAATTTTTTTTTTGCTGCTTGAGCTATGGTCAGTGGCAGAACTGGGACTTCTTCTTAGGTTGGATACTAAATAAACATTACTAAAATTTTCCAACACGGTATATAAATATATATAGTTCAAAAGACAGCACAATATATATAGTTAATAGAATCAAATTACAAATACAAAAAAAAAGTAACTTAAAATTTATCAAATTAAGATACTATTACAACCTGATTTAAAAAATTATCGAAAACATATATAGGACTTTTCCCTCTTTAAATTACATGAACCTTATATATTATGCCTAAAAGTTTTAATAATAACTTGAAATCTAAAAGGAGTATTTTTATCACTTTTAAACAAAGTAGAAAATAAAAAAAGAACTATTCACATGTTTATAATTCAAACTAGAGAACTTAATCTTCTTGTCCTAAAATATAGAAGATTGTAAGTTTTATTATTAGTTTCATGTATAATAAAAACACAGATTTAAAAGCATATGAAAAAAATTAAATCACTAAGACTAGTGAAATGAGCTTCCAAAACACTTCACTTCTTTAAATTTTTAGTAGAAGCATGATTTTTTATTTTTACTAAAAAACTAAATTTCTTATAGGGTACCCTTAACTTTGCAAATCAGTTTTGCCCCTAGGATTTATGGTAGAGCATGTGCCCTACCATTCCTTAATATAGATCTGTTGCTAGCTGTGGTAATAAGTAGTTGTGTGAAAATCAGAAAGAGAATATTTCTTCATTCGTACTGAAACCTTATAGATTGTTGGTCATTTTCTATGCACTATAAATCTTAAGTATATACATGAAATTTTCATCCAAGAAAGAGAGCTAAAAAGACAAGAAATAAATATAATAAAAAATGCAAGTAAAAAATGGAAAATCTAAAGCATGGTAAACTATTAATCTACTGTGATCAGACATGTTAATATGTAGTAATATGCCTATAGATGATGGTTAATTTCTAATAAGAATTTTTAAATTCGAATTATAATTCATCAAAATATAATAACTGTCATAGAAATCTTGGAACCTAAATAAAGGATTAACCAAGTGGATTTCATAATTAAGTTTTAACTTGAATGTATCACGCTGTATCTAATATATCTAGTCCACTTGCAAACTTCTATCACAAATTGTACACTAGGTTGGAAAAATTCCTCTGATGGGAGGACTGGTTGTCTTTCATTCAAGCAAAACATTTCTGAGCAGCTCTAGTTTTGTTAACGGAAGAAATGTTGAGCATAATGCTGGACCTAAATATGCTCCTAATCGTAACAATTGGGTATTGGTAAAAAATAATAAAAATAAATGGACAACATCTACAAATCAGTTTATAATAAGGGCGGAGGAAGGAACCTATATCAGCTTACCTCTCGCTCGTTGCACATCGGGATCTGAAGCAGAACCATCGGATACTCATCAACACTCATCCTGTTTCCGCCTTCCAAATCTCCCGCACTTCCATACTCGACCAATGCGACCGGCTTCACTCCTCGGAGTCTAATATAGAAGCAGCCAAGCGTCAACACGAGCCGATCCACCGATTGCACAAGAAATAACACAATGCACATGTTGGCCAACGCTTGTACCGGAGGCGCGAGGTAGGTCACCCTGATCATGAGCCAGTTGGCGTAGATGAACTCCAGGACCTCGGCGGAGGAGGTGTAGGACGGAGGGCTGAAGTGCCAGCCCTTGAAATAAGCGGCCAGCTCGAGGACAAGGAGGAGGATGGCGATGACGAGGAAACCTCGGATGAGGCGGTAGAGGCGAGAGGCGGGAGCGGGGCGGTGTGTGGGTGTGGAGATCCGCCGGGCTGCCGTGCGGAGGAGGCCAAAGAAACGAGATGGGAGGGAGGCGAGGAGGAAAGCCGAGCCGAGGAGGCGGAGGAGGAGGAACCAGGACATCTGACGGGGGCTTCGGCCGCGGGACTTCCCGGCGGCAACGGGGGTGGTGGGTGTACCGACCTCGACGGCGGCGTATTGGGAGGAGGCGTCCCCGGGCGTGGTCGCCGGCAGCAGCGACTGAGGGGTGGAGGGCGAGAGGAAGCCATGGGCCTTGAGCCGCTCCTTGTTCCACCATTCTTGGAATTCATAGTTGGGCGGCGGAGGAGACATCGAGGCGATGGGATCTCTCCCGCTCTCGTTCTTCCCTCTGCTCTCTCGCACTCTTCTTCGCCCTAATTGGGGCAGCAACGGCGAGGGGCGAAATGGTAAATGTACTTTTATTTATTTAGTGAGAGGATAGCCGAATTTAGAGGTCTCTGGATTAAATGTAAGCCTTGCGACGAAATACATGTAAATGGTCAACAGAAATTATCTAATTCTTCAATCCTTGGGCCCCACTTCTAATCGCGGAAGGAGAGGTCTCGAATTCCAGTTGTTTGGAATCATGAATTGCATTGAATCCGAATCACGGGGTGACTATGGGGACGTAGCTAAGGATGGGAGGAGGAAGAAGCACCGCACGTGGTCGCCGCGGCCACCGACGGGGGCAGTATGGCCATTAATGGGCGGATGCCGTCTAGCTGCAGGACTATGAGCTGCTAAAAGCAAAGCTGCTCCGATGAGCGGCGACGTCCCTGGCCTCCGTCGGCGTCTGAAAGTTGGCTTGGACGGGATCCTGATCTGCGGCACGGGCGGGCAGCCGATTCTGGAACGGGCAGCATGTAATCTGGCAGTCAGAATTACACGCGATTTATATAATAATTTTAATTAAAATTATTATATAAGTTATTTTTTTTAAAAAAAAATATTGATAAAAATTAAAATAGCATCCATCATTTATAAAATAATCAGAAGAATATTTTTTTCAATTAAAGTCAAATGAGTTATCATTTAACATGAATTATCTAAAATACTCTTATTTTATGTCGGATTCAAAAATTGTGTTTCTGAATCACATTTAAGTTTTAAACCTTATGCAGAAGTTAGCAAGTAAAATTCTACAACGTATAGAAGCTTATTTCTAGCATCTATGATATGATCATTATATCATTTTAATTTTACTTATTGAAGACTGATAATCTAATTAAAATAATATTTTAATAAGTAAAATAAATAATGATGACTTTATGACACTTATTATATTTCAAATAAATATTATTTGATCACGATCGTTCATGTAGAAATTACATGCAATAGTAACTTTAAATCATTTTAATTTTGCTTTTCTAAAAGTGATTACATAGTTCAAATAATATTTCAATGAATATTATCTGATCATGATTGCACGTGTAAAAGCTAGTACGTAACTTCTACCATATATAGCTGGTTGCTAGCTTCTATTATAGTGACTTTATATAATTTTTATTTTGCTTCTCTAAAAGTAATAATCTAGATTAAATAATATTTCAATAAACAATATAAACGAAGAGAACTTCATGACAATCACTACATTTCAAATGAATATTATAGCTAATATTGTGGAAACTACATGTTAGCTTCTACAACAATGACTTTATGTAATTTTGATTTTGCTTCTCTGACAGTGATAACCTAGTTAAAATAATATTTCAATAAGCAAAACAAATAATGAGGACTTCATGACACTCACTACATTTCAAATGAACATTATCTGATCGCAATTGACTATGTAGAAACTAGCATGTAGCTTCTACAATGTGTAGAAGCTATTTACTAGCTTCTACAATAGTGACTTTATGTCATTTTGATTTGCTTCTCTAATAGTGCTAACTTGATTAAAACAATATTTCAATGAGCAAATAAACGACGAGGACTACATGTCACCCACTACATTTTAAATGAATATTATTTGATCACGATCAATCGTGTAGAAGCTAAAAGCTAGTGTATAGCTTCTACAACGCGTAGAAGCTAATTGTTAGCTTCTGTAAGAGTGATTTTATATTATTTTGATTTTGCTTCTTTGAGAGTGATAACCTGGTTAAAATAACATTTCAATGAGTAAAACAAAAGATGGGGATTTCATGACACTCACTATATTTCAAATGAACATTATTTAATCATGATCGACAATGTAAAAGCTAATATATAATTATTACAACACGTAGAAACTAGCAGATAATAATTATAACTTGTAGAAGCTAGTAAGTAACTATTACAATGTATAACAGACGCATGTGGTTCAAACCCTTAAATTAGTTTAGAACTTAAACTCAGTTCAAAAACATAAAATTTTTGAACTAAACATAAAGTAAGGGTATTTAGGATAGTTCGTGTTAAATAGGATGTCGATTTGACTTTAATTAAAATGAGGCATCCATCTAATGAAATACAAATGATGTCGCCCTTTTGATTTTTTTTTCTCAAAAAATATAAATGGTAAAATAAAATTCGGCGATTTCCCAAACCACGCAGTTGGTTATGCGATTTACCCAAATTGCATAGATGATTTTGGGATTGTCCAAATCATGTAGGCTCTCGTGGGTTCATTTCCCATTTTACCCTTGCTCCCGTTGGCATGTCAATCTCACGTGCGTTCGAAGCAAAGACCACTCCGAACAACACACACATCTTCTTAGAGAAAGCGACCTTCGTCCAAACCAAAGGCAACATTCGACGAACGATGCAGCCTATTTTCCGATGAATGATGATCTTCTACTGTGCGAAAAAGTCGAATGAAGAGAAGCTGACAAACGTGGGGCCGATAGCGATATTTTCCAGTGAACGGTGTAGTTCCTTGTCAGAGAAAACAAGGAACGAAACATATGTTAAAATCGTCGCTCTGGTGGAGTTTCATATTCGATGAAAACATAACAAACGTAGCTCCGATACATCTTCTTCTCCGGTGAATAATGTAGTTTATATCTCCGACGGTCTTCAAGAGGAAGGTGCACCCGACCACACACTTTCTTCCTGACTACGAAGTTGAAACTAACGAAACCTCGCTCCAGGCAATGGCTTTACAATTCTAGGGTTCAAGCGAGGTGTTGGCCGCTGGATGTAAGCAACTGTAATGCCAACTTCAAAAATTTCAAGTACTCATTAAATTATGTCAACCAACATTCCAGATAATCTGTAAATGACATAGGCGATGATAATATATCAAATTGCCCTTACCAATATTGTAGCCAGGGACATCTTCATAATATGCCTAATATTTTTTTGTCATTACAAAAAAACCCAATCATAATAGCAGTGATAGTTGACATCGCAATGTGGACGAAATTTTATTCTCTGATCAATCTTGTGAACAACATGTAAGTGTTTTTCTACTAATCTGTAAATAAATTAATATGATGTATAGATTAGCATTATATGATAACCTTACCAACGTTGTTTAGTAAAATATTGATTAGCTTATGGCGTTAATGTTATGCATTTGAACTTTATTGTCTGGCTTTTTTGTCTTCAAAGTTTCATTCGCAATATCCTTAATCAATCAATAAATTGTGTGATTACGAACTTAAAGTTGCTTGTTTGTGAAATATTAGATTTTGAAATGTGTAATTACAAATTTAGAAGCATGTAATGATCTATTGACTTTTTTCACTTAAATAATATGTGAAACTGTCAAAAGGGCCAACGCATAATAGGACGGACTGACCAATCAAAAATTCATCATCCGGCGGAAAGGGCTAGCCCACCATCCCGGTGGATTGAAAAATTTCCAATCCAATACAAACGAGTTGCGGATCACATGGATCAACCCACGAACTCATAAAAAAAATATAAAAATATAAAAAAACTGAATTTGATCTAATCCATAATATTCATCAAATAATATTACAACAATCCACGTATCATTTATTACCTAACAAAATAGTTCAACAAAGTAATTAAAAATTGAAAAGAGTTCATAAAATAGAACTCATAAACAACACGCAACACCGGCAATGTTTGTGACGAGCAAACTGTTTACTGTCCATACACAAAAACGATAGAAAATGAATAAATAAACATATATATCAAGAATTATACAACCAAACATATGATATATTAAACATATATGGAAGAGCACATTACAAATGCACAGCCAGTACACATAATTTAATCCAGAATCTTAATTATGTGATGGTTAATCGTCGATGGCCCATCCATCACTCTCCAGCCTCTGTTCTTGCATTTCTCCATTGCCCTCGGCGCTGTAATTAAGAAGAAGATTAACTTCGATTAATTTGTTTGATAAAACCTAATGACCTTTCAATTAAGAGTACTATAGATATATAAAGTTATACTGCACACCACACGGTGCACAATATTTTTTCTTTTTTTTTAAAATTTATTTTTAATTTGGGATTCCGCCATTTAAAATTTTAACTTTATCATTTAAGATTTAGATTATAATGTTCAAGTTAAACAAATATTAAAATATCAAAACTCTACTATAGATTATACAAATATGTTTAAAAGGATGATCAGTGAAGTAATTAAAAACTTAAAAGACTTTATAAAATAGAAAGTTCAATAAAGCCTACTAAATTAAACAAATAATATAATATTTTTTAAATTTCATCAATCATGATTCCTATCAAAATTTTCAGATTCTCCTCTATCTCCTTTCTCTTCATCAATATCCTCCCAAGATGAAAATAATTAAAAATAAAATCACAATATATCAATTAAGTCAAGAACATAATTAAAAATGTATAAACAAAATTAGCAATAACATAACTATGTAACCAATTGCGAGCGCAAATAAGAGCTTGCACTTTTTCAGGAAGAGTGCAACTTCTATACTTGGTAAGCACCAATGGAAAAAGTTGATTATGATGCAACATTAGTTATAGGAATAGCCAAAACATCACATGTCATTAGTGCAAGGGTTGGATGCTGATGCTTTTGATTCTTCCCATGCTCCAAAACATTCAAATTTTGATAATATGCAAATTCAAGTTTGGGCTTGTCCAAATAAAGATCCAATTGAGATTTTCCAACACTTGTAATTGCTTGACCACCATATGCCATCATTTCCTACATTAATTGGAATAATAGTTACAAGAAAATATAAATCAATTAGAGAATGCAAGAAGAAAAATATTAGAGTACTTACATCAAAGATTCTTTTACTTTTTTCTTTAACTCCTCCTACACTTTGCCGAGGTGTATGTGTGATAGAAGAAGAATGTGGTTGTGAAGAACTTGTTATGTTAGTATTAGAATATTGATCAAAAAGTTTATACAATTTTGCCTTCACAAGTTCCATCTTCTTTTGACATTTAACACAATCATTCTCAACCTTATAATAAAAAAACTCCAACATTGAAAGCTTTATTCGTGGGTCAAGAATAGCCCCAAACGCAAGCACCATACTATATTGAGTCCAATACTTGTCAAACTTCTCCATCATTCTTTTGGACATGCAACTTATCACCTCATCTTCATTGGATAAGTTTTCCTTTAACAAAACTTCAATCTTCAACACTTGCATAAAATACAAATTTGATGTAGGCTACGAAGAACCAGAGATCAAATTGGTAGTGTCATAAAATAGCTCAAGAAACTCACATATTTTCTCTCCTCTTTTCCACTCTTCACTTGAAGGACAATATTTATAATTCTTGTCATTGAATTGAAGAGAAGCAAAAACTTTTTTATATTTGATGACACTATCCAACATTAAATATGTTGAGTTCCAACTAGTAGACATGTCCAATCGCAAGCCAATACTAGTATCAATGTTACCAACTACTCGTACACATTCTCCAAACTTCTTCATCCTAGTCTCTAAACCTTCAATTTACTTGACCGATTCTCTAATTTAATTCAAAACTACAATAGCAACTTTCAAACCTTCTTAGACAATTAGATTCATTATATGAGCAAAACAACGAACATGAAAAAAACTCACCATCACACAATAAGCTATCATGCAAAGAGAGTTGCTCTTTCAAATGAACTTGCATGTTGTCATTACCAAATGCATTATCCAATGTCAAAGAAAAAACCTTTTTCTCAATCCTCCATTCCTTCAAATATTCAAATAATTTTTGCAGCTAATTCAACTCCTGAGTGTGGAGGAGGCATATGAGAAAAACTGAGTATTTTACTGTTCAACTTCTAATCATTATCAACAAAATGGGCAGTCAAGCAAATATAACCCTCACTAGTGATGTCGTCCACAAATCTGAAGTTAAACAAATATTCTGAATAATAGCCAAAACATATTTAAGTTTTTCTTCTCCCTCAAGTAGATTCGATTAATATCATAAACAAGAATATTTCTAGAAATACAAGCAACATCAGGATTTACGCACTTCATCCAATCTCTAATACCATCATACTCAACAAATAAAAATGGTAAATTATATCTAATGATGCACAAGTCAGTAACTCACGTGAAATCTTTTGGTCTATTTTCTCAGACCTCATCTTCTCATCTTGATCAAGAATCATTTGTCCTACATCATGAAACTTTAATTTGTCACAAGTTTTAAGATAGTGCCACAACGTAGAAGTTCCATAATGTTTACCCCCACATTTATATTGTTTTTTGCAGCCATTACATTCAGCTTTATCTATAGTATCATTCCCTTTGATTTTCTTAAAATACACCCAAATATCAGAAATTTCTCTACACCTTTTAGTTGACCCCTCATCATAGTTTCTCTACACCTTTTAGTTGACCCCTCATCATGCTTAATACTTTCCAATTCATCAACATCTAAAATAATAGTTTGATTTTGAAAAGTAGAGTCCATTTCAAAACCAATCTGTAATAAAAAAATAAGTTCAAACAAAAAAAAGTCAACATGCAACAATGGAACAACATGAAATAGCCAAAGCGGAACAAATATTATCCTTGCACATCAGGAGAAAAATGAAACCAATATCATAAATATATGAAGCACTAGATTTATGTAGATTCTCACAACATAATGGGAGTCAAACTATTCAAATTCAATTTAGAATATAACAAACAATCACTTGACAATAGATATCTATAAATCTATAAAGTTACAATAGAGGCAGTAAAATTATGAGTGGCAATCAGTAATCCCCTTGATCAAAGATAAATATAATTTTGTCATGGTTGTGTTAAAGATACATCATACATGCTACATCTGGACCAATATGGTGACTAAAATAAAGTGGACCATGTATCCAATCTCTAATACTACATAATTCTCATTCAAAATCAAATTGCATTTAACAAAACATCTATCCATTTTACTACATATTGTTGGTGATAGAAAACAACATCCTTATTCCCTAGCATGTGAGATGTGACCAAGTTTAGCGGCAGACAATGTCACAACAGAAACTAAAATACCTTGCAAACCAAAACTGTAGATAAAAAAAGGAAATAGAAGGAAAGGAAACAAAAAATTTCACCTCAAATAGGAGCTTGGAGATCAAGGACTGTACTGTCGGACTGGTGGGATTCGCTAGGAGATCAGGGACTACCTATTAGACTGCCAATCTCTCTCTCGAGTTTATCTGTGACTATGGACTGCCGTCAATAAATTGCAGGACACAACGGAGGAACCGTAGAACCAAATCAATGCAGGAGAAGAGCTGGAGTAGATAATAGAAAAGGGCGGTAGTGATTGGGGCGTTGAATGATCCAAGGAAGTGCAGGACTTGTGTCTTCCTCGGTTCAAAGACTTGGAGACGTCAGACGAGATCGATATGGTGCACAAACGTGAGGCGGATGGAGAGTGCAAAGTGCAAACACGCCGATAAAGGATGGGAATCGGGATAGGGTTTTACCTTTACTTTTCCAAGAGAGAGAAAGGGCTTCGAGAGTTCGAGTTCGACGCTTTGGTTTCATACTTCCATTTGAGTGATTTGGAACCATCACAACTGTTAGGACTTATTTTAATTTTTTTATTAGATTTTTTTCTCAACTTATGGGCCAACCTGAGCCCGCCATATGTTAGCCCGCTTGGGCCCGCGATCCAGCTAACTTGACGGGATTAATCTAAATTGACGGCTCTACTAGTGTGTTATAAAAATATGCACATATTTAATAGAAATGATTATCATTTGCGGTTGCATCAATGCAAAGATTCATTTTTTGATGAAGTGCTCTTACGTAAGATGGAATCTATTGATTCACAAAAACAAAACCGACTCAGTGATGGTACATCTATGATGAGTACAGGAGAGAGTACACATTATAAATACAATTTGAAAGAACTTGATAGTTTTGAGGATGTTGTAGGGCAGAGTTTGGAATAAACTTTTGAAGATACGTGGATGCAACCAATTAGAATGCTAGTAGAAATTAAAAGTGATGTCTCCACTGATGAATTTATAGCGAATGATATTGATTATTCAATAGATTCACCGGTGATCTTCAAAGGGTATAGTGACCTTGAAGATGCCTTTTCATTAGTTGAAGATGCCTATATAATAAACTCAACACTTGGTGTGTTGCAAATGCGAGAACCAGACGAGAGTGATAATTTTTTTTTGGTAAGGTAGTAAAAATATAAAATTTAATAAGTTAAAAAATATATTTAAAATAGTAGTGTAATGATTTTTTTTTACGTTTCATAATAGAATCCACACTCAATTGAGGTAGTGATGCAATGTATTTTTCTTTAACTTTCATAGTGTTGACTCCACTCAACTAACTTAAAAAACTATCGATTCTTGTGTACGTATTCCCAACCCAAAAGTATTTTAAAGATGCACTTGCTAAGTATGCTATGAAGAGACAGTTCATTTACAAAATAAAGAATTCAAGGAAAATCAGAGTTAAAGCAATTTGTGATGGAGAAAACTACACATGAGCAATAATTCCAAGGGAAGAAATAAAGTTGACTGTTACAAATTATTTAGACGAACGCTAGTGCGGTCTTGGCTTAGGAATGACCGATCATCTTGCATGCACAATTTCTTTTATAACTTCTTAGATTGAAAGTCATTTTATATCTAAAGATGAATATAACCCAGAATTATTTTACGAGATATGAGAGCACGATTTATAGTAGACATATCATATTGAAAGACATACAATGCACGTCAAAAAGCTCTAATAAAGGTGATAGGTAATTTTGAAAAGGTTGATGGTTACCTCCCTAGGCTTTTATGGGAGCTAAAATATAGAGACCCAGAAACATATGTTGCATTGAAAACAAGTGTTGATAATAAATTCCAACGTTGTTTCTGGGCCTTTGGTGCATGTGGCAGAGTTTACTGAACATACTTTCATAAACTAATGGGAATTGATACAACACACCTAAGTGACAAATACCCGAGTGACAAATATCCAAGTATTTTATTGATGGCCACAACAATAGATGGTAATGCAAAACTTATGTCAATTGACTTTGCAATTGCTGAGGTTGAGTGTGGATCATCTTGGGAGTGGTTTCTAAATCATCTAAAGATATTTCTTACAGTTGATCCATCAACTATGACAATAATATCTAATAGACATCGTGAAATAGTATCTGTAATGAGTAAAGTTGATCCAACTATTCATCATGAATTATGTTGCTATCACCTGTCTTATAATATGGTAACAGAGACTCGGGATAGACCTGCATTAGGATTGTTTTGGGCTACAACTAGAGAAAATACAATTTTCGAGTATGATCAAATCATGCAGAGGATGTTAGAGAAACATGCGGATGCTTATAGATGATTACAAAATGTTGAACCTACAGAATGGACAAATGCACATTTTTCTGGTAGAAGGTATACAATGTTAACCATGAATTGTTCTGAAAGTATAAATACATTGTTCAAAGACACTCAAGAACTCCCAATAACAGGACTGATAAACAATACATGGAGGAAAGTTGCACAATGGTTTTATAATCGTAGGGAGGAAGTGTCTAATTGTGCAAGTCCTTTGACGCCATTTGCTATGAAGGATATTGAAATTAGGAGGCGAAGAATTGGTTGCTATGCAGTACATCCACATAACAAAACAGAAATGGAGATAGTGACTTCTACATCCTCTTATATAGTTGAGATGGAGAGTCGTAGATGTGATTGTGGTGAGTTCCAAATAACAAGGCTTCCTTACTCATATGCTATTGTAGTGTGTGCGTTCAGAAAATGGTCCCATATTCGTATTACAAGCAATATTTTTTATTTGAAACATGAAAAAGTTGTAATATATATATATATATTAAATATCAAAGATGATAAGAATTAAAACGATTAAAATTTGACATAATTAAATTTAATTAGGGATATAATAATAATATAATTGGTAAATAATAAAGAAATAAAATTATAGGAATATATAGAATTTATTAGATTTTTTCTGAATTTTTTTAGAATTTAAAATGAATTATTTGAATATTTTATGAGAATAAATTAGTTAGACTTTAAGAAAGCCTATTTAAATTATCCATTTAAATGAGAAGTTGATTGAGTATATAAGCTTAAGTTTTTTTTGTTTTGTTTTTTTTATCAAACGATCTCCCTCACCCAAGCACCACCACTCCTTCTCCCATTCACGACATCCCCCCGCCATAGTCGCCATGTCGACCGTTGCGTGCCGATAGTTGTCTCTTCTCCGGCGGCCCACCACAACCGCTAGTGCCACCGACACCTCCGTCGCTCCTTGAGTGTCAATCGCCGGCCCTTTTCTGTCCCACGCGAACAACCTACAACCGCTTGATTATTGTTCCCTTTGTCAAGCAGACACCATAGCACCGTTGTGCTGCCAGAGAAGAAGAAGATGGGTAATGGGTGCACCACCGGTCCACACAGTTGTCGACGAACGCCGTCGCCGCCTATTCCGACATACTGAGCAGCTATCGTGGACAACTCTCTTGATCTGCGCCATCTGGAAGCACCGTCGGTTAGCCTTTCTTCTTCCCCTCACGCTTGCGCGTCTCCACTTCACTGTCGGCCGCCGCTTTACTCCATCGCGAGAGTGACCGACAGCGTGCAGCGCCGCCTATTTTTTCTAGCAAATAGTCGCTAGCAGTCGTGACTGCTACCGGCTAATCACCAGTCGCTGCCACCGACCTTGCTGCCACTGTAGCTGCCAACCTCTTCATTGTCGCACAGGCCGCTGGCCTCTCTCGCCGTCGACTGGGAATAGTAGGTAAGGTTAAATTAGAGTTTTATTAGTTAATTAGTTTAGTAATTAGATAATTAATTTGGATTGAAATTAATAGCCGATTAAGTAATTGATTTGGTGTAATTAATGAATTGATTAATTAGTAGATTAATTAATAGTTCAATTAAAGTATTAGATTGATTATCAGGTGGATTAATCAATTAGTAGTTGGATTAAACTAATGGATGATTAATTAGGTTAATTACTTGGTTTATTGATAATCTGATTTTGATATAGATTTTGTTGGATTAGAATAAGTTAAGTAGGTTGTTAGTTAATCCATTTAATTGATCATGTTAATTGATTGAATCAATTAAATTGAAGTTTGTAGGATAATTAATTAGTTAGGTTCATTAACTATTCGGTTGGTTATATTTGGGTAATTAATTAAGAATAATTAATTATTAGATTAAATTAAGAGAATGGATTAATTGGTTAATACAAGAGTGATTAATAAATCATTTGATAGGAGATTCATTAATGTTAATTAAATTACAAATCAATTGATAAATAGATTAACATATAAATTAATCAATAGGTTGAGGAATTGATTTAACTTTATTATTAGAATTATTCTAGTACTTAGATTGGCCTCGCATCCTGTATTTGTAGGATTTGAGCTCGAGGCATATTCTCTTACTTGAAGATAGCTATGATATTCTACAATGAGGTGGGTAGTTCTTGCTTGACCTCTTTAGTTTCTTTGACCTTAGTGCATGACTATTTCTTACTGTATACTGATTAGACAGTATTTACTTGCTTACCATGACTCTACTATGTTATTTCTTGAGATTGATACTTATTGCTTGGTCTTGTTTTAATCTACTAGTATCTATGCAGTCTCGTCGCTATGCCTGCTATTTTATTTTAAAATATATACTTGTGCCCTTATGTTAACGATAGAATATCATAGTATAGATGTAGAAGATTCGACTAGGTCTTGTTGATTATTTAGGTTCATGCCTATGCATTAGTATAGATGTAGTATAGGATACCGAGTATCCTTCTGGGCCCTTTATTGTTATTTAGGCTTATGCTTATACATTAGTATGACCATACTATATGTAGGATATCGAGTATCCTACTAGACCCATGTCGGTTATTTAGGCTCGTGTCTATACGTTGGTAAGATCGTACCGTAGTGTAGGATATCGAGTATCCTACCATAACTATGTTGATTATTTAGGCTCATGCTTATACGTTAGTAAGAGCATACTATATGTAGGATATCGAGTATTCTTCCAGAACCATGTCGGTTATTTAGGCTCGTGCCTATACGTTGGTAAAACCATACCATAATGTAGAATATCAAGTATCCTACCATAACTTTGTCGGTTATTTAGGCTCATCCCTATACGTTAGTAAGATCATATCGTAGTATAGGATATCGAGTATCCTACTAGAACTGTGTTGGTTATTTAGGCTCATGCCTATATGTTAGTGCAATCAGACCATAGTATAGCTTGTAAATCTCTACACTTGGATGTGATTATTACTGTTTATTTGCTATTTTTGTTTTGTAAGCCTATACATTAGGACTGCTCACGGGACCCATCCGTGGTAGCATGTTGTTGCCCACAATTTGTAGCTAGATAGCTACCCCACCCTATTTGCCCACGAGATCCATTCGTGGTAGCATGTTGTTGCGTGCAAACATGGTCATGTGTACACCTTGACTACCCATGAGACCCATTCTTGGTAGCATGTTGTTGCTCGCAGTCAGTAGCTAGATAGCTACGTACACACCCTGATTGCCCACGAGACCCATGCATGATAGCATGTTGTTGTACGTAGTCAATACTTGTTATATGCTTGTTATGTGATTGTTTTATGCCGGATTTGGATGTACGGTGTGTACATATGATTTAGTTTTCATACCTGGTTGATCAGGTTAGTAGATGGTTATATTGGTACTTCTATTTTGTTAGACAATTTTTAAGTTGGTGCACTTATTTATGTTAGTTAGTAACATTATTACTAAGATTGCTTCCTTTGATCTCCTTTTATGTAATATCATGCATTATTTGTCTTATACCCACTGAGTATTTTGTACTCACTACCTTATTTTCCTTTGATTTCCAGGTTAGCAGGTAGAGAATGTGTCATGTCGCTCAAAGGTCCTAGCTGCCGATCCCATATTACTTCGAGATGGTTCATTTTTGATTTGTCATTACGATTTCGTTTTCAGTTTGGTTTTCTTTAGTAATTGTTACTTGATATTTTTTTCAGTTCTGTTGTTTTTCCCTCTTTTATATTTTTAAAAGAAATTTTAAAGTCGTGCATGTATGCAAATCCTTTACTTTTACCTATATAAATATATATATCTTGGTTTTCTTTCTTTATCTTTGCGATGTTGGCTGTGTATCATGTTGTATCAGATTTATCACTAGGGGGTATTGTCTGATTTGATAGACAAGTATACCTTTAGGGCGTGACAAAAGTACTTACGCGGATCGTATATATCCATGTAGAAGTAAAAAAAATTTGGTCAGTAGGTGCACAAGATAGTTTTGTTTTACCACCCCATAGCATTGTGCAACCTGACAAAAGGAAGAAAGCTAGGATCAAGTCAAAGCATAGCGAAAAGGTTAAAAAAAGAGTGCAGTAGGTGCAAACAATTAGGTCATAATAAAAGGTCATGTAGAAACTCTCTTGTCGAAAAATCTGGTCCAAAGAGGACGAAGAAAGAAATAAAGGAGGTTGATGGAGGTAAAGAATTTGAAAAACAAGGTAAATTTTTTGATATGCATGAAGAGAAGACTATAATAGTCAGCAATGAGATGGAAGAAGAAGAGGAGGCAGATAAAATATAGGCAAGGGACAAGGAAATCTAGGTTTTATTATTGAATGCATTTAAAGTAAGTTGAGATTGTAGGATCGAAAAGAGTGCTAGAGGGGGGGGGGGGTAAATAGCGTGTGTCACTTTTTTAATTTTTTGAAAACTCATTTAAGAGATAGCAGCGGAAATAGAAGGAAAACAACACAAACGACACAATTATTTTTTACTTGGTCCACAGCCTGTGCTGCTAGTCCAAGGCCCACAGTCGTTGACTACTTTCGAAGTATAATCCACTAAAAACCTTCTCCTCCAAATAATGATTCGGAGGCAAAGATTCATCTTTACAAAAATCCGAGGAATGGTAACACATTTATCATTCCTTACAAGTTAAAGCACGAGAAGACAATTAAAAGAACAATTATACCTACAACTTTAAGATTTGAGGTCGAGTACGATTGTCGGAGAAGCACATCGGCATTGCATCAGAATTTCAGAGCTAGACGAGAGTAGGAAGTCGATCACAAGTGTTGTTCTGAGGCTGCTATCCGCAACTTCTTTTATAGGCCTTTCCTCGCATGTATAACCCCGGGGCACCCCCAGCTAGGCCTCATCTGATCCGACTCCTTCGTGACTTATCCGCTTTTGGGCATTTGTATCCTATCTGGTTGCTGGGACTTATGGTTGCCTAGATCCTGTTCGATCGCCCGGAATTCACTAGTACCTGTCACTTTGCCGATCTCTAGTCCCTGCACCATACAGTTAGCACAATGATATAAGATGAGTAAGTTGGATAGTTTACTATTACGTTTTCACAAGTGCACAGTTATGTCGTCAGTAATAAAAAATATTGAATCCATAGGGACTATTGATTAAACACTAGTGATTTCACAAAATAAGTTATCTAGACAATTAGAGGTTGATTGAGTGCTTGAACTAGAGAGAAGTAGAGAGAGAGAGAGAGAGAGAGAGAGAGAGAGAGAGAGAGTTGAGAGAAAGAGAGAGTCTTGAGAGAAGGTTGTTAAGGAAGGAAAGTGGTCAAGTGGTGAAGTTGGTTTAGGGGGAGAATAATTCTAGGGTTTTGGTTTCATTATGATGCTAATTAATATCCCTAATGCATATTCATCTCCTTATTCTCCATGCTTATATTCTTGTAGGGATTCTAATCAGATTTTCAGAATTGAATACCATTAGAATGTCCTAGCAAGGAATAATTTCTATGTCAAAGTCTTTTGACTCTAGAAAGTGGGTAAGTATCGATGTCCTTTGTCACTAAGGGCATAGTAGTTCGGTTGAATGAGTATTATTTGTCACTAAGGATCTCCCGATTATCCAGTCTAGTAGCAACCTCAGCATAGAGACAAATCTCTTACTTTTACATGCATTCTTCACACACACATTTCGTTAAACATGTAGTAGGTACAATACACATAGAACAAGTCATAAACACTTCATTAAACAAAGAAATGAGCTTATACATAGTTTATACATCAATCACACATCATAATTACTCCATACATCATAGAAATGGGAGATTACTCCATGAAGAAGGAAATACAAACCAAAGACATAAAATATAACATACTTACAACCCCAAATCTGAGAATAGAGGGAGAAGAGATGCTTATCGAGGAGATGCCTATGTCTTCGGGATGTTTCCTTTCTATGGAGGTGAACGGATCGTCGAGGAGGAGGAGATGGAAGCTCTAGGGTTTTTCCCTAAGGAGAGAACCCTTCCCCAAGGAGAGGGATTGAACCCCAAACCAAAAATTTCTTGAAAGAGGAAAAAAATCCCCTTTAATAGTGTTAGGGCACGGGCCCTTCCTCTAGGACACACGACCATGCCTAGAAGGCACGACCAGAGGCTGAGTTTTGTCTGTTTGAAGGCACGACCGTGCTTGGATGACATGACCCCTGTCTGAGAAGACACTAAAGGCAAGGCACGACCCCTGTCTGAGGTCACCCAGGAAGCTCACACGACCGTGGCCTTGGTTTCTGTTGGGGCTAAGGCACGATTGTGCCTCTGGGCACGACCATGGCCTTGGCCCTTGTTAAATATGGTAATTAAAAAAATAGTTAAATAATATGTTTTAATTGAGAAATAAATTTATAGGAATTTTTGGAAATTTTTTAAAAAAATTCTGGAATTAAACGGAGCTAAAACGACAAGATCACGGGGATATAAATAATGGGTTTTTATAAGGCCTATTTGATATAACAATTAAGTTAGAAGTTGATTAGGTCAATTAACCTAAGGTTAGGTTTAATTAACCTAAAGTTTAAAATCTAACATAAGTTGAATCCTATAAAAAACCTATCTCTTAAGCTTTACCCGAACTCATCTCTCGGCCGACATCCCTTTTTCTTCCTCCCCTCGAAAACGATCTCCCTGAGACCACATCGACGATGGCCGACTGATTCCCTTTCTTCACTAAGTGGCCATCGGCACCCCTCGCCGCCAGTCATCGGACATAGTCGAAGCCCAAGCCGGTGCCCTCAACCAACAGCCTGCTGTCGGAGTTTTGCCACGAGCACAGCTTCGCCAGATGGAGGTGGTCGGACGAAATCATTAGGGTAAAAACCTAGATCTTCACCTAGGTCTTTCATCTTTTATTCCGACCATTGACTTAAGCTCCGGCCAAGTCCCATTGTCGTTGGTCAAAACTAGGTCAGAATCCCTTCTTCTTCTTCTTCCTCTGAAATGGGTTTCCTTTGTTCAAATCTTGACAACTGAATCCTTGGCTCCGATCTTCAGTAGTGTCGGCCAGAATTTGGTCTCTATTGATGGGCCGAAGTAGCAGCTGGCCAAACCCCCAGATTAGCTCCGGCCAACCTCTGCCACAGGTAGCTCCGGCCACTCCGATCTGACTGAATTTGGAAGTTTAATCAAGAGGGCTCATCCACCGCCGGCTGCCACATCGGAAGAAGGGTAAGTGTTGATTTGAAGTTTTTTTTTTGGAAATTTAGTTTAGTTGTTATGGATGAACATTGTTTCTGATCAGGAGGAAGAAATTGCAATTTCCGGCCATCCACCACGTTGCTGGTAGAGCATTTCTTCACTTCCGACAACCACCAATAGAGGTAAACCTAAATGAAAAAAAAGATTTCAGTTCTAGGGTTATGTGGATTCTTGGAATGTTGCTGTGGGTAGTAATTGGATTTGAAATGTAATTAGAATTCGATTTAAGATATGTAATATGATTAGGGTTCGTTGATATCATGTTGTTTGGGTTAATCTTGCTACCTATTTGTTTTTAGTAGCATGAATTCTTTGAAAAGTTGAATATGGTAGTTGACTAAGAGGGGTTAAATTTGTGGTTGATGGTGTAATTGAGTTTTACTAGGGATGTGGGTTCGGTTTTGGAAGATGTAGAATGGTTTAAAAAAATAGATCAAGTAGAAGATTCATTTTATGAATGGAACTAAATCGATGTTTATTAATCGGATTAGGATTAGATATCATTACTCGAATTATGGTGGAGTGTTACTATAATTTGTGGTGACAAAAGGCGAAACGCTCGCCCCAGGGCCCCCGCCAGTCCGTCCCAAGACCAACACGGAAGAGGTAAATCACGATAGCTACTAGCCTGAACAGTGACTAGTGCATAAGGGAGGGCAGGAACTTGGCTACTAGCCAGGATTTGACCCCCATACCTCATGGTGACAACACCTCATGCACTAGCCGTCAGCTCATCCCGTGGGAACAACTTATTGTTCCTTAAGAACATATTGTATCTTGAGATGTCATATTTTATAGGTCTCTCCATTTAATTTTTCTCCCTTATTGAGTTCAGCTATGATGTTCTTGTAAGTCATGATCTATCATAAATAAATATATTATTTAGTTATTCAGTGTAACTCATATATATATAATTTTTGATTGACTCAATGTAAATTTGAGTTGATTTATAAAATCAAGTGGTAACTGTGTTTCCACTCATCATTTGTACAATTCAATCTAACCGATATTGATTAATTATATTATACACATCTCATCAAATGAATTAATCATGATATGAGCTAATCATGAATAAATTATTACATGAACTAATTATTAAATAAAATAAATAAACTGATTATTTAAGTTAAATAAAATGAATTAATCATTTAATTAAACATGAATTAATCATTTTCAAGTTTGTTAACATATAATATAATTTTTTTCATAAAATAAAAGAAATTGTTCATACATAACAATAGTATGACTCAGATAAACTAAATAGACTAACACTATTCATACATAACGACAATAACTATAACAGTACTCTAATAAAATAGATAAGCTAACACCACTCCCACTAGGACAAATACTAGTGCAGTGATTAACACAATCTCTTTCTTCCTGCTGGGCTCAGCTAGGGCAGTTTTAGATCCAGTCGAATCCACACTTGGATCCACTTCCTGATCCACGTGGTGAAGTAGCTCTATACATAGCTCAGCATATGTGATGCGTCCTACATAGCGCCCTCACACATGGTGTGCAACTTCACTAAGACCTGTCGGTAGTGACCGGACCAAAGTCCAAATTCGATAGTTGTCTAGGATGGGAAAATCTTGTATCTCTAGCTTCTAGAATAACCAATCGAGCCTACTAATGTATCCCCTGAGTCCGTAAACCAGGTCATACTCAATCTCTTGAATCGCCTCCCTCAGCTCATTCCATCGCACATCGCGATGAGTCATCATGTATATCATTAGTGACATCTGGAATTGAAAAATAATAATGTCAGTACAAAACTGATAAACCAGTAACAAAATCAGTTCAATTCAATTTACATATATGAATATAATCAATACACAGAATAAAATAAGCAAATAAGAAAAATAAATTTCTTTATTTGAGGGGCTCTAGCCGACTGATACACTGGACCGAACGATTCGGACACTGGATCTTGAGCATTTGCTTATTCTATTGTCCTCATTAAAATTAATCTAATTGGGATGACCCGTTGTTATTATTTAACCTAAGCTCATTTAAGTCAATCTTAGGCTTATTGATCACATCAATTCTTATTCAATTAATTTCGATCTAATTTGATCAAATTTAGTCTATTAGAACAAATCTAACTCATTTGATCAAATCTGGCCTAGAGAGTCAAATTGGTCTGATTAAATGAATTATTTTAAATCAGACCGATTTTAGTTTGAACCATATTGGTTTAGTTAAACCAACTAAGAATTTAAATCAGATTTTAATATGTAAATTATCATATGTAAATTCTCATATGATAATTTACTTCTCACTGAATTTTTATTGTAAGAATTATCATATGTAAATTCAGATTTTAATAAACGAGAGTTAGTGTTTATGAATCAAGTTTCAATCACTAAAATGGCTGATCGATAAGAATTGAGTGATGAAATACATGTTTTGATGACCTCTCTCTATGTTTACTAAAATCTTAAGTTCATAGATGGACTTTTTGCTTATGTTGTGTTTTGGCTTTCGTATATGTTTATTAGAGTTTTTAGCTTTGATATTCATTATATGTTGTATTTTTTTTAAATTTAGATATTTAATTTTTCGAATAATTAATTTTAGAAGTGATCGATTTGATCCATAAAATTTTTTTATCGACTATCAGAATAAATCAAGAAATATTAATGAAGACTCATATAAATAGTTAGTATTCTTAGTCCGCTTTTCGTTAAAGGAAAAATCTCCTACAGTACATTGTAATTGAGATTCGAATCTTAATCTCTTGATTATCTATTAAAAAACCTAATTATTATACTATTGCTACGAGGTTATATGTTATATTTTTGATTCTCCATGTAATGTGTAATGAACATTACAAGCCAAAATTTGATTAAGTTTATGCTTTAGAAATTCAAACTGCTGAATTCTGAATTCAAACATACAAATCCTTTAGCTTTAGAGATTCAAAATTGTTGAATTCAGAGGACTGCTAATGATTGGAGCAGACGGTAGAACTCCATCTTCAATTGAAGTAGAACCACAGAACCCAATGGATCTTGTTCTATCAAAATTATGGAAATACTACACGAAATGTTCGCAAAACTTAACAGTGACTAGGAAAGTAAAAAAAAGCGCAGCAGGGACTAGAGAAGGAAGATATATTAGAAAAGTTAAAGGAAAGAAAATTTAGTTTGATACAGTTAGACTTCTTTTTTTTAATCTTTTATGGAAGTTAAGAACTTTCATATTGTTATCTCACGGTTAGGAAGGGAAGCTAAGGACAAAAAAACATTAGTAAAGCTAGAATTATGTTCCTACATAGGTCAATTTATATAACCAATAGTATAGGCTGAATTCTCATTGGGTGCCCATAAACATAAATCTTCTAAGGAGAACAGAAAATTCAAGGTGCATGATTTCTTCTTCTTCTTTTCCATAAAACATTTAAGATGTATGACTTAATTTAATTTCCTTTGAGATCCATGCACACTTTTGTTATTATTAATTAATCAACAATGGGGAGAAGGATCTGCTGCTCTTCCTCCGCTCTCCTCCTCCTCTTCCTCAGCTGGCCTGCCTGCTCCATCTCCAGTGGGGCAGACACTTTATCGCCTGATCGACCTCTACTCGATGACGGAGTAACCGCCTTGGTCTCCTCCGGCGGCAGCTTCCGGCTGGGCTTCTTCAGCCCCAACGGTTCCACCAACCGCTACGTCGGCATATGGTACAACAACATCTCCATCC
>JBBUKS010000100.1:6309938-6319942 GCA_038050645.1 Hedychium gardnerianum
TTGACACGGCCTTGGCCTGACTTCTTTATGTTTGGGTGACACGACAATGTCTAGTTGACACGACCATGTCTAGTTGACACGACCTTGGCTTGAATGTGAGTCACGACCATGTCTAATGAGACACAATAGTGTGCCTAATGTAGAAGCTCACACAGCCTTGTTTTTTCAAGACACGACTTGTCTTCAATTTTTCTCCCAAAAATTCTTCCATGCCCATGATATCACGGCTACCTCGTGGATGTTATTAAACTTGAAATTATATAAAGTAAAAAAGATTAAAACTATGAAATAAAATCAAAGACATAAATGAGAACTTAAGATAAAACAAAAAGAAAAACTTGGGTTTCCTCCCAAGAAGCGCTTGTTTTAGGTCATTAGCTCAACCCCTTATTTGGTTCATCAAAATCTTGCCCTTGGAGGGGTAAGATATTTTTGGATTTTTTTTAATATGGCCCAAAATATGGAGGGAGCTATCCTCGTGGGATCCATCATATGAAGCTTCGCTCCCTCCTTCTTCTCCTTTGTCGTTCTTTTTGGAGGACGGAGAAGGTTCAGTTGAAGCATCCAGTTCCATGCCTTATCAAAACATGCACACTTAAAGAAAGAATACACCTTCCACACACATGTTAAATAGGAAAGAACTAGAACTATATTTAGTTTAATTGAGCATGTGTCAAAAATTGAGTCACATCTTACTAAATCCATTACAGGTACCTTAATGAAATTCTCTAAAAGATCAAAAGAGACACTTACTTTGTAGTGATTAAAGGTACCTGAAGGATCCAAACAAGTGGATGCGACTTCCTCTGGATCAAGTAAGGATTCTAGCTCTAGATCAGGTGGTGGTGTCTCTAAAGGTCGTGATTCTTAGGGTCTTGCCTCTTCTACAAAAGTCCCTACATTTTGGTTATCAATAAAATCAATCCTTGCAACCTCTATAAGTTCAAGTGGTTGTGCGATCAAAGGAAGTGATTCTTGAGGCATTGCTTCCATAGCACATGTCCCTACACTTCTATCCACAAACTTATCATCATCATAATTAGTGAAGAGTTCACTAACATTAATATCTTTAATAAGAGAGTCAACATCTTCATATGTAGTCTTAAACTGTTCATTCTCATCATTGGAAAACTCAATATCACCATTAACAAATACAATCCCAGGAGGAAAATTCAAAAATTTTCAAGACACCACATCTCCATCACAATCATCATCACAGAATTTGTTAAGTTCTTGATCGTTCTTAGCTTCCACCACCATTTGTGGAAAAGACATTTGAGGTACATGGGTCCTTGGTGGAGGCATCAAGAGGAATTCATCTTCAATGATAGCTTGAGGTATATAAATCACATGTTGAAGAAACTGTATCTGTGGTGTATAAATCCTTATTGGAGTGGTGGGTGGGTCAAGTTTTCTTAAGGGTTGTAATGTAGGGGTAATGCATTGTGAACTCAACTTATCTAACTTAGCTTCTAACTGTCTAAACCTCTCATTTGGCTTGATGATATCTTCTATATGATTTTCAAGACTCTTGAGTGGTTGCAACAGTTCTTATTTTTCGTTCACATCCGAATTCATGGCTTGCACTTCTGAGAATGTTGGGGAAGATTCCATCCAATCTTGATTTGACCATTGTTGGAGGTTCTATATAACTTGATCAGTTAAGTCACATTCTTTGTTCAAAGTTTTGTTCATCAATAAATCTCCTACAGTAGAATCCAATAATGTCTTATCTAAAAATGAAATCCCCTTATAGAATAAATGAATAGTGAGTCATTTCGCCAACCCATGATGAGGACATTGCTTCAATAAGCCTTTAAATCTCTCTCATGCTTCGAATAGTGATTCTTCTTCTGTTTGTGCATAATTCATGACTTGATTTCTCATAAATGCTATTCTGCTTGGTGGAAAAAAATAATTCAAAAAATGTTGCTCCAATTGTTCCCAACTCGTTATGCTTTATGGATGAAGAGAATTCAACTAAGTCTTTGCTTTGCCCTTAAGGCTGAATGGAAATGTCAACAACTGAATAACATTCTTTGAGACCCATTCACACTTCACCGTACCATAATATTCTTGAAATACCTCAAGATGAAAGTATGGATTTTTAGAATTTTCTCCTCCAAATTTGTGAGCTTGTATCAAAGAAATTAAATGTTGGTCAAGTTGAAAGTTGTCGACATCAATCTGTGGAGGTACAATGGGATCTAATAGTCTTGCATATATAGGCATACAAAAATCTCTTAAAGGCCTGTTTGCCATGTCTGTTCGCTTCATATCTTAAAAGAAAAGAAATTAGTAGGTTTTTGGGATCAAAATCACAATCACCTAGAAATCAAAATTATTAAAAAAGCAAAAGTGCAGAATTAAAAATAAACAAGAAAAATATAAAATTTATCAACAAAAAGAAAATGCTATGAACAAATAAACAACATACAGTATTTTTTTGGATTATGTATATGGAAAAGTAAATTGCAGTATTTTTGGTCTATGTGTATAAGAAAACAAAACAAAACTATAGACATACAAATAAAATATATATTTTTATTAACAAAAAGAAAAGTATCTAGAGTAACTAAATTGCTAGTCAACTAATGTTAATTGAAAATAGTCCCTGGCAACAACGCCAAAAACTTGTAACAAAATCGCAAGTGCACAGTTATGTCATCAGTGATATAAAAGATTATCGTATCCATAAGGACTGTTGATTAAGCACTAGTGATTTCCCAAAGTAAGTTATCTAGACGATCGAAAGCTAGTTGGAATGCTTGAGAACTAGAGAGAGAAGAGAGAGCGAGGGAGAGAAAGAGTTGAGAGTCTTGAGAGGGGAGATGAGAGGGAAGGTTGAGGGAGTGGAGAAGGTTTGTGGGAAGAATGGTTCTAGGATTTTGGTTTCATTATGATGCTAGTTAATGTCCCTAATGTATATTCATCTCCTTATTTTTCATGCTTATATTCATGTAGAGATTTTAATATATTTTCATAATGAAATACCATAAGAATATCCTAGCAAGGAATAGTCTCTATGTTAAGGTCTTTTAACTCTAGGAAGTGGGTAAGTATCGATACCCTTTGTCACTAAGGGTATGTAAGTCCGGTTGAATGTATATCCTTTGTCACTAAGGATCCCCCTGTTATCCAGCCTAGTAGCAACCTTAACATAAAGGTAAATCCCTTATTTCTACATGCATTACCCACATACACATATTTCGTCAAACATGTAATAGGCACAATACACATAGAACTAGGCATAAACACTTCATTAAACAAGGAAATGATATATACATAGTTCATACATCAATCACATATCATAATTATTTCCTACATCCTAAAAATGGGAGAATCTACTCTATTGCAAGGGAATACAATCAATAGACAAAGAAAATAGTAATTTACAACTCAATACATGAAAATAGAGAGAAGAGAAAGCTCATCCATGAAGTCCGATGTCGTTGGAAGTGTTCCCTTGCTCCGGAGGTGGACGGATCGTCGAGGAGGAGGATATGGAAGCTCTAGGATTTCCCCTAGGGGGGAGAACCCTTCTCCAAGGAGAGGGGATGAACCCGAAACCAAAGATCTTCTTCCGTAAGTGTTTTCTTGACCCTTTTATACTTTTCTAGAATTTCCAAAACTGTCCCCTTTGTTAGGCTTCACAAAATCCATTTTTTCACACCTTAAACCACTTAATCTTGGGTTGGGATCTGAATAAAAGTTGTAGATCTTGAGGTTATATACATTTTGGAAGTTGAATCAGGCAAAAACTCTAATCGAATGTAAAATTATAGCCATTTTACTTTTGATTTGCAAGCTGTCTAGAATTCGACACGACCGTGCCTAAAAAACATGGTCGTGCCTAAAAAAAACATGGCCCATGCCTAAAAAACATGGTCTGTGCCTAAAAAACACAGCCCATGCTCTAGAATTGAGGTATGATCATGCCTTTAGGACACAACCTACAAATGAGGAGTTCCTGGAGCCAAGACACGGCCGTGCCTTGAGGCACGACCTGCAAATGAGAAGCACTTAGAAGGGGGGCACAATCATGCCTTTTAGCATGGCTGGACGTTGTTTTCTCATCTTGAACCTTGAATTAAAGTTATAGATCTTGAAGTTACTATATTTTAAATGTTTATTCAGCCTAAAAATCTAACAGTGCACAAAGTTATGGCGTTCAAATTTGGTCTGCAAATCTAGGCAGAGCAGGGGACACGGCCATGCCTGAGAGGCACGACCGTACCTTTTATTACAGCTATATCATATATTATTTTGTTGCACTCTGAAGCAAAGTTGTAAACATTGAAGTTATCTACATTTTGGAAGTTGATTTAGCCCAAAACTCTAACCGTGTGAAAATTATGGTCGTTCTACTTTTCATCTGCAGGCTGCCCAAAATCCAATTTATCTCCAAATATGCTCCAAATCACGTCCTGTCAATGAAAACACGCAAAGAGCAATTCTCCAAACTAAAAGAGTAGAAGTATGCCATAATAATAAAATAAGGTGAAAAATGTGTAAATTATGCTCATGAAATATAAGTATATGTGAGTCAAACAATACATAAAAGTATATATAATCTATGCGCATCAGGTTATTTTGTCGAGTGAACAGGAAGCTTCTGAATCGATTGTCTCAATCGATTTGAAGCTGACAATCAATTGATATGACTCACCAATCAATTGGTTGAGTGAAAAAGAGTCATTTTGTAGGTTTAAACAGTCAGATCTAATGTGACAATCAATTGGGGATAAGGTCAATTGATTGGCTGGTGGAAATCAACTCGAGCAACAACACTATAAAGCGGTTTGAGCTTAGAGAAGGAGCCGGTTCTTGGTGATTCTGAAGCGAAGTGATGCTATATTCCCGAGTCAACAAGAGGCATTTTCAAGCAAGAAAAGAGCAAGCAACACAAGTTTCTTCATTGTAAACCCTAAAGTCATTTTTGATTGTATTTGTTGTTGTGTTGCTTGTATTTCTTTATAAGAAGCTTGTAAAAGCTTCCAAGAAGGAGAGAGTTCATAGTGGAGCTGTGATCGCTGGTGTAGACCCTTGGATTAGTCACCTTACAAAGGTGGATACCAAGTAAATCCCAGAGTAGTGCATGTGACATCCAAGTTTAAATTGAAGTTCCGTTGTGTATTCAACGACGAGCACAAAGAAACTACGAGAAGCGATCGAAGCTATTCACCCGCCTCTAGCTCGCAAGTGTCCTAACATTAAGTACAGCTAGTTGGACATGACTCAGGCCAACCCGACTTGAGCTCGGCTATTAGTCGTTTGGTTAGACTTAAGTCAAACGTGTGCTTGATCGACTTGAGTTGAACTCGAAAGAGCTGATCCGACTTGACTCGATCTCACCGTGAGTTAGGATGACTTGACCCAAGCTCCATCTTGAGTTAAACTGATTGAGATTTGAGTTGTCTAAGTATTAGACCTGCCATGTGGCGCCTATCATTCATGTCACATCATAAGTCTTTCCTTCAAGTCTAGTCGAAGGAGGAACAATTCAACATACTAGGTGGTTGCTTTGAGCGACTTTGGAGCTCCTGATGTTAGGGTCCACGTGGCATTCCTCCTCAGGAACTAAAGTAACCTAGTCATGCCACCTTGCCTCAATAAGCCACAACCTCCTCCGACTTATTAGTTTTCAAATATCATCCTTGGAAAATGAAATGCCCATATCACCAATGATTTGCTTTGGGAACCCGTGGATCCTCTACCACGCATGTATACGTCTCATCATCGGTCGTTGATCTCATCATTTTGTTGCGGATCTTGAGGGCTTCCTTAATCCATCCGAGCCTCATTTGATGGCCTAGCTGAGTAGCCCTCTCTTTTGCCTTGGATTAGATAGTTACCTATAGTCGGTCAGTTCTTCACTAGGGAAGAGTCTTCTTTGGCCAATGTCATTCGCAATTTTGAAACCGTCACCTTCTTCCTTCTCTCAAGTTCGTGCTCTCAACCTTCTACTTTTCCTAAACTCTGGCAATCCCATAAGGTTCCTTCCATGTTCCTTTTTTGTTTCATCATGGCCTCTCCTTTCTGGTTCGACGCTACCCCCTTGACCTATACAAAGATAAAAAAAAATTCCTCTCTTCGTGCTACCTTCAACATTCTCTCTTACCATCACATTTGTATTCACAATTCTTCCCAACACCCCCATCTGCATCCGTCGACTATACCACCTTCTTTTACAGCTAGATGGTCGATGGGATCCACTTCCCGCTTCCTCCTTTCTTCGAGGCAATATCCTCTTACTTTCATATTTCTCTTTAGCAGTTGGCTCCGAACTCCTTCCGACTTCTCTATGGAGTTGTGATCGTCTTCCCTTTCTACCATATCCCTCATACGCCAATTGTCTTTCACTATTTTTTTCTATCCCAAGAAGAGTGAGGACAGAGTCTTCTACTTTACATCCCTATCTTCTTTCCAATTTTTAGAACAACACCTGACCTCCCACAAGTACTAGAAGACCAATTATTTCTTTGTTCAACCTTTCTCCCCTATACATGGTCGACTGATTGGTAGATCGAGCTCCCACCTCAGCCTAACCTAGGCCTCTTTAAGGATAGCTCGACTTATCAGGATGTCGTTGAGGTTCTGACCAACTTGCATTTTGATATCAACCTTCTCCTTGAGAAAGACCTTTTTTATTTTTGGTTGAATCCTATGGAGATAGAACTCGCCCTTCCCCTAGTATGTGAACTAGCAAACTTGTCTTTCTTCTATGAGGACTAACTGATTCTCCTTTTTTTTTGTAGATGAGAAGATGCGGTGTGCTTCCCTTAACAAACACATGAAGTTTTTCGCGACTGAAATCATGCCTCCTACTGCTGTCGAGTAGGGCTCTTCAGCTGAGCCGAGTCCTTGACTTTCATTAATTCCCCATGCCATCTCCTTGAAAGAGTTTGAGGAACATCTACGCTCTCGCAAGAGGAGTCGGTTGTTGAAGTGTCTTGTTGAGTCGAGCTCCTCTTGTTTATCACTAAACCTGAGTCCACTTTCGCTTTCACTGCTTCATCCCTGATCAATGAGCCCCCCATCTCCTACACAACCCTCATCACCTCAGGGGGGGGGGGCGTGGCTCCCTCTCCCAGCCAGAGCTCTTCTTCTTTGTCGGGCATCTCTTCAGGTCATGGTTGTTGTCTAACCGCAAGTGTATAGTTATGTCGTCAAGTAATAAAATATCGAATCCACAGGGACTGCTAATTAAGCACTAGTCGTGTTTGCAAAATAAGTTATCCAAACAATCGAAAGTTGTGTGAAATTTTGAGAGCAAGAAATTAAAAAATTGAGAGAGAGAGAGAGAGATCCAATGCGAGTAAATGATCGAAGAGAGAGGAATTAGCTTGGGAAAATGATTCTAGGATTTTGGTTTCGTTATGATGCTAGTTGACGTTCTATGTATTATTCAACTCCTTACCTCTAAGCTTACGCTCTTGTAGGGATTCTAACCAAATTGCCGGTATGCACCCGTGAAGGTTACATTGGAGTGTTTACACCACTTTCAATGTTATTAAGTAAAGAGGTAATACTAGAAAGTCCGGTTAAAAGAATACCCTGTCACATGAGGGGCCCCCAATCATACAGTCTAGATTACACAAGTCAATTCCTAACATTAAATTAGGAAAAACCTATTAAACTTTAATTAGCTAATCCCTTGTAGAGAATTGACCCTCATTTCAAGGTGATGACTCTAGAAAGTTCGGTTAAAGGGATACCCTCAATCACTAAGGGCCCGCAGGTCATACAATCTAAAGCATCTCCTTTACATAGTGACCAATCCTTTACATCCAAATACATTCACCGCACACACATTTAATCAAACAAGAACAAGGCACAAACATATCATAGAACAAGGAAATGGGCAAAATCCATAGTTCATACATCAACATCACATCATAATTACTCTCTACATCCTAAAATCTAGAGAATTTTCTTTGTAGCAAAGGAAATAAAACCACAAGACATATAAAATAGCAATCTACAACTCAAATCGAAAAGAAAGGAGAAGAGAAAGCTTAGTGAGATGTTGACGATGTCTTCAGATGAAATCCTAGCTCGAATGGCGGATGAATCGTCAAAATCTGCCTCAAAAATGGACCTTGTGGGCTCCCTTGAAGGGAAAACCCTTATCCCCCATGAAAAGGGGATCTTCTTCCCCTTTTATAAGTCCCCCCCTCCCCACAGGCCCTAAATGACGCAACACGACTGTGTCGTGACATCCTTGGTTAAATAAGGCACAATCGTGCCTTATGGGAACAGTCGAACTATAGGGGTTCTATTTTTAGCTCTAGGAAGAGGCACGACCATTCCTAGGAGGCACAGTCGGACCGTATGACATTCTGGAGCTCTTGGAAGACACAGCTGAATAAGGCACGATTGTGTCTTAGAGGAATGAACGTGTCTCATAGGCACGATCGTGCCTCAGAGGCACGACCATGCTTTGGCTGAATAAGGCATGGTCATGCCTCAGAGGTACGGTTATGCCTCAGAGGCACGATCGTACCTCAGAAGCATGTCCATGCTTTACTAATTTGTCTCCAATCTTGTTCCAATGTCCAATATGCTCTATTTTTATTCCAAAATGTGTCATGTCAGTCAAAATATGAAAAGAGCAGATCTCCAAACCAAAGGAGTAAAAGCGATGACATAATAATGAAATAGGGTGCGATAATATAAATCATGCTCTTGAAATGCAAGTCAATGCACGACAAACAATGCCTAGAAATATGCATAATCTACGCACATCAAAAAACTCAAAGGGTGAGCTTCCCAATGGTGCAGCCACATCGGCACATCAAAGGCACCTAGGGTCATTGGAGGCACTTGGGAGAGGATAAACACCGACGTCGTTGGATTAGATTAGTATGCTTGGAGGCGCCCCGGATGAACCGAGGGGCCTCCAATGCCATATAAATAGTGCAAGATATCAATTCTAATTAATTGCGACTCGATTCCTCGATCAATACTATTGTTCCCTCACCTTTCAACTATTGTATTGCGACCTTACTGAACCAAACTCATGCTCAAGCGAACGTCTACAACAAGAACAATACCGGCATTGAGCTCCAATTCTTGTCGATAAAAACTATATTGTTTATTCTTACTATACTTGTATAAGAAAGTGTAGTGTTACACTTTCTTCATTCTTGTATCAAAATTCTCTCTCTTAAGGTTCTTCGAGAGAGAATCTTAGTGGATTGCTTGTAGGAAATGTTCCAAGTGGACTTGGGCCTTGGAATAGTAATCGTTGGGGTGTGAACCAAGTAACCGATTGTGTGTTATTTTTTTCTTGTCTTAGTTTGTTTTTCTTCCGCTATGCACTCGATTTTCGATAAATTTTTTAAACAAAAAAGAAAAGGAGTTTTTAAAATTATACGTGATTCACCCCCTCCCCCCTCTCACAAGCAAATGATCCAAAAAATTTGGCGGTCAGATGATGAGATACCAAGCAAAAGGGAAAAGCCCTAGTGGGTCATATGATCATACAGTAGGAAGTGGAAAACTTGGTAGGTGATGTGTGATTTTCGCAAGTGCACAGAATATCGTCAAGTAATAAAAAGATTGAATCCACAGGGATTGGCGGTTAAGTACTAGTATACTAAACAAATACAATTGTCTAGATTAATCATGGGTTGGAGTCATGAAAGAGCAAAAGATCTAGGGGAAGAAATTAGAGAATTAGGTTAAGAGAGAGTGTGGAGCTAGATGAGAGAAAGGAAAGATTGAGGGATTTGATGGTTCCACTTTAGCCTGATGCTACCTACGAGGAGGTTCCTGTGTGTATCTTGGATCACAAGGAGCGCCGATTGCGGAACAAAATCATTCTACTCATCAAGGTTGGATGACAACATCATACTGATGAGAAGACGACATGGGAGCTTGAGGATGAGATTCGGGCTCGATACCCTTACTTATTTACATCATGTGCGAAAGTTTTATTCAGTATTTAAACTGTTCGGATATTCTATGGTCTAATTTTTTCGCACTTGAGTAGTAAATTT
>JBBUKS010000100.1:6350659-6361699 GCA_038050645.1 Hedychium gardnerianum
CCTGCTATGTTATATGGAGCTGAATGTTGGGCTATGACTCGAGCACATGAGTAGAAGATGAGAGTTGCAGAGATGAGGATGTTAAGGTGGATGTGTGGGCATACGAGGATGGATAAAATAAGAAATGAGAACATTAGTGAGAAAGCCGGAGTAACATCTATTGAGAGAAAATTCTGAGAGATATATTTGAGATGATATGTGCATGTACTTAGACGACTAATAAATACTCCAGTTAGACGATATGAAATTATAACAAATACACACATCAAAAGAGGAAGATCAAAAAAGTTAGCAACAATAAAACAAGATAAAATTTATTTAAGTATAGATGATGATATAATAGGGGATAGAACCCAATGACGTAAAATGATCCATATAGTCGACCCCACATAGTGGGATAAGACTTGATTGTTGTTGTTGTTGCCAATTAGTGCAAATGATTTTTTAATTAATATAGATGTATATTTCGAAATAAATAAATCTCAAAATTGTATTCGCATGGCATGGTACCAAAGTTGCACCATTCTGATCAGTTATATATCAAAAGTAACCAATATAAACAAAATTATATATATATATATAGATCAGATGGCTAGATTTTTTTTTCATAAAACAAATGGAACTAATTGTCTCGATCAAATTAGTAACCACATTAGCAAAGCAATAACTACAGAAAAAATGCAGCAAAACAATCCTGAAACTGTGATTAGCAACTTGGCCTCTAATTGAACCAATGATAAGTAATTCAGCCATACAAAACCTATGCAAATCTGCCTGAAATGGATTGTCTGGTAAATTGCAGCATAAGTGGTAAAATTGGTTTGAGTGAAAATTTTCTAATTACATCATTCAATTGGATTCAATTTCCACCATAGTCATAGAACTCCCAAATTGAATAAGAAAGATAGCTCATCTGGGTTGTGCCCCCGACACAACCACTTGGCAATGCTCAACACAGCCCGCACCTAAACTATATTGAGCACAATTGAGCTGAGGAAAAAATTTTCCAGCCCAATCCACATGATGGGTTGGGCTTGGCACAACTAGACCTTTTGGCAAGTGTTTGTGTGTGTTGTGTTTGCGTTATGGGTGGGTGGGTGGGTGGGCGGGCATGCGTGTGTCCATACGTAGGTGTGGACGGATTGCCTTATGGTTTCTTCCCTTGTGTGTTGTGGGTGAGTATGGGTGTGTGTGGGTGTGCATGCGTGCATTTGCATGTGGATTGCCTTGTGGTTTCTTCCACTGTGTGTTGTGGGTGGGTATAGGTGTGGGTGGGTGTGCATGCATGCGTGTTGCCTTGTGGCTTATTCCACTAGGAAACAAGATTACACCTATTATAATTGAATATAAATCAAGTCTGTACGTTCCCCATTTTTTAACTACTGTAATAACAAAATCAGAAGTCGCTAGTATCAGATACAACCAAAATATCAGTTGTCAAAAACAATGCAAGTCATGTTGTTAACAATGTGTGTAAGCTTTTGTCATCTTTTGTAAAGTACTGTTCAGCTGATAAGAATGGCTAAAATGGTTAAATATATTGCCAAGGATAAGAAAGATCTACAAAAATTATTATCCATCCCACACCTTGAGAAATCAGCTTCAAGTTTATTAGATTTCGTAACAGAATCCTCTGTGAACTTTAAGTAAGCATCATCTGACATGTTTGAAGTCCTAAGCTCTCCAAGCATCCTAGAGAGTTGAGATAAAGAATATCTAATTAAATAGCAGTATAAAAAGTTCTAGAAAGTGGCATTCCCTAGTTTACAGGTAATAGAACAGTTTAGCTTCTCAAATATTATATAGTGAGATCTTGAATTCAATTTGGAACTTACATATTTTGCTTTGCTAACGGTTCATGCCAATCATTTTTTGAGGAAGAAACTACGCTACATGCATCTGCAAGTGCTGATTTAGCTACAACAAAAGACAAACTTTGATAAGCTGAAGTTGCCTTTCCGTTGAGCAATTCAGATGGTACAGCTGGAACAAGTTGCTGCATCAGCTGAGTTGTCAGGATTAGCCTTCTTCGTGAATGAGGAAATGATGGACCATCTTCCACAGCTGCATATTCATCATCTACCTACTCAACGAACAATTACAAGAAAAAGAACTACAAAATTCACTCCAACAGTCGTGCTAAAGATTGCAACAAAATGATTGAGACAAGAATTGTTGGTTAATGAACAAACCTTCTCCATCAATCTATCAGCAGACAGATTCCAAGCCAACTCTGCCATACTAGAGGGGAAAATATCATATTTATCAAACAAACCAAATGGAAATCACAGTTATTAAGAAAAGTATACTCTATAGAGCAACATCGAAGCAGCCATATAAAAAATACCTTATGCTTTCCAAGCTTTGTAGGCATTCAGTGACAATCTTATGCCAAGGCATATGCATTGTCACACCTTTACGTTTCTTTGGTCTTAAAATTGCACCATGGTCACTGGTGTTTGGTAACCAGGGCGATGATTCATTGGGTGATATCTTGGAGGACAATGTACCTTCCGTGTAACCACCAGTATGGATGTTATCAAGTCTTTGTTCAACTATAACACTATCTTCCATCCCTGCAGTAACATTTTGGAGTGAGTACTGTTGTGTTGAAGCCTTTACTCTCTTTTGAGCATCATAAAGAGCAACCATCTTGCCATTTTGGTAGATGCCATAATGCTCAAACGAGGCAGGAACCATGTGAGGACTAATGAGTGTGCAATCATTACCTCCCAATGCAGTAGCTGTGGAATTTGTGCAGAGGGGATGAATATGTGTTTGAAGGTCATCCTGTCCTGCTGTCGATGTTCTAGGATCTTTTTCTTTATGGTCATTTGAGTTAGAGTTTAACATTTGGGCATCTGAAACATGAGAAGCTGCCACAACTCTAACATCAGGGAGATATCTAGAATGTGAATTATCCCTGTGATTAAATCTCTGATTTACATTTAAGTTCATTTGTGGAGTATTAAAAGATGTTCCTTTCAGCATGTTTTCTGCCAATGTGTTCATATCAGAATCAGAAACCTTTGTGGACTGTATTTGATGAAGTAAGGAATAATTTTTCTGCTGACCATCTGAGGGCTTTGGCATGCGTTCACAAATGCCACCGCTCCTAGAAGAAATAACACTTGTTAGAGAAGAAAGCAAGTCTTGAGATCTAAGAGCTAGATCATGTTCATGTTTAGCCTTGTTAACATCCTGCTGATGCAGAGAGACAAGAGATGATACTGAAATGCTAGAACCTCCATCTAAGGCTGCGGTTTCTTCCCCTTGGAACATATTACTTGCCCTTGAAACAACATCCATCTTCTGTTTGAGTATATTAGAGGATTTGACTTGAGCTGAATTCTCTTCTTTCTGTGAGTTAGAAGAACAAGTGCTAAGTTCAGGAGCACTTTCTTCCTTGTTCAATTGACTGTGAGCCTTTGGCATGCCCCATGAACTTCTATCCCTTCCATGATTTATTATGGACTGAAGTACATTTGGAGAAAGTATAGGAGCGATACCGGCTTGACGTCGTTGAGCTGATATACTCCACACACTATGCAGCTTTGAGAAGCCAGCTTGGTTAGACATACCTGATTCTGAAGATTGTAAAACTTGTTTTGTGTCTACAGTGGGTAATTGATGGCCAAAACTTGTAATTTGAGAAAATCCTGCAAGTGTTGGTTTCATGTGATCTGCCCTTCCAGAGAAAAATTGTGAACCACAAGTTATATGATTTTCAGCATTGGAAGCAACTCCAGAAGCTGAAAATCTACTAGACAAAATGGGCAATGCCTGAAAAGATTTGCCAGCTACAGCTGTATCATTAGATTCTTCTGGCTGCTTCATGAGCGCACCTGCATTAGCTTGGTTTCTGTTAGAAATACGACCTTGCTGCTGCTGTAGGTGACCTTGTGCACCAGAACGGTCTTGTTGTGGAAATTGGAGCTGCTGTTGCCGATGATTTTGTGCTAAAGGAAAATCAGAAGCAGTGACTGATGATGAGTTAAAATACTTGTTTGCTTCCAAGTGTTCATTCTCTTGTTGTCCTGGTAGGTTGGAAATCTTATGCCCATTCGCTGTTTCAGATGCTTCATCAAGGAGAGGCAAAGGTTGACGTAAAGAAGTATGACTAGACTGCGACCGATCCGGATATCCAGCCTCTACATAGCCTGATTGTCCAATCATATCACCATTCAAGAGCTTCTGATAAATTGGGTCTTTGTCAGGCAGTGATTGCCTCTGAGATGGAGGGGCCAGATGCAATCCAAACCCTCTTGAGTTAGAAGACCAATCAGAGTGAACTCTGGCAGCAGGAACATCGGCATCAACTAGTATGGCCTTATCAGATGCATTCACAGAATTCTCATTCCTTGACTGATCAACCTTGTAAAGAAGCTCAAGCATATTATTGCTGCCATAAATAAATAAATAAATAAATAAAAATCTAGGATTAGAAAGATCGGATCGCATAGCTCGTAATAGAAAATTAAAAATTGAATTAAAACATAAAAAATTAAATGGAGAAAAGAAATTGAGGGGAAAAGAGGGTGCAAAGTTGCGACCCATTATCAGGTGCCTTTGCAGTGAGGAATGAACAAATAAATGAAAGAAAAAAACAATTTCTCAAGGCCAGGTTTTCTACAAAAGAAGGAAACAGCTAGATCTCAACACCAGATGCCATGGTAGCAAGGAGTGAACAAATAAATGAAAGAAAAAAAGCCCAAAAAAATGTTTCTTAAAACCATGTTTCTTACAAAAGAAGGAACAAGTATTTAAAGAAAGAAAATGTGTTGGGAAAAAAAACAGGTAAAAGATTGCAAAATATTTTGCATCCAACCATTTCCATAGAGGGAAGGAAAAAGAGAGGGAAACTTTAAATTCCAAAACTTGCCAAAAATACAAAAGAAAAGCATAAAAAACATATTAATTTTTTTTAAAAAATGTTTAGGTTCGAATAGAAGCAATATAGAAGAAAGCTAGAGAAGATTTCTCAGTGTTTTCCTTCCCTCCGGCTTTTTCTGCAAAGGAAACAGAGGGAAAGTGACGCTGGGGAAATATATATGTTCCCTTTTTTTTCTAGTTTCCTTCCCTCATAAGAACCATGCCCTAAGTTCTAGCATCATCCAAGAAAATATTACTTTGAAACTAGCATAGAATCAAGCTTGAACAGTCAATTCCACCAGTCCCATTAGGCATGGATATGCATGCTAATGATTATTTAACAGGGTAAACCTATAAAACAGTATATGCATGGCATATGCTGTCATGAAATATTCAGCTATTGAAATCATGCTCCGTAGCAAGGAAATCATCTGGGCAAGGATCTCATCACAATGGTTGACTTAAATAGATGTTCTTAAAAGAAAAAACAATTGTACCTTGCTTGAGAAATGGTTTGATTCTGTGTATATTGAGCTCTTGATTCATCATAAGAACCGCTAGAGGGGTGGAGAGGTCTTGCATCTACTGATGGCTGCTCAGCTTCCACTCGAACCCCCTACAGAAAGAAGTTTTATTCAATTTGGAATTGAATTAAAATATCTAAAATCTGAATTCTAGAGAAAGATGTAAAAGGTAGAGAATGAATATTCTTCCAGGACCAACTATATTACCTCACTAGTGTCATTTGGATTGTTACCAACAACATGACCAGCAAAATGTGAATTCCCATTGAATGATTGGCCTATGTTATTTGATCCACTGAAAACTGAGTTGGGTAGACTTTGTAAGTTTAAATGGTGATTTGGTTGGAAAGAAGGCTCTGCTTTCTTCTTCAAATTACCAGGTGAGTTCTGAAAGATGTTAGGTCCCATTAAAAGTTGACCATGATGAATTGAATTCTGGCTTCCAATGTTATGGCTCAATACTTCTGCTGCAGGAGTTGTTGACAAATCGCAACGAATCTGATTTTCTTCATCATCTTTGACAACGTCAGAAGTCACACACGTATTGCAGGCAATATTTCTTCCAAAAGCAGATTTTTGTCCATCCATAACTTGTTGATGCATGTTCTGTTTCAATTTTAGGGAATTCGGGTGCCTAACAGACCCTAAATTTCCTGCTAATGAATCTTCTGATTGCATCTTGAGACAAGCAATATTTGGTATGACAAATTGTGTTCCAGCACACTGATCAACATGATTTTCTGGGATCCTATGATAACTTGAAGTAGCGTCACCTCTAGATTCCATTGCATGACTAGAAATCCAGTAACCTAAGCTATTGACAGGCTGAAAAGGAACATTGGATAAGAGCAAGTTCTGTTGGCCAAGATTACCATTTCCATTGTCTTGTGACTTTAACTGAATGTTCTCTGAAGTGTTATGGCTCTGCTCAATGGACAGTCCATCCCATATTCCAATAGAAAAAGGAATTTTAGCTTGAATAGCACCTATAAGTTTGGTTTCATTCTCACTAGCTGAAGAAATCCTAGCTTCAACACCACCTTCTACTAGTCTGGATTGATTCTGACTATTTCCAAACTCTTTGCTATTGGTTTCTTGCAAGGAAGACCTTAGACACGCATGGGAAGCCTCAGTTGTTGCCGTACTATTTTCTTCCTGAGCAGTCTTCAAGAGAAGACGATTATTGCCAGTCAAGGAGCTTGGAATTGCATTTGGATGGATGGATAAAGAAAAAGGTTGTGCTATCAACGAAACTTGATTATGAGAGCTGTCATCATCCAAGCCAATTGATTGTTTCCCGTCATCAGTTGCACACAAAAGTGTTCTTACTGGTTCAGTTTTACTCAAGTCACTCCACTCTTCCTGCCCTTTATAGCTAGTGGAAGCTTGAACAGCCTCTTGCATAAGAGCGCTCCAGCTCCCACTTTCGATAGAAGGAAATGCACCATAACGATCATTATCTACTGGGTGTGCATGCATATTTCCACCCATAAGGCTTCCACTAAATAAAACTCCCCAGTTATCATCAGCATCTGTGCCAAACAACAACTTTTGTTCCATTGGATCTAAACAAGCAACATTTGGAGAATTCCCAAGTTCTGAAACTTGCTTCCCGTGTAAATTAGTAGACATAGCATCTTGTTCTTGCCTACCATGAAACTCCTGAAACTGATCATGGAGATGCAGATGGCTAGCTTGTTCTAGATCTTGCATAGGAGATTTTATATATGCATTTCTGTCTTGTAGATTGTGTATATCCAATGTGTTGTCGTGTAAGAATCCTCGTTGAGTTGATTCTGGACCAGATTGAATAGTAGACGGATTTGATGACTTAGCTCCAATGGTTGCATCTGAATTAGTTATCAAGTTGTTGCAATTATTAGACAATTCTAAGAAGTGAGAGTATTGGTCTAAACTGCTAGTGTCTGGAACAGGCAAGCCATGAATAAAATCATCATTCTGCTGCGGCATAAATCCCATGGATCGCATTGCTCGACTGCAGTCATTCAGTGTACCATCACCATTGCCAAGGTTCTGTAAAGCTGTTGAGTGACTAGGCTGCACCAAGTTCATGTTGCCAGCAATACTTATCTGATAGTTAGTGGGTAAGTTGGAGAGGTCTCCAGCAAAATTATTTGTCCACATGTAGTTATATGCATTGTTGATTGGCATTTCACTACGCACTGCAGTTAACTGATCTCCCGTGGCAGATTTTCCTACAAATGACATCTGTCTCTGTGGAACCAGTTGTCTCGCTTCATGATCCAACTGCTGAAGGTGGTGCCGTCTCCGAAGCTCTTGGAGTTGGAGCTCCTTAGATAACAATTGTTGTTGCCACAACTGCATATAGATAAAGAAGATGGTGTCTTGGATTATAAAGTGTCACACAAGGCAGGTATCTTTGAGGAAGCAGTGATCTACAACAAAGAAATTTTATAAGAAGTCCAAAAAACCAAAGAATCAGAGGGAATCTTCAAATGAATTTAGTGCCAACTGGAATTTTGTGGATGAGTTGCATTTTTTCCCCTCAGAATGATCATGAAAATCAGATGCAAAACATAGTAAGCATGAGCATCTTCTTGAAATGAAAACAACAATGACTTTTGATCATGCAGACTTGTATTTATCTAGACAGGTGCCTAGAATCAAAATATATGAAGATAAGTTAGATTAAAGACACTAGCAATATTAACAAACTCGGTAATGAGTTAATAACTTTCAAACTTCATGCTCACTCTAAGGAGATGGAAGAAAGTCAACTTTTGGTCCACAATTCATGTGTGCACACCCATAGAAAAGTACTAGAATTTTTCAGACTGGGATTCATACCATTGCTTTAAGACATTGAATCACCTAACATAATACATAACCACCTAAATTTTCAACTTCAAATTGATAAGCACACACTAAGTTTTCTTCCTTAAAACATTGGGGGTGGTGTAGCTAAACTCCACTGCAAGCACAGCATCCTAGTCCTTATGTACTACAGACAGATATTATCAGATGCTACCATAACAGACAAGAACATGAGAATCAAAAGTAGTTAATTAAAAGAAGATAAGAAACAACCATATATCAACTTACAGATTTTTCACCTAGACTAGTAAAAGGAGGAAAACAATAGAATACAACCAAAAATTATCTCTTATCATAATCAATGAAGTAACTAAGTTTGTGATTTTTAATTCTACATCACAATCAACAGCTCTCATTGGTAAGGAGCACATAAAACCAAGTGTTGTCTTTCCAGTGAAGTCAGATCAACCAAATAATAATGGGGGCATAAGTGAAGTTCAAAATGGAGTATAATTAGCACAGACAAAGCGATGGGAAGTAAAGAACATTTAATGAGGTATATGTTCCCCCAAAGCATAATTTTTCAAGAAAAGTATTGGAGAATATTGATAGTGCACCCATAACAGCACCACGATGCCCTTTATGCTGCATACTCTTTCCTGAATCAAGATCACAAGGATTCTAAAAGCTCCATTTATCTTTGTATTACACAGTTAGCATATTTCCTCTGCTTACTAATCCCACAAGAGAACCTTCTTGAGATTCGTTCCTAGCATGATAAAGAACCACCTTCCTTTTGTCAATATGGCACGGAAAAGAGGAACAGAGTAGCTGAAGCTTTAGGACACGAGAGAAGAACAATATGGCAAGTTTAGCTTCCAATATCAGAACCAGTTCAAAGTTTTGTCAGAAGTTGTAACTCAAAAGGGCATATAAAATGCTAGTTAGCAAAACAGTTCAAATAGCAAGAAGGAGAAAAAAAATGTTAATTGCACTAAAAACGGAAACCAAAACCAAGCAACCAAGGTATGCATCTAGCCCCGCCCGAGCAACCAACCAAAACCCTCGCTACAACCGTACAACAACAGTATTGCATACACCCAACTCCCAGCATTTTAAATACAAACCGACTCCTAAACTTCCGATACCGAATTGGGGCACAAGATAGTGGAATTGCCCCGCTCAACCAGCTAAACTAAGACAAGTCAGCACAAGGAAACTCAAGATAATGAGAATCGAGGACCTACGACGGCGAAGGTCTACAGATCTACAGATCAATCCAGGGGAGGTAAGCTAGATATGCTGGGTCAGATCGTCAGTGGAGGAAATGGAGAGAAACTCGACCGTCCACGAGCTAGGGTTAGGGTTCCTCCGCGCTACCAGCAGGGGACTAGGGTCAGCGCTAGAAGAACAGCCGGTGCGTCTCACCCTGTGGGAGCTCGTTCGCTCGTTCTCACTCTCTCCATTGCTCCATGCGAGAAAAGTATGAACTTTTTCCGCGAAAAAGGATGGGCGACGGAGAAGATTGGAGCTTTGTGAGCTTTCCAACGAAGGCGGCGACAGCCGAGGGGGAAGAAGCCGCCGGCTCGGCGACGAAGCTGGTGATTCGGAAGACGGACCGGGTGGTTCGGAGAACTTTTTGTGTTTAGGCGCGTACCTGGAGTCAGTTACGGACCATCTCGGCCGTTGGTTTCGCGGTGGGACATGTGCGCATATCCGGTCCGTCTGATGGAAGATTTGATCGGAGATGGCGGGAATAATACATACGAGCAGCTGTTATCTGGACGACGATCTGGAAGGTAACGAATTAGTTAGGGGGTGGAGGCGATACGATGGCAACGGTATTAGTTTTTTCCATTATCGTCCAATGGAATATGGAATTGTTGGATATAATTTAGTAGGAAGAATAAGCACATAGAATATTTAAGGTAATATTATCACGTACAGTCAAACTTGACTTAAGTTGCAGGTATACCAAAGGAAGTTCAAGAAAGTTCTCGGTAAAAAAAAGTTCAGTGGACATTTGATTCGAAGAAAGTCCAACAATTTGATGAGAACCAGATGTTAGATAAGTGTAGAAGTCGCAATAAATTATTAATGATTAGATGTTAGATAAATATAAAAAAAGTCTCAATAAATTGATGATGGTCGAACGCTAAGCAATATAAAAGTTTGGATAGATCAATGAGAATTTTAACGCCAAGGTTAAGCTGGCAAAGGAGTGTTAGCACCTTAGGAATGAAGACAAGCCTAAGAGCATTCGTAATAGGAGCTCCCATTGCCGATGTGGCAATGGTGAGCGAGCTCCCTCCCATAGCTCCTTCACTAATCTGCAAGGAGTGACTCTTGTTCTTTCTTTCTTTTTTTTTTAATTATAATTATTTTTGAATTATAATTTTTGTTTAAAAAAATAAAAATAATAAAAGAGTTGTCGAAAAGTTATAATTTTTTATTATATATTTTTTAAGAAAGTATGAGACTCATACAAGAATTATTGAGAGATTTTTTATAGTGAAAAGATGAGCGAATTTTTTTTATTTTTGATGTGATATTGATGTGACATTGTGGGAGCTCTTGGAGAGATTTGAGTTGGAAGTCGCTTGAAAGAATATGTCAATCAATTGATTGGATATATTAGTCAATTAGAGATGCAATTGATCGGGCTAGTCAATGAAAATCTTTTTATTTGCTCAATTTTAGAAGTAGTCAATTGTCAGCCATTAATCAACTAGTTAGCCTACAATAGTAAATTTATGAGCCCTACCGTAATGATCGAGTTTATCATGTGGGAAAGGCTAATTTCTAATAGAGAAAAAAGAAATCAGTGTTTCGTCTATAAAAGGGGTCA
>JBBUKS010000100.1:6364405-6375363 GCA_038050645.1 Hedychium gardnerianum
TACGATCCGAAGGGTCGTGGGCCTTGGAGTAGGAGTCGGCGAAGGCTCCGAACCAAGTAAAACCAACCTTGTACTTCCTTTTCTGTTTTTCTATTTTCTATTTCCGCTGCGTACTTTAACTTTCCAAAAAGTTTTCAAAACCGTACAAAAATGATACAGTTTTTTAAACACGTGATTCACCCCCCCTCTCACGTGCCTTCGATCCTACAAATAGCGTGCATCACTTTTTCACGTATTTTGAAGTACATAGAAGAATAAAACACAGCAAAGACACATTTGTTTTTTACTTGGTTCACAGCTCATGCTGCTAGTCCAAGGCTCACAATCGTTCACTACTTCCGATGGGCAATCCACTAACAATCTCCAACTCCGAATAGCAACTCAGAGATGGAGATTCGTCTTTTACAAAACATGAGAACGGTAACAGGTTTACCGTTCCTTAAGAATCAAGTATAAGAAAATATGAACAAAAACAAATATGAATACTGACAACAAAATAGGTTTGGAGTAGAGCATGGTTGTCGAAAAAGCATCCCGGCATGGCGTCGACGTTTCTTGAGCAAGGCAGGAGCAAGAGAATGATGAAAGAGTTGATCGCAAGTGTGTCTTGAGACTGCTATTCATATCTTCTTTTACAGTCCTTCCCAATCACCCGTATAGCCCCCGGTTTCGTGGAGATAGGCCTCATCCAATCCGACTCTATCGCGGCTTATCCATCTCTAGTCACTCGTATCACTTTCGGTCGCTTGGACCTACGGTCTCTCGGACCTACAGTTGCTAGTATACTCTACGGTAGCTTGGATCCTTTTTGATCGCACAGAGCTTGCTGATTCTCGCAAACTTTCAATTATAGGTCCCTATATCACAGAGTTAGCACAATTACAATAGTATAAGTAAATGGTGACAATCTTATGAATGCCCAATATTGTCTTCGAATTTCCCTTGAAACCCTAGGTTAGACCGATGCCTACTTTTCCCTCAACGGGGAACCCATGTCCTTACCCACTCCTTTCAGAAGAGTTTACCTGATGCCAAACATCTTGTCCTCCAAATCTATTTGGACTTTGATTCAACATTCGATCATGACCCCCATGGCTTTCCTCCGATGTTCAATCCTCATTGACCCATCTATCCACCTGCTAGATGTTTGGTTATTGTTGATCCGCCTAGACTCTTCGCCTGGTATCCTTGAACTGCCAACACTTTCTCCTTGTTTAGTATCCGATCCAGCTGACCTACTAGGGCTTCCCTTCTCCTAGTATCCTATCCAACTGACTTACGAGGGCTTTCCTTTTCCTAATAAATGGTCCAGCTGACCTACTAGGGCTTTCCTTTGCCTAGTCTTACTAGGACTTTCACTTACCTAGTCTTACCATGATTTTCTAGTTGAACTACCTGCATACTTGATCAACATTGTTAGATCATAAATAAGCTTAACTCTGAATCTTTGCCAACAACAAAACCCAGGTTTGATTATCTGGTGTTTCCTACATCAACACCAAGGGTATACTTATCCACAAGTTCAGATGGTACCCCTAGTGATAATATAGGAAATAATCAATATCGAACCAATAAAATTCAATTGATGCAACATAAAAGTCTATAAATTCTAATGTGCTAATGCATGTATGTATGATCATGTGTACATACCAAAACTACATAAGGTAACATAATTAAAATTTTAACAAAACTCCAAATACGACAATAAAAGAACCAACAGAAGAAAAGAAGCATCAAAATGATTTGAATGATATCCAGTAAACGATATCATGTGGGACGTACATCCAAGACCTCTGAGTGACACGACACAACTTTTATAATATATCCACACACACACACACACACATATATATATATATAATATCTATGATGGTAAAAATTAAAACGATTAAAATTTGACATAATTAAATTTAATTAGGGATATAATAATAATATAATTGGTAAATAATAAGAAAATAAAATTATAGAAATATATAGAATTTATTAGAATTTTTATGGAATTTTTTAGAATTTAAAATGAATTATTTGAATATTTTATGAGGATAAATTAGTTAGGTTTTAGGAAAGTTTGTTTAGATTACCCATTTAAATGAGGAGTTGATTGAAATTAAACGTAGGTTTTAATTATTAAACTCTATGTTTTATTTGGCTTTCTCCCCACCGCTGATCGCTACCCCTCCCTCACCCCCTGCGTCGCGCGATAGTCAAGTTTTTCCACGTGTCCGACCCAGCGCCGCCCGCTGCTCATGAGAAGCCGATGTCGGCACCGTGTTTTCCCTTCCTCCTTCCTCTTCTCCCTTGTCACCACCACCGACCATCGTGTCTAAGAAGTCGTGTGCTTCTTGTGCTAGCCGTCGCCAAAAAATCTCCGCCGACCACCGTGAGCAGCACTGAATCCGTGCCTGTCCTGTGGCCACCTTATTTTCGTCACCATGTCCTCAACACCATGTTTTTGTAGCCGTTGTCATAGCCACCGGTCACCATCTGGCTTTCCCAATCATGTGTTGTTGTTGCCCCCACCGCGACTACGACCTTACTATCGCCACGGCTCATCGAACGTAGGACACCATTATGTCATCCATCCGACGGTGCGACACCACTGTTGCAGGGCGCCAGGTCGCCGAGGGCGACTGTTGGAGAAGAACCGATTGATTTGGGTAAAATTTGATTTAATCCGATAAGTATTTTAATTAATCTAAGTTTAATTAATTAATCTCTAATTAATCAAGATTATGTTAGATGGTTGAATCTGATTAAATTGTTTGATTGAGTTAACTAAATTAATTAATTGAAATTTGAGTTTAAGATGATTAACCTTATTTGTAATCTATTTATTTTAGATTGATTAATCGATGAATTAATTAATTAGTTAGTAAATGTGATTAATTGATTGATTCAATTATTAGTTGAAGATAAGTTAATTAATAAGATTGGTTAATTAAGTTAATCGATCTTTTACAAGTCTTTATTCTAACTAAGAATTTACTACAATATGATTAAGAAATTTAGACGATTACTAAAAGGAGAAGAGAGGTAACAGTAAGTTAATTTTGGGGATTTTAATTTATTGGTTAATTAATGAATTAAGTGTTCAGTTGATTAAGATTAAGTTTGATGAGATAATTTAATAATTGATTAATGATTACATAAATTACTTAAGGTTAATTCAATTATTAATATACGGAGTAATCAATTAATAATTTGATTAAGTTATTAGATTGATTAATAAATGAATTAATATTGATAAATTAATGATTAAGATATGAAATAATCAATAGGTTGATAAATTGATTTAACTGTATTACTAGGATTACTCTAGTACTTAGATTGCCTTCATATCTTATACTTGTAGGAGTTGGGCTTGAAGCAAACCCTTTGACGTGAAGGATGTTCTATAGAGAGAGATGGGTAGTTCCTGCTTTAACCTCATTAATTCCTTGATCTTAATGCATAATTATTTATGCTTATATATTTATTAAGAAGCAACTACTTGCTTACCTTGACTCCACTCTAATTACTTCTTGAATTGATACTTAATTGTTTGTCGTTGTTTTATTCTACTTGATATTCATGCAGTCTCGTTGTTATCTATGCTATTTATTATTATTTATACTTGTACTGCTAGTGATACTGTATTGTAGCATAGGTGTAAAAGGTTAAACTAGGTTATTGGCACGACATTTATATTCATGACTGTATAATAGCGATGACATACCTTAGTGTAGACTCATGATGGTTGTTGAGGCTCGTGCATATATGTTAGTGATACCATACTGTAGTATAGTTGAGATATTTTGACTAGGCTTTGTTGGCTATTAGGCTCATGCCTATATATTAGTAAGATCATACCGTAGTATAGTCATTTACTTAGGCTCGTGCCTTTATGTTAATGATGTCATACTGTAGTATAGTTGAGATGTTTTGACTAGGCCTTGGCTATTAGGCTTGTGCATGTACATTAGTAAGATCATACCATAGTATAGTCATTTACTTAGGCTCGTACCTATATGTTAGTGATACTATACTGTAGTATAGTTGAGATATTTTGACTAGGCATTGTTGACTATTAGGCTCGTGCATGTACATTAGTAAGATCATACCGTAGTATAGGATATCGAGTATCCTACTAAGCCTTTATTATTATTTAGGCTTGTACCTATATGTTGGTAAGATCGTACTGTAGTGTAGGATATCGAGTATCCTACTAGAACTGTGTCGGTTAATTAGACTCGTACCTATACGTTGGCAAGACCGTACCGTAGTGTATGATATCGAGTATCCTACTAGAATTGTGTCGGTTATTTAGGCTCATGCCTATACGTTCGTAAGACCATATCGTAGTGTAGGATATCAAATATCCTACTAGAAACGTGTAGGTTATTTTAACGTAGAATCAGACCATAGTGTAGCTTATAGAGATCTACACTTGGATGTGATTATTACTGCTTGTTTACTATTTTTGTTTCGTATGCCTATACATTAGGACTACCCATGGGACTCATCCATGGTAGCATGTTGTTGCCCGCAGTCCATAGCTAGATAGCTACCCTATCCTGTTTGCTCACGAGACTCATTCGTGGTAGTATGTTGTTGTGTGCAAACATGGTCATGTGTACACCCTGACTGTCCACGAGACCTATTCGTGGTAGCATATTATTGCCCGCAATCAGTAGCTAGATAGCTATGTACACACCCTAACTGTCCACGAGACACATTAGTAGTAGTATGTTGTTGCGTGTAGTCAATACTTGTTATATGCTTGTTATGTGATTATTTTATGCAGGATATGGATGTACTATGTGTACACCCAATTTAGTTGTCATACCTAGTTGATCAAATTAGTATATGGTTATGTTGATACTTCTATTTTGTTAGTTGATATTTATGTTGGTGCACTTATTTATGTTAGATAGTAACATTATCTGAAACTACTACCTTTGATCTCCTTATATGTAGTATCATGCACTGTCTGTCTTATACCCATTGAGTATTTTGTACTCACTACCCTTTGACTTTCAAGTTAGCAGGTAGAGGATGTGTCATGTCACTCAGAGGTCCTGGTTGTCGGTCCCATATCATTTCAAGATGGTTCATTTTTTATTTGTCGTTACGGTTCCGTTTTCAGTTTGGTTTTGTTTAGTAATTGTTACTTGGTATTTGTTTCGGTTCCATTGTTTTCCCTCTTTTATATTTTTAAAAGAAATTTTAAAGTCGTGCATGTATGCAAATTCTTTACTTTTACCTATATAAATATGTATATCTTAGTTTTCTTTCTTTATCTTTGCGATGTTGGCTATATACTTGTCCGGTTTGGCGGACAAGTATACCCTTGGGGCGTGACATTTGGGACTTAGTACCTTTGCCAAAAGACAAGTCCATTATTGACACCAAATGAGTCTTTAGAAATAAACTAGATGACAAAGTTGAGATTGTTAGGAACAAAGCCTAATTAGTAGCTAAGGGATTAAACCAAGTAGAAGGACTAGACTATGATGAAACCTATGCAACTATAGCTAGACTAGAATCCATTAGGATGCTACTAGCCTATGTAGCACATGAAAGATTCAAGTTATATCAAATGGACGTTAAGTTTGCATTTCTTAATGGGCTTATTAAGGAAGAAGTGTATTAAAGTCAACCACCAGGATTTGAGAATCTAGACCACCCAAACCATGTCTTTAGGTTAAATAAAGTCTTGTATGGACTAAAACAAGCACCTAGGGATTAGTATGAATGATTGTCAACTTATTTAATATCTAAAGGGTTTAACCAAGAAAAATTGACTCAACCCTATTCGTTAAAACCCTAGAAAAAGATAATTTTATAGCCCAAATCTATGTAGATGAATGATAGAATCTTTGGCTCAACCAATACAAAATTGTTAAAAGAATTTATCACATCAATGGAAAATGAATTTGAAATGAGTCCAGTAGGCGAACTAACCTTCTTTTTAGGCTTACAAATAAAACAAACTAAAGATGGTAACTATGTTTTGTAGAATAAATATGCTAAGGAATTAATTAAAAAATTTGGAATGGAAAATGCTAAAGAAATTAATACACATATGACAATAAATATAAAAATTGATAATGATTCAAAAGGAAAACCAGTTGACTTAAAATTTTATAGAAGTGAAATAGGTAGTTTGTTGTACTTAACTGCAAGCTGACCTAATATTTTATTTGCAGTTAGTATGTGTGGTAGATATCAGACATGTGCAAAAGAATCACACTTGACAATTGTAAAAAAAAAATATTTTGGTATATAAAGGTAAACTAACTGTAGGAATTTAGTATCCTAGAACCACCAATTTTGACTTAGTAGGATACTTTGACTCAGACTATGCTAGTTATAAAATAGACCCAAAAAAAGTACAAGTGGTAGTTGTCAAATTCTAGGTCAAAGTTTAGTCAGCTGGTCTAGTAGAAAGCAACACTGTGTTGCATTATCAACTACACACTGTGTTGTTGCATTATCAACTACTGAAGTAAAGCATATAATAATGGGGGAATGTGTAGCTCAATTACTATGGATAATGTATACGCTAAAAGATTTTCACTTAGATTACAAAAACACTAAAGTCCTAATTGATAACATCATCTCAATTAACTTAACCAAAATCCAATTCATCATTCAAGGACCAAACACATAGAAGTAAAACACTATTTTATTAGGGACCATGTAGCTAAGGGTGACATTGTACTTGACTATGTTGAGTACAAGTCAAACCTAGCAGACATCTTCACTAAACCCTTACCTGAAGCTGAGTTTAACACACTCAAAAGACAACTAGGAATGTGCTCAGTAGAATAGGTTCATTTTTTCCTTTAACTTATAGTTTTTCTTTAAAAAAAACTTATAGTTTTTAAAACTTGTAGCTTTTCAAGACTTATGATTTCAAAACCTAGGATTTTATTTCACTTTGTTGCAATCTGGACTTAGCATAGGCTTTCACGTAGACTACATGAACATATATATTTAGGCAGACAACATCTCACAAACACATTAGGATTACCTTGCTTGTGTACTAAGTCACTTAGAACTGTGTGGGATGCTTAGGTCTAAGTCTGAATTTCAGATGTTTATGTTAGTGCATCATCATAAACAAGTTGATTAATCCTTCATAGTAAACGACTAGTTGAAACTTGCATTTAACTTGACTAACTTTATGACAATTGTTGTCTTATGATAATAAGCTAGTAACAAAAGTTAGACATTTTATAAAAGATTTATTTTCAAATATTATTTTTCAGTTCATGCTTGGACTCAAGGATGTTTTCTTGCTTTCTCAAATTGCTTAAATTTTATTGCAAGCTTTAAGTATTCATTCAATATTCATTACTGATATTTCTTCAAGATTTTATGTTGCTCCCTGTTGGTTTTTGACATATGTCAAGGGGGGAGAGGATAGGTTAAAGTTTAAATTTTTCAATAACTCCCAAAACATTAATTTCAGGGGAAGAGATTAGATTAAGGGGGAGTGTTTTTGAAAATATATTTTATATGTTTTCTTAACTTTGAACCAAGTTGTCATAATCAAAAAGGAGGAGATTGTTGGTGTAGGAAGCTCCAGATAATCAAACCTGGGTTTTGATGTTGACAAAAGTTCAAAGTTAAGTTTATTTGTCATCTAACGATATTGATCAAGTATGCATGTAATTCAACCGGAAAGTCTTAATGAGACTAAGCAAGTGAAAGTCCTAGTGAAACTAGGCAAGGAAAAGTCCTAGTGTAGGATCGAATAGAATGCGCTAGAGGGAGGTGAATATCGCGTTTCGCTTTTTCACTATTTTTTGAAAACTCGTACAGAGATCGCAGCGAAAATAAAATAAAGAAGCACAACAAAGACACGATTTGTTTTTACTTGGTTCACAGCCAAGCGACTGCTAGTCCAAGGCCCGCGATCGTTGATTGCTTCGATGGGCAATCCATTATTAATCTCCTTCTTAATCAAGAAGGAGACTCATCTTTACAAAAGTAAGGAAGGTAACACTTTACCATTTCTTTTAAAGAAAACACAAAAGACAAATGCAAACTTAAAATAAATTATACCAACAATGAGAGATCTGGAGTTGAGCATGGTCGTCGGGGTAGTCGTTTGTTGCAGAGATAGCATTTCGGAGCAAAATGAGTGTATGAAGTGTTGTGTGAAGTTGTTGGATGAAGACATCTTTTATTGACCTATCCGGATGCCTAGATCCCTTCTGGGTGCCCCGATTAGGCTTGATCTGAACCACCTTCGGGTGCCTGGATCGCTGACGTTATGGCATCTGAACGAAGCCTCATTTGAGTCAACCTTATCCCTTCCCGAGCATCTGGAAGCTGATGTATGCCAACCAACCAAAGTCTACCACCTCAATTGCACGAGTGGCTGAGCTCGAGCTATTCTGATGCGCTTTGACCCATTTGGTCACTCGAACCACCGGGCGCCTAGATCTCTTCTGGGCACCTGGAATCCCCTGACTCTGGCCACATTCCTTCATCATAGAGTTAGCACAAACAGATATAATAACAATAAGAAAAATAGTTTGACAATCTCAGAACTGTCCGATTCTGACTTTTTGATTTCTAGTGAAATCGTAGGTCGAACCGATGCCTATTATTCCCTTTTTTAGGAATGCCTCTTGACCCACTCCTCTCAGGAGAATTTACCTGGTGCCAAACATCCGGTCCTCCAGTCATGTTTGAAGGACTTCCTGCCCAATGTCCTTGATCTACCAAGACTTCTTCTTAGTCAACTTGACCAGGACTTCTTTGCCCAATGTCCTTGATCTACCAAGACTTCTTCTTAGTCAACTTGACCAGGACTTCTTTGCCCAGGCCACTTGACTAGGACTTCTTTGCCCAGTCCAACTGACCAAAACTTTCTTGCCTAGTCTTAACTAGGACTTTCTAGTTGAGCAACCTGTATACTTGATCAACATCATTAGATCACACATAGACTTAACTCTGAACCTTTACTAATATCAAAATCAGGTTTGATTATCTAGTGCTCCATGCACCAACACCTAGTAGGTTGGGCCAGATACTAGGCAAATGGAAGTTCTAGTAGGTCGGCTAAATTAGATACTAGGCAAGGTGGAAAACTTGACAGATTGAGGACACTAAGTAGAAGACTAGACGGGTTAGTGGACCGGACATCAAAGGAAGCCCTAGGGGTCAGGGGATCGAATGTTGAGTAGGAAGTCCAAATAAGCCTAGAGGACCGAATGTTTGGCAAGTCAGGTAAACTCTCCTGAGTGGAGAGATTATTCTGAAAGGAAGATTGGTGAGGACATATTCCCATTGAAGGGACAATAGGCATCGATCTGACCGAAGGTTTTACTAGAAATCCTATGTCAAGATAGGTATAGTTGTAACTATCCAAATTCATGTTATATTATTATTGTGCTAACTTTGTGATGCAGAGACTTGATTTTGGAAGTTGGCCGCAATCAGGAGCTTTGGGCAATGGGAGAGGATACGAGAGACCAGAGAGTATATGGGCGATTGAAGAAGGATAAGTTGCAATAGAGTCAGATTAGATGAGGCCTAGCTAGGGGTGCCCGGAGGCTATACGGGTGACCGAAAGGGGATATAAAAGAAGTTGTGAACAACTATCTCAGAATTGTAGGATCTTGTTTGACGCTAGAAGGGGGGCGAATAGCATAATCGTCATTTACTTCATTCTTTTCTTTTTTTATCAGAGATGTTAAAAATGCAACGAAAATAATAAAGTACTTAAATAGAAAAGTAAAGAACAAGATGACACTGAATTTTAACTTGGTTCCCAACCCCAGGGTTAGTACATCTAAGACCTATGCACACAGTGCAAGTCCACTATGTGCATCTCCTTTCCAGAACTCTTCCGGAGGCAGAGAAACCCTTTACATATTTGTAAGGCAATCACAAATATTAAATGAGAAGTAAGATAAACAATAAGCATGTGAGTAAAAACAAACTCAAGTTGGCCTGATCTGAAGGCATGAATGTTGTGACACTCCTCCTGGCGCTTCCCGGATAACACGAGCAGAGTTTGAAGCACTTTCTGAGCAGAAGAACGAAGATGGATGTTTACAAGAGTTGCTGGAAGACACTACCTTGACTCCCCTTTTATACAACTCTATCGACACTTCCCCGATTGACTGGAGGCCCTCCAATTGCCTAAACGTTGTTGACATGGCTGCAAACTCGATCCTCTTCGAGATCATTTTTTGACTTTCCGGTCAATCGTAACACGCTCTGGCAGCTTCGAGCTTAGCCAAAACTTATTTGAGGACCAACTCCGTCGAACTTGATAAAATTCCTATTGGGTCGATCGGAGGCTCTAGGGTCGATCGGAGGCTCTAGGGTCGACTGGAGGCTCTAGGGTCGACCGGAGGCTCGAATCGCTTGGAGGATCTTAGTGTCGCCCGAAGGCTCAGGTCACCTGGAACTTCTAGGGTCAACTGGAGTAGTTTACCCTTCCAAACTTGACCCAGTTCTCTTGGAGAAGCTCTGATCTCCCAAGTCTTTATCCAGTTGTTGTTTTTGAAAAATAAATAAGCAAACAGTAAGCAAAACCTATTACTTGGTTTACCTAAACCTACTAGGTTCACTCTTTGCCAAGCAATCAACTCTTAGTTAACTCCACACACTTGGACTTGTTTGTTAAGCAATCAACTCCTAGCTGACTCCACACACTTAGATTTGTCACTGCCTAGCTTCACTTACTATGATTTTTTCACTACTTAGTTTTACTCACAAGGACATTTTCACTGCCTAATTTCACTCGCTAGGACATTTCCACTGCCTAGCTTCACTCACTAGGGCTTTCACCACCTAGCTTCACTCACCAAGACTTTCATCGCCTAACTTCACTCACTAGGGCTTAGCTTCACTCACTAGTGTTGGTGCAAGTTTCACTAATGGTCAAACCTGAGTATTGATGAATGACAAATAGGTTAGAGTTAGACTTATGTGTGATCTAACGATTCTAC
>JBBUKS010000100.1:6387474-6406123 GCA_038050645.1 Hedychium gardnerianum
ATTTAAATGCACTTGCTTTGATTATCATATGTATATTATGTGAAATAGATATGTCAGGCAGGCAGGGTCGACTCTCTCACACGAGTGACCACCTCCGAGAGTGGAGATGAGACGGTTTTTAGCTGTAAGAGGTTATGAGAGTAGCCCTGCTAGAACTAAAGTCGCTCTGATATGTGTTCAGGATGAGGTCATATGTGATATGACCGACATGGACGTACCCACATCCATGTTGTCTGTAAGAAACCAGTTTATGAGATCTTAGATATCACCTGTCATTTGTGATATTATCTTTGAGGTACTCTCTCTGAGATCTCTGAGTAGAGTCTCATATGTAGATGAGTCTCATATTTGCACAGTGTTAGAGAAATCTGACATATGCCCTTTGAGAGATGAGGGAATAATACTGTGGCGCGTGTTTCATATCACGTGTGATAAGTCGACTAGGGATAATGAGAGCTATATTACTTGAAAAAAAACACTTGATATCCCCGAGCCCCACTGTGTGAGACCCGACATCTTTGAGGTGAGATTTCATGTGCCCTTATTACTTTCGATGTTTCTTGATATCCCAATTTAGTGTTTGCTACTTTAGTCTGTTTATCGATGACCTGGAAGATAAATTGAGGTCTGAGGGACATGTCTAAGAAAGCAGCTGAGTTGAGACTGATAGATTCGAGTTTGAGTAAACGAAGATCAATTGACATTGCATCATTATCTTATAATCACCGACCGGTCTTTTATGATCATCTATGTAGGGATGAACATAATAGTGATACAAAGTCGAGCGAAATCTGGAGATTACTTTCACTGAGGAAAGTAGCTCGATGGATGTAATTAGTCTTGGATCTGGGGTACAACAAGCTTTTATAATTTATAATTAACAGTGACTACTCAAGCATCCTAACAGGTGTCTAGAGAAGTTTTTTATTTGCAGGTGTACTCGCAAGTCGCATGACATCCAACCCTGTATGAAAGCCCAGTAGGGTGATATGATGGATCACATGAGTTGTGATTAATAATGACAATGACATGCCCTCGTGTGCAAGTGAGAGATGTTAGTAATGTCTACGTTGGGGCATGATTAACATGTCACGGAGGATAATGGGATAATGACCCATTATCTTTAACCACCCCTCCCCACTATCTCTTTGATATACATTAGTATATATAGGGTTTTGGGCATCAAGAGAGGTGTAAGTAATCAAAGAAAATTGTTGGAGATCGCTTGCGGAAGAAGTTAATCATTCGCCGTCGTAGATCACCGGATCAAGGGTTGAGGCGTTATGAGGCAGTGATAATAGTTTAATTCTCGTGACTATTATCCCGACTATGAATTATTCATAATTTTCAGAGTTGAAGATAACATCGATTGAGATATATCGAAAACTCAACTTATTTTATATTTGTAATATCTTATTTACTTTCGCTCGATCGAAACGAAAGTTCGACACTTATTATCATGCAACTATATATCATATTTGAACTCTTTAATCGGTTGAACAATAATCGTCTCGTAAATTAACTAAGGAAAACTCTTCAATGGCTAAAAGAGTTGTCTCATTCATAGGTGTAGTTTAGTTAATCTAATCTTTTTCACATGCATGTGAGACTATGGACGTGTCATAAGTCATGGATTAATAATGGAGTTTTTAAATAATGTAAAATTATTTATTAACATTGTGTTTATGTTATTTTTACTGTGCATATATATTGACATAAATTATTATAATTAAAAAAAGATAATTACGTTAATTTAGGCATTTCTCATAATTTATCTTAAAAGTATATAAATGAAGATAAATTATGAGATCAATTTATAATCTATCGTCAAATGATTAAAAAATAAAAAGAATTTTTTTGTAAAACAAACATCCATCGAAAATTAATTTCTATCTTATTAATAAATTTATTATTCATTAATTAATCGAATACCTCCACAGGGACATATTGACACAAATCATACATATATGAACACTTACACTATTAATACTCAGATTGTTCGTGTTTGTGTAAGGTGTTGAGAACTTGGGGCGGGTTTCCTATTTCCAATAGCTGTCCTCAAATATAATTAATTTGAATCTCTATGATGATGATGCAGGACCAACGGATAGGGTCTCCACGGGATGAGTTGTTGGTTAGTGCATGAGGTATTGCCACAATGAGGTCTAGGGGTCAAATCCTGGCTAGTAGCCAGGTTCCTGCCCCCCTTATGCACTAGTCACTGTTCGGGCTGGCTAGACTAGCTCCCGTGATTTACCTCCTCCGTGTTGGTCCTGGGACGAACTGGCGGGGGCGCTAGGGGCGAGCGTTTCGTCTTTTGCCACAAAAAGGGACCAACAGATAGGAATATCCGAGTTTTAATGATCATAATTTTTAACTTAAATATTAGATTGAGATTTTTTTTTTTATGCATAGCTCGTTTAAGGATTTATATTTATTATCGAGGGGAACTTATAATTATTAATTTTTGAATTCAAAAAATATATTTTTTCAGAACCTCTGAATATATATTTTATTATTTTTAGTAATGTTTATTTTTATATATTTTTGATAATTTTTATCTATTACGAGTTAAGATTTGTCAATTAAAAAATCTGTTGAGTCGTTTGAGACGTTATTTTTGTTATTGAATAATTTTTTTTTTATAACACTTAGAGACGGCCATTTTGGAGTATTTCTTCAGCCTTAAACAGTAAATACATGTCACAAACTTGAAAAATTACAAAAGATGCCCTAAACAGTAAATACATGTCCCTATGAAAAGTGTTTCTTTCACTTTTGCCAGCGTGAATTTCTGCTGGCTGTTTGAATTTTGTATACGAATCATGCAGGAGACCACTACCGTTATATGTTTATACTATTTTTTCCTTTTAATGTGTGGGACAGTGTGGAATCGGATTTTAATTTTAATTTTATTTATTTATTTTTTGTCGAATACTACTCACTTCACGTCTTCACCTCCACCGAACCACAAAAGAAAAGAAAAAGAAGACGAAAATAAAGATGGATAACCTCCCCCCTCAAAGTTCAGCTGCATCGGATCTGGCGTAGTTACAACCTTAAAAGCCCACCCAGTCCCATTCCAGACAAACACAGACGATGGAAAATGGCGACAGAACGAGTCCCTAAAGTCCAAAGTAGCGAGATTGAAGGTTACGAGTGAACAGCAGGTTGCCTTATAAATTCCCTGGACGGTTGGGATCGATCGTCGACGACGCGTCTTCCGAAGAGATCTAACAAACAAATCATGGTAAAGAAAAGGGAAAGAGGAATGCACGTGGGTCGGAGCTCACGCGTGCCGGCATGTGTCAGACGAGCTCGGGTTTCTATTATTCTTATCCATCGATGTCGATCGTTCGTGTTTCTCGAAAGCCACCACCTGGTCGATCCCCGCCTCGGATCTGTTTCCCATCGCATTCTCCATCATGCTCCTTCTTCGCTTTCGCTAAAGAGGCGAATGGAGTGGGCCATAACAAATGGACACAAAGCGGGTCGGATCTAATGACAAAGATCCTCAATCAAGTGCATGGCGAAGGACAGAGAGGCACTGTGGAAGAAGGGAAAAGAAGATATGCGCTGTCTCCATCGTTTCCTCTGCTCCTCCTCATTCTTCGGGATCGCCTTAATTAGCTTTTCTTCCTGTCACCTTGCTCCACTGTCTTCTTTCTCCACGTCTCCGATCCCACAACGCCCTGCTCTGCTTTCATAGTTATTGGGAAAAGAAAGAAAAGATAGACACAGAGAAGTGACTGCTTTTTCTTTCCCCCCATCTCATCTCTTCCCATTCCATGCATTAGATATATATATATTACTGTGTCAAGGCTAAAGTGGAGGTTCCAGTTCCCGGGACCATGTGTAATGAAGGCTTTTGTTTGGCTTCCCAGGGAATGCTAAGAAAGAGATCATTATAAGTGAACACTGCGAAACACCTCTTCGTCCGTATCTACCCATCAATTCCAGCTTATACTGTACTCTAATCCGACCAAAAAGCTGGAGCTGTTGCTTATGTCTGCTCATGAATCAGCGTGAAAGCTAGCAGTTAATGAAGACTCATGACACGAGATATGATGCCCAACTGCACATGTTTACTGTGGACATTAGTTAATACAGTTATCTTCCAACTGATAAGAGCCTACTGCTTAGAAAGACTAAGAATAAATGAAAAACATGTTGTTCGAAGTGCGGTTGAAATGTACAAAGGTATCTTGGTGCACGATTGAGATCGGTCATGAAAAGAAACACACTGCAAACGCTGAAGCTTTATAAACCTTAACAAAGGTTTATTTTTTTCTAAACCTTAATGTTCCATCTTCCCACATTCTCATGTCTCTATCATGTATATTGAATCTAGTGAAGATAGCATGCATGATTAGTGCATCACTTAACACACCTTTTTGATACTCTCCATGCCTACTTCCCTTAATCTAGTCAGATACAAGCAATGGTTTCCAACTAAACGACCACCAACGAAATAGTTGTGGAGTCATGTTTGATGATGTCAATGGTCCCTGTAGTTCTGATCCCAATGCTATCTATACATACTTCATATAAAGTCATATAACAATAAATCGACTTGTTTACTAACATTTCTAGCAGTTTAGGAAGTGATTAACGATTTAAGTTAACATACAAAACAAATAATTCAGAAAATGAAGCTGTCACAGAATTCCTACTTGGCAAGATAAAAATGCTTTAGATGCATATATATATATACATGGCATTAAGTCCATAGGCAAAGAGTAAAGGAATCATTCTTTCTTTTCTGTGACTACGTTAATTAGTCACCAAATATAAATAGCAACCGCAGCCATACAGGGAAAGAAGAGGATATCACGGGTCACTCGATTGATTATTAATTTCATAAAATAGTTCCTACCCAACTCCACTTGATAAACTTAGAAAATTACATTGTCCATAAACTCCATGCGTGTCGACCGGCTAGAAGTTTCGGATATAATTAGAAATAGAAGGCATACTTTTATTAGAAAGAAAATGGTGGAAATTAAAAGGGATCATCGTACCTCCATCGCGTGACGGATGCCGTTCATCACGAATCCGACGGACCCCAACTGGGCCCGGGCAGTAGAGGTGGGATAAGAATATCATGTTAATATAGGAGTATTATAATATTTAAATAATATTACGAATCAATACGAATGAATAAATATTATAATATGCGTTCAATTTTTTAAACATAATTAAGGATCAGATTTTATTAAAAAAAAATTAAAAAAATTAAATATAAAAAATAAAAATGAATAAAGAAGATATAGAATGTTAATATTAAAATAGATATAAATATTTTAATAAAAAAGATATATTAATATAATGATAACGGACATATTATATGAAGAAGGGAGACATATTAATCAAACCAATGTGATGCCCTAACAGATGGGAGAAATTCCACGTCAGCATGTACTCGCGCTTGAAGCTGCCTCAAAAAGGCGTGCTGTGCGCGAGTTAGCTGTTGCCAGAGCCGTCGCTCGCTGCTCACCTTTCTTTCTTCTTCACAAGTTCCTTCGTTGTTTCCTCGCCTGTGGAAAGGAAAGCCTTGGATTAAGCAAGGAATGGGAGAGCGGCGGGTGAGGGGTAACTACAAGGCCGGTCACCAGAACCCCTCCTTCTCATCCACCCTCCTCGACGCCATCTACCGCTCCATCGACGAGTCGGACGGTAACGCCGCCGCCTCGGGGAGTGTATCCGCCCGAGATCGGTGCTGCGCTCCCGTAGGCATCCAGAAGAGGCCTCCACTGACTCTTCTGCCTCCCGTGGCGGCGGCGAGCCAGAGGGCGGCCAGCCGTTGCCGAACTCTGCCGCCTATCTGCACATCTAGCTCTTCCGACATGTCCAGCTACGGCGGATTCTCATCCTCGTCGGATCCAGACTCCGTGGCCGCCCGGCTCCGCCCGATCCGGACTGGAGCGGCTCCTCTCTGCTCCGCACCACTACCGCTGCCGCTGGTGGAGGAAGGCGAGAAGAAGAAGAAGAAAAAGAAATCCAGTTCGATCCGCAGCAAGCTCCACGAAATGAGAGGTTCGAGATCGGCGGCGCCGGCGTCTCCCGGGGCTCGACTTGCCGGCTTCCTCGGGTCTCTGTTATCGGCGGTATCAGGGACGCCGCGAAAGCAGTCGCCCTCCTCGTCAACCGCCGCCGCGGGCGGATGCGACGACTCCGCCTGCTCCACGGCGTCGTCCCACTCGCGGTCGTGCCTGATCAAGAATCCGTCGACGAGGGAAAGAGCGGCGGACAGGGGCAAGCGGACGGTCAGATTCTACCCAGTGAGCGTGATTGTGGACGAGGACCTGCGGCCGTGCGGTCAGAAGAGCATCTTCGAGGCGGATTCGTCGTCGCGGCGGCTATCGGCGACGGCATTGGAAGCAAGGAGGAGGGTTGAGGAGCTGCTGAGAGGGATGGAGGAGGAGGAAGAGGAGATGAGTGATTCGAGCTCTGATCTGTTCGAGTTGGAGAATTTAACGGCGACGGAAAATGGAGGAGTCGGTGGCGGCGGCCGCATGGACGAGCTTCCGGTGTACGAAACCACCCGCCTCGACTCCTTTTCTCAATCTCAACGTTTTCTTAAAATATAAACCCCCAAAATTTTCTGTGTTGTTTTTCTACTTTAATCCTCTTACTTTTGGGTGCTAAATAGTGTTCAAGTTATAAATTACTATATTACTATTGCATCAATATGGGAAAGCATAGTTATCGATGACTAATGTATTTGTTACTGCACCTGCGATGGTTAGTGCATTCAATTTGTCTCCCTTGAAATCGATATGACCTGTTTATGGAGATTGAATAGCGATGCAGACCAATCGACTGACTAACTTGCCCGGTCACATAGAAATTGAAACTGAACCAGGAATTGGTTTGGGTACATCAAACAGAGCTAAATATACACAAAGATCCACCAGGACCACTGATGATGCTTGGATTTCTTAAATAACGAGAATTTGAATGACATATTACACTTGAGGAGCTCGATGCTAGCAAATTTACAACAAAATGGACCACAAATCCACAGCAACAAATTAAGGGCATATTGCTGGTCCATTATAATACCTGCTTCTTGTCCTCTTGCCTTTGCTGCATGTCCATCTACGCCTACAAAGCCTATCTATCTTTCCATGTCTTTCCGTGGAATGGTTCCTTGGCGTGGTTTGTTTAATGAAGAAGATCGTAGATGATAGGTGGAGAGGAGAGTTTAGTATTATATTGCGTGCATGCTTCCGTTGTCTGTCAGATGATTATTCTTATGATGGCCCAGAATATTATTCATTAGGGTGGGTGCTTTTTTAGGCGGATGAATGGCCTATCTCTTAGTGTCAAACCCAGAATGATTGCCGATTAGAATTTAGAAACGTTTTGAGGTTCCAACTGGAGGTGATTAAGTTGCAATTTAGAAAGGTTTAAATGAGAGCTCCCCACACAAAATCGTACGGAGAGACAAAGATGTGAGCTATGTTCTTCGCTAGGTGTAACTGACTTATTCGGGCAATTCATCGAACGCCAGATGACCCAAACTCCCAAAGTTAATTGCAGCAACTATATTGCCGCAGAATCTTAGTCACTAACAGAAAGACTTATGTGGATTTACCGCAGAAGTATCTGGAGGTGGCAGCAGCAATCCACGACCTGCATCCATATTGCAGTAGATCCGACTCGGCCCGGATCCAGTCCGGACATGTAATCGGTTAACGGATCAATTATCTGTTGATCCGATTACACGGACTTAAATCGGAGCCGGCTCCTATTCAGATCAATTATCTGTTTTTTTTTTAAAGCCCGGTAGGTGATCGGCCAGTGCAGCCGCCTACCGCGAACGACAACCCCACGCGGCCACCTGCCGCAGGCAGTGACCTTGCGCGACGAGTCCGCCGCCCGCAGCAGAGGCAACGGCGAAGGCATCCTCCTCGATGAGGCGAGCAGTTGTGGAGGCTTCCTCCTGGGGAGGATTCCATACCATTTAGAGAGGATGGAAAGGGTGGAGAGGGTGTTGATAAGGTGATGGATCATGACATCTAGCATCCTCAGCGATGGAGGCTAGATGTGAAGGGAAAGGGAAAATAATCTAGTGGCCGGAGAAGGAGACGACAAAGCAGACGTTTCGCTGCCTTTAACAGCGGGAGGATCGGTGGGCTTCATCGCTGTCATCTTCCGTCATATGATCGGCGAGGATAGATAGGTAAGGAATGGGGGATTCTCTTTCCATCTTTCTTTGGGATATTTTTTTTCCGTCGCGAGCTGACGCAAACAGTGAATCCTCTCTAATCGAATCGTGAATCGACGATTCCAAATAATAATCATCTTAGATTAAATGGTTAAAATTAAAAATTCATTTTTCAAAATTATCAAATTAACTTTTTTGAACGAACTATTGATTCTGAATCATGATCGAATCTAAGTACAATGGACAGAACACAGCTTATCGTTCATAAAAGTATCAGAGAGCAGATGGAAAACGGTGTGCATTACTTTATGAAGAGATAAGAAATAATCTCTACTATGCATTCAGCCTCGGACATGTTTAAATTAGTCAATATATTCTTTATATATTTTTTCCCCAACATTTCATTCATGTAAGACTTACTCTTTTTTCCCCATTTAATCATGTTTCTAACTCCTTGAAATAATTCTAATATTTGGGATCCTACACTTATCTTATTCAATCAAAGTTTTTTTATATATATTATCTCATTTTTATTTATAACTATTGCAAATTCACTTGGCATGTTTTCATCATCTTATCTCCTCTAATTTCAATCATCCAATTTCTTACCCTCATACTTCCTTACCCTCATACTTCCAAGCAAAATGATTCTACAAAGAAAACATCGTTAATGAATTATCTAACCCTTCTTCATCATACATTAATCTCTAATAAATTTTGGGATGAAACTATCAACATTATAATATATCATTATAAATTGACTTCTTACTCCACTATTCTATTAAAAAAAACCTCTTAGACAATTTTTTATAATCAGATTGTTAACCACACTTACCTATGTATGTTATCTTTGATTATGCCTTTACTCTAAATATAAAATAGACTCATTTACAATGATATATTTTTCTTAGCTATAACATTTTGCCTAGAATATGTTGATGGAGTCATTACAAGAAAATCTTTATTCAATAACACTCAAAAGATAATGATATTTTGCTAAAATTATTATTGTTTTACCTTTTAATAACGGTTTTAACAAAAATCGTTATCTTTTAACGTTTTTTTAAACCAAAGACAATGGTTTTTCAAAACGGGTGTCTTTTAGTAATTTTTGGGGGGCTACGACAATAATTTTGAAAAATCGTTGTCTTTTTTCATCACCGCTTCCTCATGCTAACACAAGGAGACACCCGATGCCAAGCTCCAGACGCCACCTTCCATCCATCCTTCTTCTCCATTTCCGGTCATCTCTTCTCTTCGGGTTAGAAGAGAGAGATCGAACCACTTCATCTCCACCTCCTCTTCGGGTTAGAAGAGTATATGTGTCCACTTCGTCTTCCAGCAGCCCTTCATTGTTGCCGACAGTCCTCTCTCCTCTTTGGGTTAGAAGAGGAGAGTTCCGTTCATCTCCTTCACTTCCAGACTGCAACTATTCCCCTCTTTGGGTTAGAAGAGGAGGGCAGTCCTCTTCCGACGATTCCGACATTAGCCCCTCCGCAAGCTCCTACAACTGTCATCCACTCGTGAGCTTGTGTCGATCTCTTCGTGTGTGATTTATGTTTCTTGTTGGGTTGCTTTTTAAGTGTTGATTGTTCATTTATGTGTTAATGCTTGTATTGAATTGATCTCCCATGATTAATTTGCACACACTTTGGTTAATTTGATTCATACTCACAATGTGTTCGATAAAATATCTTTTTACTTAGTTAGACTTTAATTGTTGCAACTATTTTAGTTTAATTTTGTATAATGCTTTTCTTGTTGAATTTAGTTAGAATGTTTATTCTTGTTCTTAATTTTAGAGCAATTATGTTAGATTAGATTATGTTTAGTTCCATGTCAAGTTCATGTCATGCTTACTTTATATTTTTGTAAATTTTCTTGCAATTATAGTTTATAGTAGATTAGATTTCTATTACTTGCATTGTCTTTCATTTATTAGGATTAGATTTCATTACATGCATTGTTATTTCATTTCATGCATTCCCATTATGTAAACTCTATTAATGACCTTTCAAAACAAGTAATCAAGCATATAACTCTCTTCTTTTATGGGAAACTCTTATTATGTTTAACTATGTTGATATTGTTATTGTCCTTGAATCTTTGCAATCAATAAACATATTTAGGATTTTGCTCATTGTGTTTATAATTTTTTAAAAAATTATTCAATGTGAATTTAATTAATTTGCTTCTTCTATAATGTAACTACATTGTAGTTATGTAGGTAATGTTCATCTTCAAGTTACTGAACCACTTCTTCAAGAAGTTTTTCGAAGTACTAGTTTGGTTGAGAGGTGTAAGCTTATTAGGAAAGAGAAGATTAGTTATATTCTCAATGTCAAAAGAGGGTAATCATCTTACTACTTTGATGGATTTTTTTAGATCTTGCTAAGCCATTGATTTTATTAGTTTTTATGCCAACATTTTTGCTTGTTTTAATTGTAGTCAAACTTAAGATTATTATTAAAGATGTCCATTTGGATATGCCACTTGGAAATTTATACATGTCTTATTTATGAAAATTATTGTATCAATTACAAAACTAAATGATGTTGCATGCAGGGACAAACACTTCTTTGTTACAAACACTTCTTTCTTATGGAAGAATGTACCTCAGGTTTGTCAGACTTGCTGATCATTGTTTTTTATATAGCAATATAGCTGAACTAACTTGCACCTTAGTTCAATTATAGTTTTATTCAAGGAATTCCATGTAAAATCTTAATAAATTTTTGAATGAGTCAGGAAATGAGATGATAATAGATTTGTATGGATGATTATAGGGAACAACAACTACATGCTATGTGACATTACATCTGAACCTCAGGGGTGTGACTGGAAAGTAATTCAACGATTGCAATGAGGAGAATACAAGTAACCACGCCAAGGACAAATAACTAGCAAAAAAGCTTTGGGATTCAAGTGAGAAGAAGGTTAAAACCAATGAGTAAAGAACATTCAAGGCAAGAGGATAAATAGTATCTACCAAGATCCTTTAAGTTCATACAATAAGATGTAGTCGAGATGAGTAGTTTTGAGTATCTCCTAATTAAAATTTCTTTGTGTGAGAGTAATTATGTTTGTTATAGAAATGCAAGGAAGATAATTTGTATACTTATTTTGGTTGTTTATTTAATAATATGTTGTTGATTGAAGTAGATTTGATTTTCATTCATCTTTGGTATTAAAAGACAACAGTTTAAAATCGTTGTAGAACGGTTGTCTATCGCACTCAAAGACAATAGTTTTTATCCATTGCGAAACTGTTGTCTTTGGTCTTAAAAGACAATGGTTTAAAACCGTTGTCGTTAAGCACATTTTTAACAATAGTACCAATTACAACGGTTTTTAAATGACAAAGACAATGAATTTTATCCGTTGTCTTTGACAGTTTTTGTTGTAGTGAGTGAATATATATTCCCCAACATGTCATGTTTGATGAAGCTCTCTTCCTGACACCGGACAAGATAACGATTATCTTGTGGGCTGTCGAGAAGAAGGGATTGAAGAGAAGACAAGAAGAGGATCCTCCTAAAACGAAGACAAACATGTTGTTTTCTGGATTCTACCAAAATAAGAAACTTTATTCTGAATAGAGGATAATTCCTCAATAGTTAGACAAGACTCTTAAATAAACACACATCCTGAGACATAAAAAAGGAAATAAATACTAATATATAGACCTCAATTCCTATCTTGTAAAGAAAGGAAAGAAATCTTATTTGAAAAAGAAAAAAACACAACAGAAAGGGATTAACCCAAAACAGGATGCGAATATAGACAAATCCCCACCTATAAATACCAGAAATATCAAAATTATCCTAAATACCATAAAAATAAAAATTATCAAAAACAGCAAAGAAGCTTCGAAAAGGACTTTAACGGTGGAATTTGAGCTCGAAACTTGGCAGTTATGGGTTCCCTCATAATAAATGTAGATCTTCGAATTCTATACGCGTGACCACTGATAGAGTTTGATTTTGAGTCCCGAGTCAAAAATTATGCCCCTTTGAAGTTCAAAGGGTCATATTGAGTTTCATAATTGGTTGAGCCTGCATCAATCTCCCTGGGTTGAAAAGAACTCGCCCTCGAGTTCATATTAGCTTCATTAGCATCTGCCGAATAAGGAGTCAAGTGATTCACATTGAAGACATTAGAAGTCTTCAGATGACTAAGAAGGCGCAACTTGTAGACATTGTCGTTAATCTTCTGCAGTATCTCACATGGTCAAATTTTTTGATCCTTCAGCTTATTATACTTGCCGACAGGGAAACGATCACGAGTTAATACAACCCAGATAAAATATTTATCCTCAAAAAGTACCTAACGATGATAACTATCGACCCGAGCCTTGTACTTGGTATTGCTCTCCATAATTTTTAGTTTCACTTGCTCGTGAATACCTCGAAGATGCTCTGTCATCTCATATGCTTTAGGACTAAATCGCCCTACATGTAAAACAGGGGCTAAGTCCAGAACCCCCGGATGGATTCTACCCATAGACAATCTCAAAAGGACTCAATCCTGTGGTCCTGTTTCTCGATCTGTTATAGGAAAACTCTGCTTGAGGTAATGCCAAGTCCCACTACTTTGGTTTAGTTCCTACGAGGCATCTCAGAAGATTGTCTAGACTCTGATTCACCACCTCGGTTTGCCCATCTGTCTGAGGGGTGGTAAGCACTACTAAAGTTCAACTGCATGCCCAATTTTCCCCATAAGCTCTTCTAGAAGTGACTGATGAATTTGGTATCTCGATATGAAGTCAAGAACCGAAGAATGTCATGTAAACGCACGATCTCCTTGAAGTAAAAATGGACAATCTGGGCAGCATCTATAGTCTTCCTGCAAGCTACGAAATGTGTCATCTTTGAGAATCTATCAACCACAACAAGAATCGAATTTGAGGTTTGTTAGGTGTAAGGTAATCTTAGCACAAAATCCATGCTGACATCGAACTAGGAGCTTCAGAAATGGGTAAGGGAGTGTATAAGCCTGCATTGGTGAGAACCCCCTTAGACCGCTGGCATTCAGAACATCGATCAATAAAGTGAGTCACATCACTGGTCAACTTGGGCCAATAGAAATCGACAGAGATGAGGACCAACGTCTTATCACGTCTGAAGTGCCTCTTATTATGAAGCTCGCTCATAATCTACTGCCTTAGAGAGCAGTCTGGAATGCACAACTGTAACCTATGAAATAGATAGTCATTATGCAAAATAAAATCATGTCGGTGACCATCATATACCTCCTGAAATATCCTTCCGAATGATAGGTCAGCTGCATACATATCTGGAAAAATCTAAAAACCTACAACATTGGTACTCATGGCGGTGAGTAATGAAAAACGCTGACTCAGGGCATCAGCGACACGATTCAGGCTCCCAGCTTAGTGTCTTAGCATAAACGTGAACTCTTGTAAATAAGCCACTCACTTTGCATGTCACCTACACAGCTTGTGTTGACCATTGACATATTTCAAGGCTTCATGATTAGTGAACAAGATGAACTCCTTCTATACTAGATAGTGACGCTAATGCTTCAAACACTAAACAATGACATAGAACTTTAAGTCATAGGTAGAATAATTTTTCTTGGACCCGGAGAGCTTCTTGCTAAAAAAAGCAACTGGTCGCGCAGATTGACATAGAACACCCCTATACCTACGTTGGATACATCATAATTGACCTCGAATAATTTGTCAAAATCAGGGAGGGCCAGAACTGGTGCTTTAGTCATCCTCTGCTTGACCAGTTGAAAGCTAGTCTCTGCTTTATCAGACCACTTAAAATTCCTTCCCTTAAAACACTCGGTGATAGGAGCAATCAAAGTTTTAAAATTTTTGATGAACCGACAGTAGAAAGAAGCCAAGCCATGGAAACTTTTGATATCGTGCAAGGTCCTCGGTTGAGGCCATTCCAAGATTGCATCTATCTTTATTTGATCTGCATGTACACCATTAGTAGACACAATAAAGCTAAAGAAAATTACCAATGTAGTAAAGAAAGAACACTTCTTCTTGTTTACAAATAAGCACTTCATTTTTAGCTTTTTGAAGACAACACGGAGGTGATCAAAGTGTGATACCCATGTTAGACTGTAAACAAAGATGTCATCAAAGTATATCACCACAAAATTTCCCATAAAGGGTCGCAAGATCTGATGCATAAACCTCGTGAAGGTGCTGGGCGCATTGTATAGCCCAAAAGACATGATCATCCACTCATATAACCCATGTTGCATCTTGAATGTCATCTTCCATTCATCACCAGACCTTATTCTGATATGATGGTAGTCGCTTTTAAGGTCAATTTTGAAGAAGACACTAGAACCAAACAACTGATCCAACATGTCATCTTAGCTTGGAATTGAAAATCTGTACTTCACAATAATCTTGTTGATGGCTAGGCTGTCAATGTACATACGCCACAAACCATCTTTCCTTGGTACTAGCAAGGCTGGAACTGCACATGAGCCCATGCTCTCACAGATATAGCCCTTCTCTAGTAACTCCACCACCTATCACTGTAATTCTTCAACCTCCTTGGGACTGAGGTGATATGTTGATTGATTAGGCAAACTCGACACTGGAATAAGGTTAATCTGATGCTAGATATCACGCATATGCGATAGACCAAAAGAAAGATCCTCTAGCATCAGCTCATCAAAATCCGCTAGTAGCTGTTGTACTTCGGCAAGTACCTCAGCGCTTTGGCATGGCAACAAAGCAAAAACAATGCCTCTATGCTCCACCTCATCTAGGAACATGGATATAAAAAACAGAGTCCCCATGGGATGAGCTGATGGCTAGTGCATGAGGTGTTGCCACCATGAGGTCTGGGGGTCAAATCCTGGCTAGTAGCCAGGTTCCTGCCCTCCCTTATGCACTAGTTATTATTCGGGCTAGCTAGACTAGCCTCCGTGATTTACCTCCTCCGTGTTGGTCCTGGGACCTGCTGGCGGGGGCGCTGGGGGCGAGCGTTTCGCATTTTACCACCATGAATCCGAGCAACAAGCCCTATCTCACAATCAAAGCTCACAAGGCGCAACTTCCTCAAATGCATCCATTTCCACTCCTCCGAATTGCTCCACCTCAAAGCTCGGACTTGCAGTGACTGTGTTGGTCCTCGTCTCCTCGCTAGAGTCCCTTCCAACCGCATCCTATCAAGCTTTCCTCCTCCGGCAACGCCCTCCTCCCCTTCTCTTGCTGCATCATCAGCTGATTTTACAAATTTCCCGCCGACCACGGCTTCAGTTTGGCGTGTGCCTGCCTCAACTCGTACTGGATCGTCTTATCAAAGTTTTTGTTTTTCTGCTTCTCTTTGTACCTCATCATGCTGGCTTCGCGCCCGACGCTCTCCCCTTCCAATGAAGGCTGACGCCATTTTCTGCCTCCGCTACCATCGTCGTCATCACATGGATTTCTAGTGTACTGTTCCTCCTCGTCCGACGACAGCCGAACCACATGGCCGGGGTTCGAATTCGGTATAGGAATGGGGCTAGGGCTAGGATTAGGAGCAGCACCACTAGGATTAGGGCTAGGGTCGAGAGGGCAAGTGTGCTGATAAGAATAAGGAGCAGTGTGAGAGCCGTAAACAGGGTTAAGATTGGGTGGAACGGTGATGATCCAGCTCTGGCCGTGGATGACGGTGGCATAGCCGATGTAGAGGAAGGACCACTCGACGCGGCAGAAGGGGATGCCTGGCGCGGCGCGACAGGATTCACACTCTCTTGTTGTGATCCCAGTTCCGAGGCCGGGGACATGAGCTCCGCGACCCGCACCGCGGCCGCCACCGAAGTCGCCGCTGCCACTAACCATCTCAGTCGTAATGAATTGGGCTTTTATTATCATTATTATTATTTTTTTGGAGGGGGGTCTTGGGCGTCTCGCCTACGTGGAGGCTCGCCGTCCACATACGAATGCGTCATTTTACGCGATGACGCAGTGGTTTTTTTGGACGACTGGTTACCCACGCAGTTGCAACGGTCCCATCTCGTGAATGTTTGGGTTGCTGGATGGGTGTTTTTTTCCATACTGACATTTTTTTTTCGGGTTTATTACGGGTCAAATGTTTCGATATAAATTTAAATAATTTAATTATAATAATTATGATTTTATAATTATTATAATATAAATATTAAAATTTAATTTTAATTTAATTAATAATATATAATATACTAAATCGAAGTTCATTCATATATTTATAATTGATTATAGGATGAAATTCGTAACAGTCAAACTTCATATTTAAAAAATATTATTTAAATTTTGTTTAGAAACTCCTCACAATTTATCATATTATAGCAACTGTAAAATCATATATGTTATAATTGTGTAGCAGTTATAGAATCGTAACTATTATAATTATGTAACAACTCAGTTGTAGTAGTTATGAAATCGTTGTTACTATAACTATTAAGCAACTACAGGTTTGTAGCTGCTACAATACGTCCGATTTAAATAGAGAAAAATAGTAGATAGATAATAATGAGAACAAACTGTTATTATTATGTAGTGGAGGGTGATTGCGTAATTGTACATGGGATGAGAAATCCTTTTGATAAAAATTAACATAGGATGTCATCTTGATGATTGAAAAAAACAAGAGCGTTTTTTTTTTTTTTTTACTTTTACCTTTTAAAAATCTCCTCTTGTTTTACACACATCCATCATCCCTATTAATTTTAATAATATCTCCTCTTACACCACTTTTAAATACCTCTTGATGCTACCCTGAGGTATGATATGATGATAAAAAATTGGATGAATTTTTATATAACGAGGATTCAAATATTTTGTAAGACATATCATACGCTCGTGATATTCGAACCAATTGTGATGTTGGCCTTTCGCTAGGATCTATCTGTGCTTTTTAAATGTATTCTAATGATCGATAGAAATTTTTTATAGAATTAAATTAATTATCTTTAGGATTAATATTAATTGAAAGAATTGAATATTTAGATTATATATATATATATATATATATATAAATATAAATTCACTTTAGTTTCCTACATACGTAAAAACATTCACGAAGGTTCTCTAACAATGTCCTTCATCAATATTAGAATGTGTCCTTTCATATCACTGCTAGCTTTAGTATTTATAAGGTATTGATATTCAAATCCTAAACCTTAAGATTATTGGACCCTATGGATTATGGGTTGTGGAGATGAGGATTGCGAAGGTCGTGTCTAGTATTGCCCCCACAACTACTAAGGTTATCATAATTGGGTCATGAGTAGAGTGGGGAGCCAGAGAGATCAAGCTTGGCATAGGGAGTTCCGATAATTGAGAGCATCAGAGGAGGGAGCTCAGGGATCTCAGAGTGTCAACCTAGAGGAAGAGGATAGTTATCTTGTCGACCTTTATAGACAGGTCAATCTTTTGATCCAAGGTATGTGTTAGTAGGGGATGTTGGACTATAGTAGAGCCACATAAGCATGACTTGTTGAGCTAGGATGAGATCGGTATCCTAGGGTATCATTAGACATGTACGACTCGATGAGAGTGTCCCAGTCAGCAGTCATCGGAGTTAAAGGGGGTTAGCCTTCAAACAACTTCTTTGTCCGCGAGGCTGGAAAAGTAAAGATCAAGTAAAGAGGTTAGTTGCTAAGGAGGACTTGTTGGATGATTAGTTAGGAAAGTCGGACTGAGTTGTTAGACAGGTTGCGAGTGTAATAATCTCGCCTGCACAAGCACCCACAATTTCAAATTTGCCACCTTTTATTTGAAATTAACCAACGTAATTTGAAATTTTGGCCGACATAATTTAAAATTTGGTCATCGTGTCCCACAAAATCTTTGCATAATCTCCAGCAACCATCATGTTAGGTTGATGATCTGTTTCGTCTATTTTTAAGGCCCTTAGGCACTGTTGATCGAAGGAGGATCCACCATCCGTCCACAGACCTAGGTTGGATATACAAGGGATGAACACCACCTTTTTGAGCATTTTCAATGTCTTCCTCTTCTCAAGCACCTACCTCTTTTGCCCGTAGAGCACCTCAACATTCACCTTTCTTTTAGTAAAGTCCATGCATTCTTCCTTCTTCGTTATGTCTTCTAGCTAGGATAGGATCTTCCGACTTTATTGGTGATGGAATATATCAAATATATATATATATATATATATATATATATAGTTTTATTATTTCACACATTTTATCCTACACATTTCGTGTACATCCAAATTTTTTTTTAGATTTAAATTCTTTTTTGTGCTTAATACTATAACCTAATCCCTAAATTTTAAAGGCAAAATTTTATTGGCACAACCGAGAGTTAAAAAAAATAAAAATAAAAATAAAATAATTCAGGGGGCTCAATCAATTGAGGTGTTTTGATCATGTGAGAGTCGTCCATCGCCGCTCATATAAGGGTGTGCATGATATATATATATATATAGAGTTCTGTTAGTCTGCACATCTTATCCTGCACAACCATGGGCACTTGCTGAGGTGACCACC
>JBBUKS010000100.1:6436009-6447805 GCA_038050645.1 Hedychium gardnerianum
CTAGTGCATAAGGAGGGCAGGAACCTGGCTACTAGCCAGGATTTGACCCCAAGACCTCATTATGGCAACACCTCATGCACTAGCCATCAGCTCATCCCGTGGGAACTCTTGAATCTATTACTCAGTCCTAGTTGAGGGTGGCTCAAATGTCTATGAAGATTAGAGAAGGACGGATACCTGAGAAATTATAGGACGAGTACATTAGATGCAGTTGTACTTGAGAAGCAGAGTATATAAGTGAAGCACAAATAATGACATAAAAAGAAAGTTAAAGTTCTAGTACATCCAAGAAACAAGATGTTCGACTAAAGATTATTGTAGGTGCATTATGTAAGCAAGTGAGAAGAATGATAAGAAAAAAAAAATTGCGAGCTTGGTGCACGTAGGACAAGAAGTCTAACAAGAGAAGGTCTTACAGTGAAATACAACTTTTTGTGAGCTCAGAGTTGAGAGCGAATTGTACTTGAGCGAGGTTAGCTTTCAATCTAAGTGCATTCAATCATTAGATAGATCATAATCCATATATATGAAAAGTTAACTAAATAGTTGACTTAAAAATTAACAAAATATTATTTCTATTTATCATTCGACTGATTACATATAAACAGTTGAGTGATGCAGGTTAAATGAAAAAACAAAATAGATCAAATAATATTAAATTTGAGATTATCGATCCGGTTTTACAACCAAAATTTATGAGTTATCATGATAAATTCAGAAGTGTTAACGGAAATTCATCCAAATAACTAATATTCTTAAGTTTACTTTTCATTATAAGATTTTTTTTATAATATATTATAATTGAGATTCGAATTTTAAATTTTATGGAAGAACTATTAATGCAAGTTAAATGAAGCAAGTCATGAAGACTTGTGATGAACCTCGGATGAAGCAATCATCAAGAGCAACAGAGAAAGCGATGGTGAACTGTTGAAATCAATTGAATATCAGCTTAGATAGTATTAAGATTCCATTGTGGGAAGCAAACTGTAAAAAGTGTTTGAAGGGCTACGAAGAAGATAAAAAAAAGATTGAGCCTCATCGTCAAAATCCTAATCTCTATTGTAAGCCTCCTGTACGTATTATGATCATAGTATAGAGGATTTTGGAGGTGATCTACCAAATGAATTATAGGCGTGGACTAGAAGCTCGGGAGTTGTCAATGATAATAAAAAGCGAAATGCTTGTCCCCAGCGTTCCCGCAAACTCGTCTCAGGATCAACACGAAAGCTCGGGAGTTGTGAAGCCACGTTAAGTAGTTGTGTTAGCGACTGTGTGACTATGGCATGCTTGTGTACATTCATTTTTATTCCGTTGCTAATTTATTTATTAATTTATGTTTGTTACTTTGTTGGGATCACAACAAGAGAATAATAGATATTTTATTTTGTTTGTAGGTATTCGATAGTTATTCACTCCTTTTCCCTCTAACGTTTACCTCCGGATCTTGCACTAACAGAGACCTAGCCTACCTTGAACAAGTCCACGATACTGAACGATAGCCTTAGTACAATTAAATCTTCAGCACACTAACTAAATAGACACGAACTAACCACAAACACACACCAAAATTGGAAGATAGCTCAATTAATGAATTGAAAATGAACCTTTAAACCCTGGGTAAGAGTTCTATCACCAAGATCATGAGTTTTGACCCACACAGACGCAAGAACATCGTTTCCAAGTGCAACTTTAACTACCGATTCCACTGTCAGATCCTCCCGAGCTGTGGAATACGATTCCACATTATATCAACATACCTGAAGCCCACAGTTAATGGGCTTTGGCCCAACATCCCGAATTTCCACTTGTACGTGGGACCAACCAGGTTTGTTCCGATATCATGAACCAGGCAAACAGGTCATGTCGTGCCAGGCCATGCAAAGATGATATTGACAGATAGACCGGCCAAGTAGCTCGTAGTCTAATAATTCTGCCATCTGCAGGGGGGAAACGCGTGGGAGATTGCACTCATGCACCACATTTGCATGGCTCCATCTCGATAGCCTTTGTGCGTCCTGCAAATGCATGAATGATTAAACCAGTCTCTCTTTAATTTGACCACACCAAGTCGTCCACTAGATCTCACCTGAGTTTGACCAGTCCAAGCGATTAGAGTAGAAGGGAGCAGGTGATAGAACGCAGAGCAACAGACAGAGAGGCAAAACGTAAAGTTCAGATTGCTGCCTGGTCCACTGATGTGATGACTGAGCCAGTGGAGATGGAATGGAACCTCGGGCCTTTTCTTTTCTGCTTGACCAACCGAATCCCAACTTTTGTCTTTCTCTTCCTTCAATGCATCCACCACCACCACCACCGCCACTACTCATGAATTGAAACAATCTCATTTTGCCTCTTCTCCATAGTTTAGTATAATTACAGAAGGCCACTTGATCTTTATGTTTGCCTTGGGATTCGCTGGGCGTATCGCGGAAAGAAAAAGGAAAGAAATGGGATTGATCACCAAAGCTTAAGGAAGGCAAGGGACCACGTAAAGAAGAAGGCAGGAACAGTAATCATGTTGCTCCGAAGCTTCACTGGGGTCTTGATGTTTCCCCTTCCTCAAAACACTAATCATGCCATTCTTTGATAAGCCCTCCACCTAATTATCTCAAACAAAGTTAGATCAGACCTTGGATGGATAATTCGAGTTGCGTTCGAGTTCGGGTCGAGTTACTGACTCCCTCAAATCATTAGAAAACAAAAAAGAGAAAGAAAAACACCCTTCATGCACGTTCCCAAATACTTGCAGGGGTGGGGCAATGTGCTGATAGCCATAGCAGCATCTAACCAAAATAAGTGAAGGGATAAATTCTCATTCTAAATTAGGCCATGGCAAAGTGTTCCACCTCAATCCATCTCCATTAAGTAAGAGTTCATCTCGACCAAACTCCATTTCCAGCAACACAGGTTCACATATATGAAAACAGAGTGCATGCGTACCTGGGCAAATCAACTGTTGTAATGGAATAAAGGGTATGGCAAGGAGAGCTGACCTTTGCTGGATGTGGCAGTACACTTCCAGAGATGAAATGAGGAATGCATGGGCACAACATTAGGGTATTCTGGCCAAACATGTGGCAGTGAGAATAAGTTATATAACTGAAAAAGATTAAAGAAGACAGACCTATGATATGAGCCCTCTCAAACTGCTTCTTCTTTCTTCTTCTTTTTTGTCGGTACCATAATTGCTATTCCACTTTCATTAGAGGTGTCAATGGAAGAGTCCTGCCTGATTTCAAATCAGTTATTTTAAAAAAGAGACCCAACTTTGATTAGCACATCTAACTTTCATCACATAATCTTCACTATCCGATTCATGCAAATTGCTAGGTGGAGACTAACCAACTCCACAAGCATTTAAGGTGTTGGTTTAGGGTGAAATCCAAATCTTGTTCTTGAAGTAAAGTTCTCTTATCTATCTACTTAACTACATATTTATTCATCTAAGCTACTGATTGGGCTATATATATATATATATCTAAAAGAAAGAATAAGATATGTAATCCAATTCCATTATCCATGTCAATACAGACACAGAGTTTCTTGTATCCATGCTCATTTATTGAGTAACGCCAAATCCTAGGTCAATACAATCCTAGCTATTTGACCAAGAACAAATAAAAAAGACAGCTAAAATTTACAGAAACGCCAAGTCGAAATCATGTAGTGAGAAGTATAAGATTTGACTGGGAAGATTACTTGAAAGAAGCAAAGGATGCTTAGACACACAAAATCCTCGTGGGAGACGATGATGTGCATGACATTTGACACTGGAAGAAGCTGCAGCAAGCATCATCATTCAGTCCATGCAATGGATGCAAACAGTGGTTGCTAACTGTGACTGCTATTTCTACCAGAGTATCTACTGCTGCTGCCGCCGCTGCTACCCCGTCCCCGTCTCCGGCCCCCCATACTACAGCGACACCTGCTCACTTTTCCCGACACCTCTCATTGCCTCCTCCCTTCCCTTTCAAGTTTCCTTCCTCCTCACATCACTTCACTTCACTTCCTCGATTTAACCACCATTATAGTTAACCATTAGATGGTACTGTTAACAAGCAAAAGGAAGTAAGGAAGCAGCCATCTATCTGCTAAAGAAAGATGTAGAGGGAGGAGAGCGACGTAGGATCGTCTCTCTCCTCTCCCCTGTTTAATTGCCCTCCCTCTCTTTACAGTCTGTTCGCCTAGCTATAAACTACCCCCATTCCACTCCTTTCTTCTTCATTGTCCTTTACCCGTCTCGTATGGATGCTTCTACCCCTAAAAACGACACCTTTACCAATCTGTTGAGAATGGAGTACGATCTGGAGAACACACTAACAGGCTGCGATGACGAGCAGCAGCACTCCGGCTCCGTCGCGGAGCTCTTCGCCGCGGAATCCGACCACATGATCGCCTCCATCGGCACTGTCGACATTGCCGCCCGGAGGGATGCCGTCGCGCTGGTCCTGCAGGTAAAGGGAAGAAAAAGATGATTTTTTTGTTTGTTTGTTTGATTGTTTTCGTTGGTTTTTCATTTCGGCGATCTGTGTTTCGGCGGGCAGGCGCAGTTCGGCTGCAATCTCGACCCTTCTGTCGCTTACCTTGCGATCAACTACATCGATCGGTTCCTTTGCAAGCGCGAAATCTCGGTAGGAATGAGTTGCGATGATGAGCATATGCAATGTAGGGGGGTTTTGATCATAATGTAGGTTGTTAATCCCTTTGGTTGCAGCAGGAGAAGCCATGGATCGTTCGTCTATTCTCCATCTCGTGTCTCTCCCTCGCCTCGAAGATGAAGAAGAGCAGATTGATGCTCGCGGATATCCAAGTACTGTAAATCCTTATCTTTTTTCCCCTGACAAGATTTCGTTGTTGGATCAATCGATCTCACGGTTCGATATCGCAGGGGGCGGAAGGAATCATCTTCGATGGCCAAACAGTTCGGCGTATGGAGCTGCTAGTGCTCGGGACCTTGGATTGGAGAATGCGACCGATCACTCCGTTCTCCTTCCTTCGATTCTTTGTCTCCTTCTTCACGCCTACTCAAGAACCTTTGATCCGAGCCCTCAAATCCCACGCGACGCAGATCATCCTCAAAACCCAAAGCGGTAATAAATTTATCCAACCCTAAACGCCGAAATGACGATTTTAGCAATGTTTCATTTACCGAATTAAATGCAACAGAGATGAAGATGCTAACGTTCAAACCTTCGGTGGTGGCGGCCGCCGCCCTCCTCTCCGCCGCCTACGAGATCTTCCCCGTCCAGTTCCCCGCTTTCCGCGCCGCCATCTTCTCCTGCGAATTTGTAAATAAAGTAATAGCCTGCCGTTAGATCCTTTCCCCATTTCACCGATCCACTCTTTTCGCCATCAATTTCTTCCTAACAACTTCAATTTTTGTTCTCTCTTCTGATACAAAATAGGAGAAGCTATGGGAATGCAGCAATTCAATGGGCAACCTCGCGGCGGACGTCTGCGACTCTCCGACCTCGAACACCCCGGTGACCGTCTTCGCCCGCCACTGCTCCAGCTCCGAGAGCGAGCCCGTCGTCGGATCCTCCTCTGCCATCGACCGCGAGGTGAAGAAGCGTCGGGTCTCCTCCTCCGGCCACGCTCCGCCTGCGCCACCGGCAACGGACAGCGACAAAGATTCGATATTTTGAGGAAGGAAAAAAAAAGAACTCTCTTTTGTGAAGAAGAAATGATGGTTAACTCAACCATGGGGTTTATCTAAATTACAATCATATTATAAGGAAAAAAATATCAAACAAACAATAAATGCATTTTATTAAATATTTAAAATGGCTGGTGAAGAGTTGGGTCAACGAGAAAAGAGCGGAGCAGTTGGGAAGTTACGAGGCGTGGCGGAACGGCTTTCCGTCCGGACAGACCGGTGCGGTTCGGTGGCAGACGCGTAATGTGTGTGTATTTTCATTGATACGGAGTGAACCCGTCGATGGTTTTCTCGTAATAAATAGAAGAAACGTTTTGACCACCCTGTCGACAGACAGACTGAGTACACTGGAGTTTGACTTTCAGTTCATTTATTTTTTTTAAGGTGAAATTAAAAAGATGGGTTTTAATTTTTATCAGGTATTCTATTGGATACATTACAATTTAATAATTTATACCCATTCGAACAGTATTTTAAAAAAGATATTTCTTTTTTATTTAAAAATTTTAATTTTTCAATCCACATAAATGTCATTTTAGCATGGACAAAAGAATTCTCAATCGGCATAAATATCGTTCACTTGTTCCTTATGGTAAAGCCTCACTTCCCTTGTTTTTGTTTTTTTAAATATCAGTGCGTTTGAATGACTTGATCAGGTTATCTGTTCTTTTGAGATAAATAATTACCCTAACATAAGGAGTGTTTTCCTTTTGCATAATTTTTAAAATTTCTCATAAAATTAGAGTAATATCATCGAAGAGGATAAATCTATTTACTCACTTGGCCTCGGGCTCTCGACCACTCGATAGCAGTCGGCTCACTTGAGCTTTAAAGCTCTTAGGCGATTCGGCATGTAAATAGATTGAGACTCGACACTCAATCATTCCGAGTATTCGATCTCGCTTCACAAGCACTCAGTGAGTAACTGGGGATGCTTCTGCCCGTGGTGGACTTGTCAGCAGTGGTGTTCCTCAGTCTGGTTTGTGCGATCGCGTGGGCCTCGTTGACACTTTTCGTCGTGGCGTGCTTGCGCTACGGCGGCGAAACATCCGGCACAGAATAAGTAGGAGGAGGAGGAGGAGGAGGAGCATTGGCCGGCGACGAAGGAGCTCAGGACGAGGTTGGCCAGCGTGGCGGTATTTTGACGCTATTTTGACTTTTTTGGGATGAAAATATATGACGTCACGCTATTTTGAAGGTTTTGGAAAAAAAAAAAAACCTTCTCGTGACTGAAAACAATAAGCCTTTTTCATTTTTGCCCAAATAATATTTGAAATGCTCAAAATAAGACGGAAATTAGGGGTGAGGAAAAGGAAGTTGATGGTCTTTCTGTTAAATTGGAAACTAGATGGTTGTTTTAGTCATTACACGTTGGTCGTCTTCGCTTGATGCCTTTACCATCCCCTGTCCTGCTTCTGAAGCTCCAGGTTTGTGCTGTGGAGTCCAACAAGAAACCCTAGCGTTCGCCGCGATGATCCCGAACAAGGCCCCGACTGAATCCGACTTGCAGGCTGCTCCCCCTCCAGTGAGGGTGAGGGCTGTCACGGCGGCCTCGCACGCCACTATCCAGCCTTCATCCCCAAGCTTTTTCTTCTCTGCCGCGGCTGCCGCCAACCCCTCCGCCGGATCTCAGCGTAGGATCGCCATAGCCGTCGATCTCAGCGACGAGAGCGCCTACGCCGTTAAGTGGGCCGTGCAGAACTACCTCCGCCCGGGCGACGCAGTCATTCTCCTCCACGTCCGCCCCACTTCCGTTCTGTACGGCGCCGACTGGGGTGCCATCGACCTCTCCGTCTCCACCGCTGCGGACGCGGAGGATGCTGGCTCCGAGGAGTCGCAGCAGAAGCTGGAGAGTGACTTCGATGCCTTCGCGACCACCAAGGCTGAAGATCTCGCCCAGCCTCTTGTCGAGGCTCATATCCCCTTCAAGATTCACATCGTGAAGGACCACGACATGAAGGAGCGGCTTTGCCTCGAGGTGGAGAGGCTTGGACTCAGCGCGGTGATTATGGGCAGCAGGGGCTTCGGAGCCTCAAGGAGATCCAGCAAAGGAAGGCTTGGCAGCGTCAGCGACTACTGTGTTCACCATTGTGTGTGCCCTGTGGTGGTGGTTCGGTATCCCGATGAGGGGGGTGTAACTGTAGGTGGCGTTGCGGAGGGCGGCAGTCCTATGAAAGCTAGGAAATCTGCAGATAAAGACGCCGAGTTGCATCCAGTTCCAGAAGAAGACGAGTACCATGACGCCTCCAATGAGCATTAAGGTCATTGACTTCTCTGCTAAATTATTACTCAGATATTTTCAATTCCTCTAAATGTGATGGACCGGGTAAATCGTGGCATTACTTATTAATGTTATTATTTTTGTTCTGCAAGAATTATCTTTTGAACTCCAATTTATAAGGTTCTGTAGAAACTAGGCTAAAAGAAGATTTTTTGTTCAGTATCAATTCAATGCATATCAGAATACTAGGTGAAAAGCTGCGTCTGGTTAATAAGATAATCGACGTGTTTTGGAACCTATGTACCTTTTTTGTATTTTTTTTAAAGGAAAAGAGTCGAAAATGATGGAGTTTTGCACTTATATATGAACTATGCCTTCATTAGGTACCTTGTTATGGATCGATTTCTATATTCACAATCATAATTAACTATTACTTCTCTCTCTATTCAAAGAATCCAGTAAAATCTCTCTTTTCTGCTTGTTGCATCAGCTACTAACAAGTGACAACAACACAGGCTTTGAGTGATTGTTAAAATATAACTATTCACCTTTATTATCCAATTTATATGATCTCTAATATGCATGTGTTTCCCATCATAGAAGAAGCCATATGTCCTGACTATGCAAATTGATATTGTTACAGTAAAGATAGTTTTGATGTTTTTATGGTTTTGTTAAAGCCTCCTAACTGCTTGATCTTGAATCTGTATTGGTTCAACATGTATTGGGATCTGATGTTGAATATAATTAGTTTTCACATACATCTGCAAATTTGTTAAAAATTCTATTGAACATCAAGAATGGTGGCTGGAAATGAATTCAGGGAGAGATTTTGTTAAAAATTCTATTGATCGTAAAATACCTCTAAAACTTAAAGGAAAGTTTTATAAAACGACAGTTAGATCTGCTATGTTATATGGAGCTGAATGTTGGGCAATGACTCGAGCACATGAACAAAAGATAAGAGTTGCAGAGATGAGAATATTAAGGTGGATGTGTGGACATACAAGGATGGACAAAATATGAAATGAGAGTATAAGAGAGAAAGTCGGAGTAACATCTATTGAGAGAAAACTCCGAGAAACACGTTTGAGATGGTACGGACATGTACTTAGACAACCAATAAATGTCCCACTTAGGCGATGTGAAACAATGACAAATACACACATCAAACGAGGAAGAGGAACATCAAAAAAGACTTGGTTAGCAACAATAAAACAAGATAAAATTTATTTAAATATAAATGATGATATAGTAGGGGATAGAGCCCAATAGCGTAAAATGATCCATATAGCCGACCCCACATAGTGGGATAAGACTTGGTTGCTGTTGTTGTATAAGAATATGGATAGCCTTTTAAACCTTCATTGTCAATTATATGAAAAATGTCACAACTACACATCTATTATGTCAGTTACAAGAGAGTTTTTTTTTATTCATGTAGGGATGCAAACTTCATAGGTTGTCGTGTAGAATTTTTTATTCTAATACCTACACTATGCTACCAACAGTTGGAGTGGACCCTGTTGATCATGTTATAAAAGGTTATTAGTCATGTAGAACACTTCAATCCATACCCGTGTTGAATTGGCAACCACTTCATGCTCTAAGCGGTGGTCACTTGCTGGCTAGGCTTGATTTTAAAATGATGTCCTCAACTCATCTTGTGATTCTCTCTATGTGCAGCCTCCTTTGACAAGTGAACTCTATAAGAATTGATGGCCTTTTCACAAGCCACCACATAATCTTCCATTAGCACTAGAACCCTTTAGATCTTATTGTCCAAATCTTTGCAAATATTACCTATTATGCCACATTTCACATCTTAGTCACTAACAGAAAATCACAATGGGCCTGTGCCTGTATTTGATGTTGTATCACCTTTCAACACCTTCACATATGCACTTGCCTGTAACAAATCGAACTCCAGCAGAAATTGTACATGCCTCCACAATCTCTATCTGTCTCCTTTTCTATTCTTAGTAGATTGAGCCATCGGGGACTAGTTAATAACAAGTGTCTCCATGCTCCATGACTTGTCCTATGAGCCCCTGACCTGCTGCTATGATGATTCAATGTCTTTCTATCTTGTACACATAATCTCTTGCAACACTAGCTCTTTAGTTTGACACCCACATCAGGTAGGTAGCAAATCAGTACCAAACAGAAGTAGGTATCCTATTTAAGTCAAAGGCCCATGCTAGCCAAAGCAGGGATAGGGTAAACCCTTAAAAAAATGTGGCAGTGGAGAAAATAAGTTTTAAGAAGAAAAAAAATTAACATCTAAAAGAAAACGACAAAGGTATTCTAAAGAAGATTGCAGAGAACAAACTTGAATTAATGAATTCTTGTTGCAAATTTGAGTGAATTATGTTATTGACAACTTCTAATGCGGATATCATCTCCTGTAGACAATAAATTTCATCGTCAAATCTGCAATATAAGTCTTGAAACTAAAATTCTTCCACTATCCTCCATCTCCTTCAAATTGAAGTACCACTAGATCTCTAATATTATCACACATTCTTCTTTTGTATCCTTTTTTTTTTATCAATTCATTGCAAAAGTTCATAAGATATTAATTAACTTTGTTCTCTTTCAACATTGCTTTCTTCTCTGAGTCAAAGAAAGATTTCTAACTCTCTTCCTCTATCAAAGTAAAATAATTAAAAATTTGCTCTTTCTATCAAAATTTCTCCTCCAAGAGAGTATTATTATCATAACCTCATTTTTGCCCATAATTTTAGTGTCAATTTTATTTTTCATTTTTGCAACTTCAAAAGGTACATATTATTTCTACTTCAATAGCAATTTTCTTTTCTCTTTAGTTTATCCTAGAGCTTTATTTGTTCTTTACTCAAGTTCATATTCTTTCTTGGAATATCAAGATTTATTTGTTCTTTATCTTTATTTTGTTTGCCTTTTTTATTTTAAGAACAAACAATTGAACTCTAGCCTATCTTGGGTTTGTATTCCTTCTTTTTCTTTCTATATATATATAGATATATATATATATATATAAAGATGAATATATTGTTTGAAGCATATCATATGTATACTTTAGCATTGAACCATCAAAGTGCTTAACCAATCCAACCGATTTTGTCTTCTCCAAGTTTGGTTTCTCATTAGCAATCATTTTTCTGTAGTTGTAACATGTTGAACTTTTGTCATAGTTGGCAAAATTGGCTGATAACAATACCAATTGCTTGGGTTGGATCGGTATTTAGCAATTATGCATCTTATTTTTTCCGAGAAATTGGCATCTCTTAAAGGTTGAAGAAAATACTTGAAAACAACTAGAGATTTGAAAGAATTTGCTATAAGTTGGTTATATTATTATAAAAAAATTGATAGAATCCATTAAATTTAATCAAATTGAGAAAGAAAATGGATAATCTTGCGTTAAAATTTAGTCAGATTTTCATAACTTTGAAACAAGAACTGGTCTATCCTTTTCTTTAACCCAACTTGATTCTTATATTGCTTAACCTTGTCACAGTTCAAGATTCACCACAATTTCAAGGATCACTTACATTATTACTCTTTAGATTCGATGCCTCTCCCAACTTTTTGTGACTCACTATTTAGTATTTACCGAGTAAGTTTATTGTGGATTAAGATAGATTATTGTGGAGTGAGAAGGAAGACAATAATTTCTCAAACAATGATAATCCTAAAATTATCCTCCCTTCAACTAAAAATTGGTTCAAATATAGTTAGGAACTAACTAAATTCAGTAATATTAAATATTAAGTAAATAACACATTAAGAAAAAATATTAATAATTTAGTATTATTATAATCTATGCTAAACATGTTGGTATTTGTTAGTAGAAACCCTAGAGCCAATCATGTGATGGTTGACGAAATGACTCATTGTATCATATTCTTGTATTAATAAAGGCATGTTTTGG
>JBBUKS010000100.1:6454279-6476512 GCA_038050645.1 Hedychium gardnerianum
AGACTTTAGTGGAGTTTTCTTTGGATTAACAACCACCTAGGTTGTAACCAAGTAAACTCTGCCTCTTATTTTTATGTATTTATTTTTATTTAATTAATTAGTGTGTGTCCTTGCTAAGTTTGTAGCAAGAGCAAGTTCTAATTTTTATTGCAGGGTCATTCACCCCCTCTAGCCGGTCCACAAGTTCCAACAATTGGTATCAGAGTTCAACCGCCTTAGAAGGACTAATCGCCGACTAAAGCAACAACAAGATGGCCGGATCATGCATCTACCACCAAAGTTCGAGGGGGAAATTTCGCTTTGGAAGCGAAAAATGGAGGTATTCTTTAAAACTGACTTCGATATTTTACTGACAATGAAATATGATTTTGAAATACCTAAAGATGAGGACGAATAAGAAAAAGAAGAGCATCTCTGGAACAAGAAACAACAAACCGAGTTCATGGTAAACGGTAAGGCAGAGTTTTACCTTCTGAGCGTACTACCACCTCAGGAAGTCAACCGCATCGGCACATATAGCTCCGCGAAAGAACTTTGGGAGAAGTTCTTAGCACTCCATGAAGGAACATCGGAAATCAAGCTAGCTAAAAGAGATGTATTACGAAATTAACTGAGTAACCTCCAACTAGAGAAAGGTGAGTTAGTTTCTGCTAAAAAAGAAGTTCTTATCATGAGATCTGGGGGTCAAATCCTGGCTAGTAGCCAGGTTCCTGCCCTCGCTTATGCACTAGTCACCGTTCAGGCCAGTAGCTACCGTGATTTACCTCCTCCGTGTTGGTCTTGGGACGGACTGGCGGGGGCGCTGGGGGCGAGCGTTTTGCCTTTTTTCCATCGTGAGTCAGTTGCATATTTGCAAGCGAGGATCAAGGAGCTCATCACCGGATTCACAAACCTCGGAGAAACGGTAACTAATCGAGACTCTCTACGGTTTACTCTAAATGCGTTTCCAAGAACTTCAATATGGTCTTCTGTTGTATATTGCTATTATATCTCAAAGGATCTGCAGGTAAGTACGTTAGATAATTTATTTTCAACTTTGGAATTTCACGAGTCTAGATGTGCAAGTCTAAAAGAGAAGGACATGCCGAATCAGAACTTAGCCCTAAAAGCCAAGAAGATTGAACCGAATTCAGAATCTTCCCTCGACGAAGTAAAAGAAGCGTATATGGTAAGAAAATTCAATAATTTTTTTAAATCTAACAACTTTGGTAAAACAGGCTAAGAAGCTTCTACGAGGAAGAAGGAAAGTCAGATGCTACAATTGCGACGAAGAGGGGCATATCAAAGACAACTGCCCAAAACTAAAGAACAAGGAAAAAGAGAAGGGCAAAGGTTCAAAGCAGAAGAACCTTAAAGCAACATGGGATGATACATCATCCGATGAGTCAGAAATTAAAGAATACGCTGGACTAGCACTGACGGCTGACTACCAAGAAGACAACGAAAGCTCGTCCGAGAAGAGCATCGATGAAGGGAGAGCTTCGAATTGCGAATCTGAAATGGTAAGTGAGGTATGTTTACTTCCTTCCGAACAACTTTACGATGCTATTAAAATGTTAAGTAAATCTTTATGCAAAACTAGGACCAAATATATAAATTCAAAGAAAGTTCTGCATGCCTATTAGAAGATTTTGATAAACTTAAGGTGGAAAATAAAAATTTAAAAGAACAAATAGAAATATCAAAAAAGAATGCATGCTCAAATTCAAATATTTCACGAATTCAACATTCTAGATATTTTGGAGGGCTTAATTGGTATTTGAGAAATCATAGGGGCCAAATTGCAAAAGTGCCCGATAATAATATTTCTAGAAAATATTTGATAAATTCAGTAGGTAGAAATTTATTTTGGGTTCCAAAATCATGCTTAGCTTATTAAAATATTCTATAGCATGCTAGAAATTAATTGTTTCGATTTATTTGCCAAATAAATTTTTCATAAACTTTCTGTTTAATTATTTTTCATGTAACATTTTCTGTGATAATAAAATATGTTATGTATCAGCAGAAAAAATTTCAAAATTTTTCGACCATTGCCTAATTTTTGATGAATTTCTTTTAATGAAAAATCGAATATTTAAAAATTAAATTTTTTCAAAAATTGGTTTTTGAAAATTTTGATTTTTCTGCAGTTAAACATTATCTTTTGAATACTCAGAAAAATTTGCAAGATTTTTTTCGACATCAAATCCTATTTTTAATTATTTTTCTTAGCAAATCTCTAATTCTATAAAGAAAAATAATTTTTCCTTATAAGGAAAATCGTGTTTTTTGTGAAAATTTTTTCTTTGACGAAATTCATTATGTTTAACATTGACAAAAAAATTCAAAATTTTTCTACAGTTTTAAATAATTTTCAAATTATCTTTGGAAAATTTGTCATTTAATTGTTAAAAATTATTTTCTTAGAAAAATAATTGCGGTAAAAATATACAGATTTCTATCTCATGTATGCATCCTCAATTAAATTGTTTTCACATTTTTTCTCTATTATTTCACATTTTTCCCATTTTTTTAATGTGATCAAAGGCGGAGAAATATGTGTTAAGGGTGAGGTTTATTTAAAATTGATTGCAAAATTCATTTTATAATTGTAAACTTGAATTTATCTTATATTTTATTGTTTGGTTTGCCTAACTTAAACTCGGGTTATGCATATCAAAAAGGGGGAGATTGTAAGTATCCCGGGATTGTTTTGATATTGATCAACTGAATTAAGTTAGTCCTGTGTGTCTTTGATGCCTTGTGTCTAAGTGTGCAGGAACTTAGGAACACAAGAAGTCGAGCGGAAGATGCAGTGAGCGAGAAGGATGACACGGGAAACGAGTCGACGGGCTCAGTGCATCCGAGGGACGAGGAGCTGCGGAAGAGTACACCGGTGGAGCGAGAATAACGCGGTTCGAGGGACGAGGCGAGAAAGACGCGGTTCGAGGGACGAGAAGCTCATGAGGAAGTCTGCTCGAGGAGAAAATCAAAGTTGGGTTCGGGTGAGCTCAACTTCGGACGACCAAAGATCACCCAAGACGAGTCGAAAGAAGAATGATCAACTCTGCGATTGACCATTCGAGGCGCCTCCATTGAATGGAGGCGCCCTGGTGAAGCCAGGCGTCGGAGGCGCCCCCATTGAATGGAGGTGCCTCACCCACCTTCCATTGGAGGTGTCTCAATGCATTGGAGGCGCCTCACCCCGCCAGTCAATGGAGGTGCCCCCATTGGAGGGAGGAGCCTCAAGCACCCAGAAATAGCCATTGCAGCGGATAGCAGCAGGAGTCCACGTTAGCTCAATGGAGGCGCCCCATATCAATGGAGATGCTCCCAATACGCTAGATCAGCTGAACGTTGTTGTGGATCACGACTCAGCTTGATAGAAGCGTCCTCATTCGTTCGGGGCGCCCCCAAAGGTGTCACGTTAGTAAAACAGTCATTTCGACCAGTTTGTTATAAATAGAGGCTCTGTCCTCTAGTTTAGCATAAGACACTCTATTCTTTCAACTCTATTTGTCATTTTCCAAGTCTGTGCTTTCAAAGATTGTAAGAGGCTTTTCCGCCTTCACGAAGGAGACTTTAGTAGAGCTTTCACCTACTTTGGATTTAACAACCACCTAGGTTGTAACCAAATAAACTTTGCCTCTTATTTTCATGTATTTATTTTTATTTAATTAATTAGTGTGTGTCCTTGCTAAGTTGTTTGTAGCAAGAGAAAGTTCTAATTTTTATTGCAGGGCTATTTACCTCCCCTCTAGCTGGTCCACACATTCCAACATATTTCAGTTATGGTTTCCCCAAAATCATCTAGGTCACCGTAGCCTAACTTAAGTTGTTTCACTATAAGGCTAGGTCAACATACTTTTAAACAGAAAGTTAGCTTCCCAGGATGACCTAGCAAGAGCCTACATCTACCTAGTAAAAGTGTAGGTCATCCTATCTTCAAATAAAAGTTATGGCTTCTAGATTTGCCTACATAGATCAACCTAGGAAAGGCCTAGGTTGACCTACCTTGAAATAGAACGTCTAGCTTCTGAAATTTGTCATCTAAGGCGACCTAACTGTCTATGTTGCTCCACCTTCAACCTGAAGGTTTAGCATTGTCGATGTCTTGTCTAGGTTACCCCTATAGCCGATAGGAACACAATGGTAAAGCTACCTAATTTCTTCTAGGCCACCTTTCCACAGCATTGCATTGTGCAAGTCCCAAATAAGGTCTAGATCAACCTATCTCGACATAAAAGGTCTAGCTTCTAGAATTTTCCTACCTAGTCAACCTGCAAAAGGTCCAGGTTGACGCACCTTGAAACAGAAGATCTGGCTTCTATAATCTGTCATCTAAGTCAACCTGCTAACTAGCTAGGTCACCCTACATTCAACCAGAAGGTTTGGTACTGTCTATAGCTTGTCTAGATTTCCCCTAACAAGTTATAGGTCATCCTAGAACTGTAAGACACAATGCTAATGCTACCTAAATGCTTCTAGGTCGCCTTTCCACTTAGCATTGCATTGTTCAAGTCCCAAACTGATGGAACTTGACCTAGGCACATTCTTAAGTGCCGAATAGAATAGTTTTGTAGGTAACTACGTAGCTAGACACAATTATTTATCTTTACAAGAAACTATCTGAAAACAAATTTAACATGATACAATTATATTGTATTGGTCTAAGGATGAGCTTTAAGCTTGATGTCTTCCTTGAGGTAGAAGCTATGCATTGCTAAACACATTCCTTTAGCACCTCAATCAAGTTTTCATATTAATCCCATGGACTTAAACGTTAGACCAAAACCATTAGTCCAAAATTGTTTTTAACTTAAACACAAACATCAAAACATTAACACTAATCACAAGGAGAGGAGACATAAATTCCTAACAACATATATACAAGTGAAGCCGCTGTGCGCTAAATTAAAATGTTTTTAGGTAAATTATCTGCTGAGGGCTGAATCATATCTATGGCATTATTGTATTGATAATTTTACTAACATCTTTCAGCTTCTGAATCTAGCTATTCAAGATGCCCAAAATTATGATCCATTAAGCATATGATATTAATTGATCAATTATCCTCTTCTTTTTATATGATCCACAGTTACTATTTCAAAATTATTTTTTGATACTTCTGTTTCTGGAAATCCACAGAGATACTTGTTCCTTAATTGTTTAAACTACTTTTCGATCCATTATTATTGGCAGGTTCCATCTGTCTATGAAGAAATGATTTCTTCTGGGTGCATACCTGATAGAAAAGCTAGAGCAATGCTGCGGTCAGCTCTACGTTACATGAAACAAATTTACATGCAGTAGAATGTTCAGCACATGCAATCTAGTTGACAATTCACATGGGCCTAATTGCAGGTTCTCCTTAAGTTATCTTGAAGGTTAGTGCATGAATCCAATCTGATTTATTTGTGCATTATTAATGTGTTTGTATATAACTACTCTGTAGTGTTCATTGCATTCTAGTAAGAGACAAGTCATATAACATGTTGAATCTATTCACTTATCATCGGGACCAGTCCTGTTTCTTTTCCATGATGTTGTCATAACAAATGTCTTCTTTTTGTTTATTTCTCATTTTCTGGTAGTATGCTAGTTGTGTAATTAGCATGTACATTCAGAGCAAGGAGTTCATCTGTTGTCTGACAAGCTGACAATGTATTGTGTATTTCCCAAACAAGGAAAGACAACTAATATAGCCAATTGCACTCATCCTCAAGGACGGAAGCTTGATAAAATGAAATGGCTGTTGAGGCTTTTGATTGAATGAGAAAGCTACAAGTAGATTATGAGTCACTATATCAAGGATACAAAGTTTATAAGATTTTTGTATCGTAAGTTATGCTTTGTGCCTTAGTGGATGGGGTACTAACAAATAGCAAATGAAAAAGTTAATATAGCAAAGATGAGAACACTATAACCTTGCTGGGAAAGCTATAAAGCAGCACATTAAGTAATTGTTCATGTATAGCTGTCGAGGTGATTGATGATTGTTCAACTTATCTGTATTGCTGTCAGCAAATATTCTTATGGAGACTGCAGATCAACAATACTGTGAGAAAAATAACTAAAAGGTTAGTTTTTAGAATAAAAGAAATCAGTATTCATTTCTAAACCATGGTTGTAACAGTTACAAAAATACACACTGTATTTTCTTTGATTAAGAGCCAACTCATTTGGCCTTGTAAAAAATTGTCTTTTTTGTAATGGTTCGGTAAACAGGAATTTAAAATAGGAAATCTTGGTGTTTTTATGTTTCCTGTTAAAACTTAGAGAGCTTGTTGCTAAAACACTACTCTGTTCGTTTCCAGTTTCTTAAGAATTTTTCTGAGTATGTTATAATGTGTAATTTTCACTTTTATTCCTAAGAAACTTAAAACGACATCAGGCAATTGAATGATGCAGAAACTGAAAACAAACCACATTAAGAGATTTCTTCAGATTGTTTCATTGTATTTACATCTATCTTGCTTAAGATGATGAGGTTGGATACTGATTATTGTAATATTATTCTTCTAGTTTGACCTGTAGGTTTTTTTTGATATGGGAAACTCTACTGCAAGACTGTGGAACCTACCGTAACAATTCTTGCTTGAGCAGCAAGGCTGACTGTAATACTTGAATGAGTCATTTATTTCATAATTCTGGCACCACAACAGAACAACCAAAGAAGCACAGATTTGGAAGGTTAGTTTCATGAAACAACCTGACTAGTGTACATTGTGTATACGTTCCCATGCATTTGCCAATTTATGAACGTCACACTAACATATTATGAATACAGTATTCATTTTGTTGAGCTGTTCAAGAGTGAGCATTTTCAGATCTTGCTCGTCTATCTGTAAAACATGGAGAAGTGTAAATCGGTTTCTCTGTAAAGATAAATTTGACTCAATTGATTGTGTAATATGGGAATAAAAGACTCATATTTGGTCTGTTAATTGCTACCCTGACTGTGATATAGACATCTTGGTGCTATATCAAAGAACTCTATATCAATTAAGCATCCCTTAATTACCTTCTCCAGAACTTGAGATGGTCATTTACTTTCTCTGATGGTTTTCACACCTTAAACCTCTCTGCTAGTGATCTTGCTGAAGTGTACTATATATCTCCTGTTCTTTTTTGTTTTTCATGTGCCTAAAGATTCTCAGATTGATGTCTAACTCTTGCTTGTTCACTACCCCTTTTATTTTGACATTGACTTTTGTGTGTTACATGTCTTAATCAAAGATTAGGTGAAAAGCATATTAGAAACCACATGAGGTGTATATTTTTCCTGAACATTTCTTCCTTAAAATTAAGGCATGTCCAAATTGCTAAAGTCAACCAACACTTAAAGTTGAGATGGGAGAAAATGACTGTCAAGTAAACAGAGGCCACCCATTTAACTAATGGGAGAAAATTCTTATTGATTTTCGAAACTCCATGGGCACAATTGTGAAAGGAAAAAAGTAGTCATCTTGATGTGGGTATACTGTCTCTACGCAAGAACAAATCTCTATCCGATTTTATTTCTTGCACTTTGCATCTAAAAGTCCACAAGAAAGTGATTTCAAGGATGATTGTTTCAAGCATACTGATGATATCACTTTTCTCCTATTGGATTTGCGCATTTGATTTCATTAAAGGCTTTATTTAGCTTGAGAAGAAAGTCTTGGAGATCTTCAAAATTAGATTCGATGATCAATGCACTACAAATCCAGTTTGATTTAGTTCACAGCTTTTGGATGTACCACATAAATCAATAATTGCTGCAGGCGAAGTTCAAGGGTCACATCTTAATCACTCATCCTTTTTTTTTTCTATTCTCTAAAGAAGCCTAATAATTCCTGAATTAATTGGCACTGCCATGAACTCACCAAGTTCTACTACCAATTTGCACTGTTCAAGTAGAGTGTATAGAAATAGGCTTTCATCAGAGTAGTAGACTCACCTTGCTTCATCAAGTCATCAGTATTGTCCTCAAGTCCTTTGTGATAGAATACTTACAGAATTAGGTTAACTTTCTATCGCCTAGGTAAGGTTTGGCCAGAAGATATGCATAAGCCACGGAGGAAAAGGTTCTGATTTGCCTACCTAAACAGCAACTTGCTTTTTTATGTTTCTCATTTGCCCAGCTGAAACTTTTTATGAATAAAAGTTTCAACTAACTTCGCTTCTTACTTCACTAATTAATATCAGAAATTGTGCTTTGTTCAGAAACATGGTGATTATTAAACCTTTCAGAGCAGTTGAAATCTTGCACACTGTAGTTTTGGATTCTTTTTGTTGACCTCAACTAATTCTGTCTCTTGCACATATAGTGTAGCCATATCTTCTATGAATTGATGATGCTCTAATCAAAGTCATATTAATGATCCAACTAATACTGTATCGTTGTCATGGTTGCCTTTAAATTTGATTATGATGATCTATACTAAAATCCAAGCTACTACAAGTTGAACTAGTAAGAGTGAGGTTTGGTCTGTGATGTTTGTTGGCTTGCATTTAGCTTAGGGTGGATATGCGGCGCTAAGCTGCATATATTAAGTGTCTCAATCTGAAGACTTACTAATTTATTGTTTCTTAGAAATCCAAAGATCTAAAGGCTCGCGAACAACCTTGCTTACAAATGACACAGATAAAACATATGGTTTAACAAAGCTCTTTTATATTTCTAGATGCAAATTAGTGAATAGATCTTGTGAGCTAATACATCTAATGTTATCAAATCCTATCAACTGCTGAACATTCCTGAATGGCCAAGGGAGGATTCTTGGGCAGTTTACCTACTGTTTTTGCTCACGAATATTCCTTTTTCATGATTATCAACATCTGATAGAGTAAAGAAATCTTATACTTCAAGACTGCATCAATGTGGTTAACTTCAAACCAGGTGTTAATCTTTCGTATTATGCGTAATGTTCACTCTATTTATGATCCTTGTTATATCTTAATATTATTTTGCTTAATTTCTTTATGGAGATCTACTCTGTAGGCAGCTGCACAAAAGTTGTTATACTTGTTTTTCTTGGTGGGGTTTGATTATTCCCCTTCTTTCATTATATTAAAGTGCCAATAATTGTAGCTTTAGCAAAGCTGTCGGAATTCTTTGTCAAGAATATTTTTGTTTTTCATTAGTCTGAGGGGAAAAAAACAGTGCATGAAATTTCTATTAATACGGATCTTGAAAGGATCTATTATTATATGTAGTCTTATTTTATTTTGTAAGAGATTATTTTTAAGATTTAAATTTATGATTTTCAAATCATACTGTCACAACTTTATCTTTAAATTCTCACACAATTTTTAATCTACCTTTTATATTCAACGCATTGTAAGGTATGTTTTTTTTCGTGGGATGATAAATTTAGGACGTTGAATTATTGGATCGCAAGTACTTTCAGATTTAATTTGATCGTTTGTTGAAATTTTTTATAAAATTAAATCGATCATCTCTCGTATAATTAATTTGAAGGGTTGAATATATTGTGCTAAAAATAAATAATCTATCTTTTATATTATGCTGCTTTATTGTGGCAAAAGGCGAAACGCTCGCCCCAGCGCTCTCGCCAGTCCGTCCCAAGACCAACACGGAGGAGGTAAATCACGAGGGCTAGTCTAGTCAGCCCGAACAGTGACTAGTGCATAAGGGGGGCAGGAACCTGATTACTAGTCAGGATTTAACCTTAGATCTTATTATGACAACACTTTATGTACTAGCCAATAGCTCATCCCATCGGGATTATATTATGCTGCTTTAGAATGTTCAGGTAGTGGTAAGTTCAAATCTACCTTTTTATATTATGCTGCTTTTGGATTGTTTAACGTAATGGCATTTTTATTTTCATCAACTCGAGAAATTCCACGAGTTGAAGCTTTTGTCCTATTTATTTGGGCGGAAAGTTGAGCGGATGGATGAGAAATAAGATGGGTTTTAAAAAAAAAAGAATCATACTTTTTAGTATTTAGAGGACAGGAAATTAGATGAATGAGATATCCATCTAAATCCACCATTTTAGTTCCGTCCAAATCTAAGCAAAATTAATTCAGTCTTCTTCAAACAATATTATTCATGATTTTCACAAAACATACCCATTTAAGATGGTAAATGAATTAAATATTTATGAATAAATTTGATGTAGGAAAGAGTTTATTTATATTCGTTTAATATATATAAAATTAATTAAATAAATAAATCTGAACAACTTATTAAGTTAGATGAATTAATTTGAATATATACATGTTTAATTTATGAATGTTCATGAATAAAGTATGTGAATCATGTTCATCAATAAATTTTTTATCAAACTTATAAATACACGAAGAAACTCTAATTCTTTTTTTATAATATTAAGCTCATTAACTAATCAAATAAGTTCGAAAAATTAAAATTAAACATACTCGAATTGAGAGCTCGATAATATTTATATAAATTGAGCTCAAGCCAAATTTGAATTAAGCTCAAACTCATAAAAGAAAATCAAGTCAAGCTTGAATAATTATTTCAATAACTTAACCTCCTCGTGTAAAGGGTCGTTGCACTAGAGAAAATGCTACTAATGATTTACTCCCTTTCAGAGAGTGTGAAGTTGCCCTGAAGGGGCCGCTAAGATGAAGGCTTCACTTTTTGCTCCAATTATTTTAATAACTTGATTCATTTTAAGTTTGACTCGCTTTGGCTCGATTATTTTATCAAATAAGCTAAAACAACACAAAATTTGACTCGGCTTACTCGTTTATAGTCCTATATCTATTCGTGACTTAAAAATCCTGGCCACCCTCATGAGAGTTGTTCTCAATAGCATCAAACCTCAATCTCAAATCTCAACATTGAAATTTTTTAGCACTATACATGCAAAACCAATCAAATTGAGTGAGTCGATTGGGTCGGGTTGGCAAATCTAGTTGAACACTATGGTGGATTAGATGAGTCGAGTAGGCCGGATGGAATAGATGGATTGGGTGGGTAGAATAATTAGGAAAGTAAATCGAGCTAGATTGATCAACTTGATTGAGTGGCTAGATATCTTGGACGAGTCAATCAAATTGAGCATGTCGGGCAATCTAGTCGATCCGTGTAAGCTAGATAATCCAATCAAGCAGGCAAGTCATATAGGTCAATCCAATCAACAAGTTGAGTAGCTTGGTTCAACTAGAGGATTGAGTGACTCAATAGATAGATCGAGTTGGACGAGTTAATTAGGCTAGATGAACTTAGTGTGTCGAACAACCCAATTGAGCTAGGTAGGATAAGCCGAATGAGTGAATTAGGCTAGATGAACTTAGTGTGTCGAACAACCCAATTGAGCTAGGTAGGCCGAACGAATAGGTCAAGTGGGGTGGGTAGAGTGAGTTGAAAGAAAGGGAATAAATTCTTTCTCTTATTCATCTATAAATTAAACCCAATTTGACTCTTAAATCATGCTCTTGATCTGAAACAAGATTTCACTTTTGACTCATCTATGGAAGATACTGAAAGACACAATCTAGGATTTACGGTCCGTGGGGGCTTGATTGGTCACTTTTAAAATTAGTCGGTTCGAAGAATTAAATATTTAAATTAAAAAAAATAAAATGAAAGACACAATCTAACATAAGTTTTCAACTTTGGACTTTGATGCCAAACTAATTTGATGTGCTTAATTGCTCCAAATTCCAAATCATAAAGAGGAGGCAAAGAGTCACACAAGTCTCTGTGTTTCTTGTTATATTTTACCAAGGATCAAACAAGTTGTAATCTGATGGCATGAAATTTTTTGGAATTGTAAGAGAAAAAGAGGCACAACTCAAACTCAAAGATTTGAAAAGCACAAGGTCATTCCAATCCACAGAAGAGTAGATTTGGAAGCAAGCTTTGGTCCACAGCATGCATGCATGCACCTGCAACTTATGCTTTCTTTCAGAAGTGATGATAAAGAATATGAAAAGAGACAAAAGAAAAAGGGGAGGGGGGGAAAAGATGAGATAAAACTTACATCAAACAAACTCTGGTTGGTTGGAATTAGTCAGGAAAAAAGAAGCCATTGGAATCATTTCTCTTTCAGGGTATGCTGTCGAATTGCATTAGGTGCTTCTAACAAAGCACTTTAAAACATTCTTCTGCATCTTCCATTGTTTTTTAATTTCTTTTGAGTGTTTTTCCTTTTGAATAATTCAATCTGATTGGTTGGCTTTGTATTTTATATACTGAAGAATCAGTTGCCAAACCAGTTTTCTGATTCTTGTGGATAGTTGACTTGTGGAGTTGACAATGAATCTCCTTGACAAATATCATGGATCAAAAGAGTTATAGAAAGCAATTCTTCTAATTAAGTCGAAGAAAAAGGAAAATGAGATAGCATCAAGCCAACTTATGAACTTTAGTTAGCTATATATGCACCTCATCTTTGGTAGCATACATTGTTTTAAGTTCATCTTAATTTAGGAAGTTTATTTATGAAGAATGATTCTAAAAGCAGGATCATCTCGTTCATAACACTCCTAAAATACATATCTAAGTGAATTTTTCAAGACATTTTTTGGTATTAATGGTGCATTTGATTTTGGGTTGTAGAATTTATGAATTTTCATGGCAAAAATTTAAGGGTGCCCTAATTTTAAAAATATCAAAATGGTACCCATCTTTTTTTTTTATTCAAAAAATATCTTTGTTCTAGGATCTTTGGCTATTTGATCAAAATTATTACTCATGAAATACTATTATATCAAATATTAATTTTTTTTAACTTGATTAAAATTGCTTCAACTTGATATTTTGTATGGCAGCTTTAGCTAAGGTTACTAGTAATAAACAATTTTGATCAAATGAATTAAATGGTCTAAATAACTTAAACGAACAAAATCAAAATGAGTCAACTTTATTTGCAAATTTAGAGTTTATATTAAAATTTATCTAACTTTTTTTAGGAGAAAATAATTTCTATGCTTTTATAAATTTATTTTAGCAAATAAAAATTATATGCTTTAAATTAATATTTTTGTTAATATCCATATTTTTATTTTTTTTATAACTATCAGTTATTTTTTTTTTGTAAAATTAATTTATAACTATATATTTTTAAATTATTTTAGTTACAGAGTAAACAAAATTAAATATACAATTTTCCATCACTTTATTCTAGAAAAATATGAATTAAATTTTGACATTAGTTGAACTGATGTTCTATAATTAATAATTGTTTATTTATAAAAATATTTTATGACTATCAAATATTTATTTAATTAATACTAAAAAAGTTTTTTTTTTTCATATGTTTTTGGTAGTTAGACAATTCGACCAATAAGAAAGGTGTGCTTTAATAACATGTGGAAGTTTTATTCCATTCAATTGAATCAAATTTAGATCCAAATTAAAAGTATAATAATTAAGGTGATTTTATTAAATTTGGATACATCATCTAACTAAATATAAAATAATTATATCATTGAGAAATAAACTAACTATTCACAATATTTAAGTGAAATCCTTTTGCAATGAAGTATCAAATTCAAGTTAATTAATTACTAATTATCTTATTAATATACTATTTATTAATCAGTGTTTAGGGTTTGGTGGGGCAGGGAATTGATGGCTATTTGCTAGTGGAAGCGGCAGGACAGGGCCCAGGATTTTAGTGGCAGGTGCACGCCAAATGGACCCCACGTGGACATGCGTAAATATTTTATTGATAATCCTTTGGGACGGCCACTTAACTTGACTAATACATCATAAAATCTAAAAATTAATTTTTAATTAATAATTAAATTTTTATTAATGACTATTTAAATTAATAATTATTTATCATTTATCTCCTCTATATTAATCTTAAAATAAATTAATGAAGATGTTGGAGATAAATATTTTATTTTTTGTCACTATTAATAGCATATAAAATAAGATTATTTATATATCTTTATTTATTATATTAAAAGAACATCTTGTTTATTTATTAATTTATTTGTAATCTTATTGATAAATTGAGTCAAATTAAATTTAAAACTTGAAATAAAATTTGTCCGAAGCTGTTTGAACCACTAAGGATTAGTTTAGAATTTAATAATTAACACACAATATATTCTTGTCAAAGTATCGAATACTAAATTATAAAAAAATGATTAATCAGGTCGGATAACGTTGGACTTGGAATGATCGGTCCGGTCCCACAGAAGTTTTCCATCGACCATCAGGCTAAATCGGGAAGCGCTAATGGAGATCCATCCAAATGACCAGTATTCTAAGGCCAATTTTTTTTTTTTTGAATACTAAATTATAAATTACGGCAATAATTGAGTCAATAAACAGAGTTAAGTGGTGGAAGAATATAATCTACGAGGCAAGCCTTTGTGATGAAATGCTAATTAATTTAAAAGCGTGTAGGTTTATCCTATTAATCAAAGATTCATCTTTAATTATTGAGTTAGACTTTGCTATTGGTGAATATATATATATATATATATATATATAAAATGTGAGTAATAGTATAGGAGTGTAAATATAACACGTAAACTATCAATAATTAAACTATTTACTGATTTAAAATAATTAATCTATACCAACTTGCTTTCAATCGACACGTAAACTATCAATATATTGACTCATTTGACCTTGTTGGTATATCGTGTCTAGTTTATTTGTCTTGTCCAATAGCCTATTAAACATATATACATTTATCTCATTCAATTTGCCTGACTTGTTTGCCCTGATAATGATATAGTGATAAGATATTCAATGGATTGTTTAAGTATTCATGATTTAAATTTTAGTTACGATATATTGTAAGATATTTTTTTCAATAAAATGAAAAATTTAGGACATTTGCTATTGGGTGAGAAGTTATGCGCGCTTTCGGATTTACCTGATAGACGATATATGGGGTCGAGTCGTTCACCTCCGAAATTAGTCAGATCGTAAAAGCTGGATACTTGGATTATCAAAAGAAAAAAAAACTTGCGACTTACTGGCCAAATTGTTTCACTATAGGCTTATCAAACTCGCACGATTGTCCATCTCATTTGACCGCTCATATGATTCTACCCTAATAAATAACATCTTAGTCTTAAAAGTTTCTATATAAAAAAGGATAGTCGGTGCACGAATCTGATCTCGTCAATATATGATCCCAAAGAAGGATCGAATTGTATTAAATTTATTGTATACAACTTTACATTACATTACAAGAGATTGTTTCCATAATTCAAACCCTAACCATAAGGTCACGCAATAGTGATTTTACAGTTACGCTAAGACTCTCCTTCAACTTAGAAGTTTCTATATGAAATTTAAATTAAGAACTTCCTTGACATTGCAATTCTAAAGTTTCATTAAAAAAAAATGTTTTACAAACTCTAGTTAGATATCACCCTACCCTAACTATAGTATTGGAGTAGGATAAATACATTGTCCAGTGTTTGCTAACTTTGATCACAGTACAAATTTTTAGCAAAAGGCAGGTAGAAAAGCAAAAGAGAGGAAAAAAAAAGGGTCTACATGCATCTCTCTCTTCTCTTCTTCTACGCTAGTAACCATGTATTTATCATCATGATTTCTCTTCTCTGTTTTTCCCACTTTTTTCTCTCCCTTTTCTCTTTCTTGTTTTGATAAAGCAAAGCTAGCTCAGGTACTACAGCTCAATCTAATCTACTTGGAATTGATTTAAGCAAAAGACACTACTGCATCATGTTCCTTTGTGTTCAAGTAATATAAATAATACTTAACTTTAATGCACAAAAAACTTTATTATATATATATCCAAGACAAAATAAAATGAGAGCAATTTTCCTTCATCTTCTATCAGCTTCAAGGTCAAATAACAAAACTTGATGTGTAATCAACTCTAGCCTGTTTCTAAACCCTAACTATATATACATATACATAAGGACAAAGCTCAGTCATAGAGAGATCATGGCAGAAGAGTTATGTAGAAGTGCAGGAGAGAGCAGCTGGTGGTACACTACTGATGCTTCATCTTCTTCCTTGTCTTACAAAGAATCTATTTCTGCGCCGCCGGCCTATGATATCTCAATCGTCCCTCGGGAGGAAGCTCATGATGCAATAAAGCTCCAACAATTCTTCGATCTTCCTCGATCCTCAACCTTCAACTGGACTGCTCATGATCAGCCTTTCCTTTTGTATGTTTAATTTAGGTCATCTGCCCCTTTTGTTTTTGTTGCTTGTTTGAAGTGAAATTAAAAAAAAAAAAACCTAAACCTACATAACTCATGCACAGGAATGGCTGGAGATCAGATGAGAACGGCGGCATAGTCCATGCTTCGACTGCGGTTCGCGATATTTTTCCGTTCGAGCAGCATCGAATCTGCAATGAGTTTGGGTCAATGGAAAGAAGGGCACAGCCACAGTACTGCGCTTTTGGCACTGATGATGATCAAGTAGCAATTCAGCCTCCACCATTAATGGTTCCATCATCATGGAATAGCTTTTCCCAGCTGCTAAAGCAACAGGAATCGAGCTTTAATAACCAGTTGCAGTTCGGCAGAAACACCATGGAACCTAAAGCAATTTTGAGAAATCCAACAGCTTTGGTATAACTTAATTTTTGTGTGTGTGTTTTTAAATATAAATTAAATGATTTAATTTGTTTATCTGATTAAGTGAAACACACAAATTAGATTAATTCAGGAGGTGATCGAGAATCTTGTTCTTCATCGACTCAGAAAACTGAAAGCAAACCTGCAATGAAAAGGCCAAGAATAGGAACACCTTCACCTCTTCCGACTTTTAAGGTAGAAGAAACTCATCCAAGTTTTCTTTATATTTGTGAGATTATTCACCACCATTAATGAACTAATTGCATGATTATTCTTGACCTCGTATACGATGATTTAATTTGCAGGTAAGGAAAGAGAAGCTAGGGGACAGAATAACTGCTCTCCAGCAGCTAGTTTCGCCTTTTGGAAAGGTTCTTAATTCTTAATTTCTTCTGTTATATGATCAATCTTTTTCAATTAAATATATCGTTAACTTTCCGACCTTCTTGTTTCTTTTATTTAATCATCAGACTGATACTGCCTCAGTTCTTCAAGAAGCCTTTGAATATATCAAATTCTTGCATGATCAAGTCAGTGTAGGTGCATTAATTCTTGCATTTTTATTTTATATATATATACATATATACATATTCAGTATCTGATCATATGAAATCTGAATTTTAGGTTTTGAGCAGTCCCTATTTGAAAAATAGTAATGGCCATTCCATGCAACAAACAAAGGTGCTAGATCATCATTAATTGTATTAATTATGATCTCAATGCTCCATCATTTTACTTCATTAGATAGGCAAAAGATTACTAAGGCATGCACCTAGTTCATGAATTCTTGAATGCAGATGATTAGTGACATGTACAACTCGAGGAATGGTGATGAAGGGAAACGAGTAGTAGATCTTCGGAGTCGGGGACTTTGTTTGGTCCCCATCGCAAGCACATTCCCGGTTGTGAGTGAGACGGCGTCGCCGGATTTCTGGCATCCTGCATTACTTGGAGCAACCTTCAGATAAAGATCAAGGAGTACAAGTGCTTGCTGATTAATTTATGTTACTTCTTTAAGATAAGTGTTTCAAAGTAGTAATTTTCAGGGAAAGAAGGTTAATTAGGAGAGGATAGATTGTTAATTAGGAAGAAAAGGGAATTAAGGAATGTTAATTGATGTGTAATTTGTTAGAACTTTTGAATAAAAAAGATGGAAATAATTGAAAGGAAAGAAGACTTTGTGAGTAAAAAGATAAAGCAAAGATTGGGGATTGGATTAGAATGTAGGATTCCATAAGATTTATGTTCTATGAACAAAGGAGGGTGGGAAAAATTGTATGTAATTTGGTCGATCCCAAGTGATAATTGCTTTAAAGATTTAATGTTTTTTTCTTTTTCTTTTTTATTTATATGTATAACCGTTTGATCCTTTGTATGTGTCCATATGATTTTGTCTACAACTTAGTCCACTCAGTTTGCTTAGCACTTGGAACTACCTAATTTTCTCTATCTAATCCATTCAGTCCATCGAATTTGATTTACCTTATTTTTTATTTGATCAGTCGATATGCTTGATCTAGTCAATTATCCAACTCAAGTATAGTTTGTTCATCTTGCTCAATTTGTCAATAACCATTTCAAGTAAATTGTCATTTTGATCCTAACATCTCATCTTGTCCTTTGAATTTTATTACATCCATTAATTCTTCTATTTAAATCACAAAAGATCACACTCTTTAAACTATCAGTTTTTAGACGGCTATTTTGAGTTTGATTTTTGTTTGTTTGTTTGTAGATCATGTGACACGGCTAAAGAAGGCGACTAATCCACAAAAATAAATAAGTTTTATGTGATTCAAAACCGCTTATTGCATAGCTTATCATCTTTTGGTAGATCACTTTCAAAATCACTATTATCTTTTCTTCTCTTACCCTTCCCTATGGATTTTTTTCCACCATTAATTCCTTTCCTGCCCCTTTCCATCTTTTGAGGTAAACATAGCCTAAGCCTTACTCCTTTAATAATCACTTGTTTTCTGAACTTTACCTTATTAGTCAATTATTATGTTTTATCAGTTGACTCTAGTTCGACACATCATCCACTTCACTCAGATTTGGACTAATTCTTCGGCCATCTATGTAATCGGTCAACTATAATATCATTTGAGTTGACTTCCCCTAAATTATCATGATCGAATCCCTTGGATAATGAACATTATTTGTTGATTAAGTCATCAATCAACTACCAACTCTTACTAGTTGACGATTAATACTTATTATCCGACTGATCCACTATTCTCAGATCTTATCATCGAAAGTCGTTATTATCAATCGACTGCCAAGTAGCTACTAGTCGAATGTGAATCCTTATTAATTGATTGAAACCCTAATTTTGTCTAACTATGTCTTCGAGATTTGCTCATCTGCCTAATATGAGTTGACCTCAACTATTTAGGATTTTATCTTTATCAATATCCAATTAACCTAAATTTATCAGGACTTCCAATATCTAAAGATTATTTCTTTAGGACTTAGTCCATTGCCTAATGTCAGTCACCCTAGGACTTTCACTACTTATCTAACCTCAGGTTTTCATCATCTCCTTAATATTCAATCCTCCTTTACTTGTCAAGACTTTTCTCACTTTCCTACCATCCAATTCTCCTTGAACTATTAGAACTTCTCTCATTTGCCTAATATGCAGTCCTTCTTAACTTATTAGAACTTTTCTCATTTGTTTAACATCTAGTCCTCTTTAACTTGTCAAGACTTTCTTCACTTATCTAACATTTAGTCTTTCTTAACTTGTTAGGATTTCCCTCACATATCTAACATGTAGTATTCTTTGATATATCAAGACTTATCCCTTATGTATCTAACATCTAGTTCTCTTTGACCTGTTAGGATTTTCCTCGCCTTCTTTTGGTTCTTCTTGATCTGTTAGAACTTTCCTCACGTACTCAACATCTAGCCCTTCATGATCTATTAGGACTTCCATTGCCGACATTGATTGGACTTCTCTAGTGCCAAATGTCTAGTCTACTTAATCTACTTGGACTTCCCATTAACCAAATATATAGTCAACTTTAACCCACTTTGACTTCATTCAATGTCAAGTATCTAGTTAGCCTTGCGTTATACTATAAAATATTTTTAACATATTTATTTTGCACACAATTAGGCACCAATCTACTACTATAGGGTTAAGTGTCTTACATTCTACCAACTGAGCTAGACAATATATTATTTAACCATATTGTTCAAACATTAAAATTTTAAAGAATAATCAAGCTTGAGCCGAGGCAATTACACTAACATGTTAATTTCTCTCATCTAACTTTTTTATATATCTAAAATATTTGTTTGTTATGAATGTTATCTTTTTTCTAGAATTTATGAAGTTCTAAACATTGTTATTTTGATTAAATAAGGGTATCATTGAATTCAGAAGAATGAGATTTTTTTTTATAAAAAAGATTAAGTTGAAATTAAGTTAAAATACATATAAAGAGCATATGTATGTTTCTAGGTGTTATTTACCTTTGCATTTTGACATGTAGTCAGGTTTAGATAAAAATATCTTAATGACCTGGTGCTTGAAACATTAAAATGAGAGTATAGTTGTGCTTCTCAATCAACACTCATTCCTCGTATGATATATATATATATATATATATATATATATATATTGCATTCTAAATATTTAGATTAAGCTACCTTGATGGATTGTACATATGGTCTTACTTTTTGAGTATTTAAATTCATAATTTTGATTTAGTCAACATGACCTATTCAATAATAAACAATTGGACTATGAGTTGTTTTAAAGATTTGATAAGGAAAGTGAAATTTGAAAGAAAAAAAATCTAAGTTCAGGTGTTGCCTTTGCAACTTTCCCTATCTAGATTTTTTTTTTGTTTTTTTGTTTTACAATCCAGTGTTTAGACTCGACTAATCCTAGAGGTGAGTGCTCCTCCTCTTAGTTCGCTCATCGAATAAATCCGAAAGTACGAGCGAAGCTAACGTAGGCCAGTATGGACAGTTGCCCACACTGGGCCACATAATAAAAAGGAGGATGAGTTATCTACTATAGTCGGATCAATCCTTTGTCACACAAAATTAAAAAAAAAGGATGAGTTGTCTACTAGAGTCGAATCAATCCTTTGTAACATACCACTTATTAATATGCACATGAAAGGTGTTCTGACTTAAGGCACACTATTATATCTATTGTGTCGATAAAAATATATTGGTAATGCTTGCTTACACTTATCTATACTATTTTTCCTATCAGAAGGTGAGTTTCAAGCATGGGCGGAGCTAATGTGGGCCCAGTAGTTGTCCACATTGGGCCATAAAATAAAAAAAAAATTATAACACATATTTTTACCCTAGACCTAAATTGTTCGTCTCCTTTCCCTCTCTACATGGAACTGTATGTACTCGGGGATAGTTTTGATGTTGATCAACATTGTTAAGTATGTATTGTTTTGATACCTTGTGTCTAAGTGTGCAGAGACTTAGGAACATAAGAAGTCGAGCAGAAGACGCAGCGAGCGAGAAGGATGACACATGAAGGGAGCTAATGGGCTTGGTGTATTTGAGAGACGAGGAGCTGCGGAAGAGCACACTGATAGAACGAGAAAGACGCGATCCTAGGGACGAGAAGCCAGGAGAAAGCCTGCTCGAGGAGAAGGTCGGAGTTGGGTTCGGGTGAGCTCAACTACGGACGATTGGAGCATCACCCAAGCAATCAGATGGAAGAATGATCAATACTAAAATTAACCATTCAAGGCGCTCGAGGCGCCTTGGATGCCAACCGCTGGAGGTGCCTCAGATGCATTGAAGGCGCCTCGCTCGCTAGCTATTGGAGGCGCATCTGATGCATTGGAGGCACCTCGACTACCCAGAAAGCCGTTACAGAGCGGAGGCCACATTAGTCGTTAGAGGCACCTCGGATGTGTTGGAGGCGCCCCCAATCCGCCATATCAGCAGAGAACCATTGCAATGAGGATAGAGATTGCCCTATTGGAGGTGCTCTTAATACATCCGAGGTGCCTCGGATAGTGTCATGTCAGTAAACGGTCATTTCAACCAGAATGCTATAAATAGAGGCTCCATCCTCCATTCTATTACAACACATTCTCTTTAACTGTTATAGCTTTCTATTTTCTTATACGTTCAACTTTGTAAGAGGTTTCTCCACCTTCGACGTTTGCTCGAAGAAGGAGTTTTGATAGTGGAGTCATTCATAGTCTTGGACTAGTAACTACCTAGTTGCAAACCAAGTATATTCTTGCCTCTTATTGTTATATGCATTTATTTCTTATTAATTAATGTGTGTGTTCTTGCTTAGTTAGAAAGCAAGAGAAAGTTGTAATTTTAATTTCCAAGGCTATTAACCTCTTTCTAGCTGGTCCACTCGATCCAACAAGTGGTATCAGAGCCTAACCACTTTAGAAGGACTAACCGTCGACTAAAATAAAAGAAGATGGTCGGATCAAGTATTTACTCACCAAAGTTCGAGGAGGAGTTCACGCTTTGGAAGCGTCGAATGGAGGTATTTTTCAAAGCCGACTTTAATATTTTACTAACTATAAAATATGATTTTGAAGTGCTGAAGGACAAGAACAAAGAAGAAAAGGAAGAGCACCTATGGAGCAAGAAGCAACAAATCAAGTTCATGGCAAACAGTGTTGGAATATGATTTTTCATTTGAAAAAATGAGGTGTCATCAGTCGATGAAAGTCAGAATTGACTTCAAATTCGAAATCTACGTTTCGCGTAGATGAATCT
>JBBUKS010000100.1:6476612-6493637 GCA_038050645.1 Hedychium gardnerianum
TTTTAAAATTTTGTGTCATCTTTTAAAGAAGCTTATACAATTTCAAAAGAAATTTTGAGTGTTAAATCCCATTTTTTTGATGTATGTTAAAGGGGGAGTGATATTGAGTTCAGGGGGAGAGTTTAAATTAAGGGGGAGCTCTTTTTATATTTACTCTGAATTATTTAAAATTAACTTTGAACCAGAATTGTCAAACATCAAAAAAGAGGAGATTGTTGGTGCAGGGAGCACCATAATCAAACTTATGTTTTGATATTGTCAAAGGTTCAAAGTTAAGTCTTATTGTTATCTGATGAACTAATTTAGTATGCAGGATCTCAACTCTGAAAGACCTAGTAGGTCTAGAGGACCCGATACTAGGCAAGGAAAGTCTTAGCAAATCATGGAATCAGGCAGGAAGTCCAGATGGGTCAAAAGAACCGGACATCTGGCATGTGAATTCGATAGGTCTGGAGGACCTGATATCAAATCAAGTCGAAGCCCTGGCAGGCCGATCCGATGCTGAGCAAAGTCCTAGTAGGTCTGGAGGACCCGATACTAGGTAAGGTAAGTCTCAGCAGATCGTGGAACCAGGTAGGATGATTTGATAGGTTTGGAGGACCTGATATTGAATCAAGTGGAAGACCTGAAAGGCCGATCTGATGCTGAGCAAAGTCCAAACATGTTTGGAGGACCTGATGTTTGGCAGGTGAGTTGAGATAAGCAAACTGGAGTTAGTGCAGTGAGGTCGTGTCCCAGTAGGGACAAACCTTAGGCGCTAATCCAAATGAAGAAACCTACGGAGGTTTCTAAGTTGAGATCAAGACAGTCCGAACTGTTATATTCATGCATACTTATATATGGTCTAACCTTTGTTTTGCAGAACTGCTACTATTATTATATTTTTTGTGCTAACTTTATTTTACAGATAAAACAAAATTCAGATTTAACTTAGGTTTGGTCAACCGAACGGGCGGTTCAGTCGACTGATCCGACCAAATTAGTACAGTATCGAACAGGTTGCAAACTTGGAAAAGACTGGGATCAGTCGATCGATCTAGAGGATCAGTCGACTGATAAAATATGACAACAATCAGAGATCAGATTGAATCAGCACAGAAATGGTAAATGTAGTGATCGGTCGACTGATCAACTAGATCAGTCGACTGATAAGACGTGATTTTCGGGATCAAACGGATTATATCAGAACAAAGAAGGAAGGTCATGGGGTTCAGTCGACGGTTTGGAGGATCAGTCGACCAAAAGGATCAGTCGACTGATCGATTTTTTAGTCGACGAAACACAGTTTATAAAAGAAGCTCACGGGGTCCAAGCTTACAACAACCTTCCTCTGTGTTTCATTTCATCTCTACTACTGATCGTACAAGTGCTGCTGCTGTTATGACTCGCCGACAACCTACGTCAATCTTTTACTCTTAAAGTTGTCAGTATATCTTTATTTTACTTGCATCATCTGTAATTGTATATCTCATACTTGTACAATCTTGCTTCTTCGGAAAACTATAATAGTGATTAATCCATCGATATGATCTGAAAGGTTGTGGGTTCTTGGAGTAGGAGTTGGCTAAACTCCAAACCAAGTAAAACTGAACTGCGTCTGTGTTTTATTTTAGTTTCCACTACTATCACTTTGATTCGATTTTACGATTACGATAAAAAGAAAAGGTTTTCAAACGGACGAGATTCACACCCCTCTCTCTCATCTTTCACGATCCAACATATTCCTGTCTCTTATTTTTATATGCATTTATTTCTTATTAATTAATGTGTGTTCTTGCTTAGTTAGAAACAAAGAGAAAGATATAATTTTGATTTGCAGGGCTATTCAACCCCCTTTTAGTCGGTCCACCAGATCCAATAGGAACAACCTTGCTTTGTCTCCTTCCAACCTTCCCTCTCCGCAACAAGTCAACAAGCAATGTCTTCCGTCTCGACCATCTCCTTTAATCTCCACATCAAGCAACCCTCTGTCTCCTTCTTTCTCCTCAACAAGCTAGCAAGCAACGCCTTCCTTCTTAGACCGTCTCCTTCCCTCTCTATAGCAAGCAACTCTCTGTCTCCTTCCCTCTCAACAGAAAGCCAAAAAAGCAACCCACCTCCTCCGTATCCTTCCCTTTCCAAAGCAAACAATGTCCTCCGCACAGCACGCCCTCCGCACAACAAGCAAGGAATCTACTTAAAGATAATCCTAATTTTTTTTCCTAAAGCAAAAAAAGATATAAGGCGGCAATGCAGCCACTTGCACTGTTCAGCGAGGTAGCAATATGGCAGCCTCTTGAGCAGTCGCTGCCCCACCAAACAGTAATGCAACTGCTTCCTTGACAGGTAGCAACGTGACCGCTCGCAAAACGGCCATTGCCCGCAAGGCAGCGGCCGAGGCCACATCACTATTTGAAGGGGCGTGCAGTAGCTGCTTGTGAGACTATCACATCGCTGCCTCGCCTAGTAACACGAGCGACCACGTCTATACTAAACTAATATCCTAACTTCACTCTTGTCCGGAAGCACTCATAGTAATACGTCAACAGTCGACTTCCAAAAGTCATCCATCACTGTAGGGTTACACATGCAATGCCCACAGATATCTCAACTAAGGATTAATCCGTGATACTCTAAGAATCCACCTTGATACCTCACCGCTGCACCATGTTACAGTTCGAAAGTCTTAAGAAATTATTCCATTAGACAATCATAATTTCATCCATCCACATTGGAAATAAAATCACAACAGAACAATATGTTTTTTTTATTCCATTCCACCATATCATACACTTGACATTAACTTGGAATGACAACCTCTCAAAGAAGAGAGTATAAAACAAGTCCACTCTGTTGTGATTATTTACAACAATTCATCATGAGAAACAAAAACAAAACAAAACAAAACAAAACAAAAAACAAAGTCAATCCTATCCACCATCATCCAATGTTGGCAAACACCAATTTAGTTTGCCAACATCCTATAATTCTACTAGTCATTCCTACTTGCCATGTACAATTACAGGATTTGAGACTTGAATGGTACCACTCATCGTAGAAAGTTCTGTAGCAATATGTTTTATCGTCCAGTGAGTGTGGCGCTAATCTCCTTAGAAAAAGAAAATTCTTCTTCATTATTCATTACTATGAGGGTGGGCTGTTTGAGTGGAGTTAGCAACAGGTCGTCACTTGCCAACATCATCACCACCTCTGCCATTGTTGGCCTATCTTCCCTATTTCCTTGCACACACAAAAGAGCCATTCGGATGCAACGAAGAATTTCCGCAGGAGGGTATGAGCAATCCAATGTTCCATCCAGAATTTCCAAGGATCGGCCTTCTTTCCATAGCTTATATGCCTGGAGAATCAATGTTCAAATCAAATAAAAATGATTACTAACCTAGTGTGTTTGAGCAAATGAAGGTAAAGGTATCTACTGAAACTCTTACATAGCCTAAAAGATTCAACTGTGCATCAGCTTGATTGAAAACTCTGTTCCTTTTACCACTTAGAATTTCCAACACTAGAACACCAAAGCTGAAAACATCAGATTTGCATGAAAAGATTCCACTTGTTATGTACTCTGGCGCCATGTATCCACTGCATATGACAGTCAAGAATGTCAGAAAGTTCATAATTTAACCGAGTCCAAATGAAAATCATCTACTGCAGAACGTACAATGTCCCAATTGGTCTTGAGGTGGCAGTCTCATGAAATGCATCTCCTTGAAATATTCTTGCTATCCCAAAGTCTGATATTTTGGGGGTCATGTCCTTGTCAAGTAGGATGTTGCTCAGCTTCAGGTCGCGATGAACCACACGCAAATTAGAGTCTTGATGCAAGTATAAAAGTCCTCGAGCAATCCCAACAATAATGTCAAGACGTTTTTGCCAGTTCAATAATGCACCTTGGCTTCTGCCTGGCAAAAGGATTTTGGCAGTCAATACACCAAAACTAGACGTTCTATAAAATTTGTTACTACTAGTGTTCAAGAAAATTCGATAAAAATGGAACTATATCTATGAGAAATTTGAATTGAATATTTATGCTTTATGGTCTAACCAATTATGCATACAAACATGTTGGAGTTAATAATAAAGTAGGGACTTACCAAATATGAAGCCATCTAAACTCTTTTTCTCCATGTACTCCAAAATTAGTATTCGCTCATCTCCATCAATACAATAACCAAGAAGCCGTACAAGATTTCTATGCTGTAAATTAGCGATTAGTGTAAGCTCATTTCTGAACTCATCTGGACCTTGTGACGAGCATCGTGACAACTTCTTGACTGCTATTCTTTGCCCATCTTGCAATTGACCCTGCAAATAATATTGTTGAATCCTTGATTTTTTATTTTTTTTCAAAAAAACTTTCAGAGAAAAGGCATAGTTTCAAACATCACACTCCTGTGCTACTAGAATATGTTACCATGTAAACAACACCAAATCCACCTTCTCCAAGTTTGTTATCATCAGAGAAATCGTTGGTTGCAGCTATTATAGTAGGCAAATCAAAGGAAGGCAATGCTGATGATATGTTTACTTGGCCTGCCACATAACTCAAAGATCAGATTCATCAGGGTAGCTTTGGCGATTGTATAGGCAATACAATTCCCTAAAGAAATTAAATCAAAAGGTATTCGACTTGCTTACCTTCAGCCCCATCCCTTATTCCAATGCGATCAGAGATGATTGAATACGGATGTGGATCAGATGAATCAGAATAACTCGTGGAAACCTGTCTTGCACGTTCCCAGTGGGATGGGTTGTTTGAACCTAGAGAATTGCCTGTAAAGTCACCATGATATATAAACAATTGCTCAATACAACATATCTAAGGCAAAACTGCAGTAAACATTTTCTAGCCTCATTGCAATCTAAAGTCATATAGACCGTGTTTATACAAGATAAAATCATGATGATGATACATTCATGCTTTTTCTCGATGAATACAAGAAATGTAATACAGGTTTGTCCATCTACCACACTTTTTGCTATGATAAAGCAATATCTATCATATTCAATCTGTAATCAAAATTCTTATTTCCTCCTCTACAGCTCAGCCATCCATTTACATCGAATTGCAGCATCTAAAGTTTCTTTTGAGAATCATCAGATACTCATGAAAACAAAACTTTCACCAGATTTTATACAACAAGTTGTGAGTCACAGCTATCTGGAATCAGGTTCAGGGTATAGAGGGAGACCAAGGTTATATTTTATTTTGTATGCAATTGCACTACATGCGGACTGTACGACTTGTTAAGGTTATAGCTATGAGTTACTACAATAGTTACATAGGTTGTTATGACATATCATAATGATCCTTGGTGATATATAGTCAACATAATAACTACAAAAAATGACTGAAATATGATAAGAAAAAACTACAAAATATCATCACTAATAGTGCAACTAATTATTTAATTCATTAGCTGATTAAAAATTGTTCAATTTGAATAAATCATGGAAAAATACAAGTACCAGTTTCCGTTGTCTTTGACATGTCCAAGTCTGAGCAAGCAATCCTAGCAGACGCCATGGTGCCAGTTCGTAAAGAGCCTGGGAATCACCATAATAACTCATTCAGAAAGCATACAATGATAGGCTACAAAGATTGTTAGATTTTCTGAAACTGAAACTAATGCCCTTTATTCTTAAAAGACATTACATTACTTCACAAGAAAGTACAAAACCAATGGACTTAGAATGAAACTATTATATTCTGTCTCTCCCTTTATGTGTGTGTGTTGCATGTAAGAATTCATCAACACTAGACTACAATACCTTGCTTTCTTCTATGTCGTTTTCTCCATATAAGTAGGCCTAGGCAGAGCATTAGAAGAAAACCCACCACCAAAGGAATGGTAATAATAAAAACAGTATTTCGATCACTGCCTTCAAAGGAGAAAACAATTCACAAAATTAGTCATATGATCTTGCTGTATACGAAGCATAAGGTCGGAACAAGATGAAGCCAAACCATTGCTTACCAAACTCTGAAGCCGAAAGGCGCACAAACAATTCATCATTTCCTTTCTGCGGGAACGCCCTCAGATCCCACAAGTCGCCGGTCCAAGCCACGCACCCGCTCGGCCCAACCCACGCGTACGCCGAGCAGGAGCAATTCCTCGAGCACCAATCGCGGCACTCGGACAAACCACTCGGCCCTCTGACCGCCGTCGCGTTCGCAGTGTCCGGCAGCTTCACGTGCTGCACCGCCCTAAACTTGTCCGACGCACAACTCAAATTCCTCCTCCTCTCGCACCCGCTCCTGTCATTCGCCACCGCGAAGCCTTCCAGGCAATCGCAGGAAACGGTGGTGTAGATCACGCTGCAGACTCTGTTGGCTCCGCACCTGGAGTAGCCGTCGCATTGATCCTGTGGTACGCTCCAATTAGGGTTCCACTCGCCATTGTCCGAATTCCAACTCCACCGCTCGTAGCTACGAGTGGTCGGGTTCACCACGGCCCGGTTCAGAGTCCTCGAACCGGGCGGTTCGGTCGTGTAGTAATAGGCCTCGGACCCGTTCAAAACGAAGGTGTAATTCAAGCGGCTGTTCTGTACCAAGTCCGGGTAGCCGCTGAACGTGTCGCCGTTCCACGGCCCGGTCCGGAAGACCACCTGCTCCCCCCGCCGGAGGTAGAACTCCGGCACGCCGCCCTCCGCCATCTCGTACACGTAGTCTCCCGGAGAAGGGTCGGTGGCGCTCCTCCACGACACGAGCCTCCGCCGGGATTCCCCGCCGGACCCGAGATTCACCGTACCGAGCTTCATGCCGGGGAGGGAGGTGTCGCAGGGCTCGTTGAAGCTCTGCCACAGCGTCTCGTTGTAGGAGAGGTCGGTGAGGATGAGATTCCCCGAGTCGAGGAGCCGCAGAACAGGGCTTTGGCCGGCGGACGGGCTAGCTCTGCTTGCGTTCCAGACGATCCTATTCCTTCCGGTGGCGTTGTTGCTGAGGAAAAGCTCGCCAGCGTCGTTGAGGGTCAGTTCCCCTCCGGCGAAGGATGGCAGGGAGGCGTTCCTGTTGGCGACCCAAACAACTACTGTTGGATCGACTGCGTACCAGATGCCGAGGTAGTAAGCGGACGACGAACTGCGGCTGAAGAATCCAAGCACGAATACGTTCCTCGCGGAGGTTAAATTCTGCCCACGCGAGATCGACGTGCCCGGCGACATCGTATCTCCTTCATTGACAAACATGAAAAGAAATTAAGATTTTCACTGAATCCTTTCCAAAAAATTAAAAATTAAAAAAAAAAAAATCAAATTTTGAAGCGAAAAGTCTGAGATGCATACCGGCAAGAACACCAAGCGCTTGCAGAAGAACAAAAGGCAGCAACAAGATTGCATGGCTCCGTGTCTTCATGCAGCATCAACCCACCAATTGCTGCTGCTGCTGCTGATGATGATGATGATGCTAAATCTGTGCTCAATGTCGTGGCCCTTTAACCCCAGCAAAATAAAGGGCGGATAAAAGTCAACGCCATTTCTTTCAATGGGAAAACTTCATACGCGGGGGGCACGAACTGAAACATCAAGCTGGGAGGTCAACGCGTCTGCAGCATCTGCTTAAATTTCAGCAAACCAACTCGACTCGTTCAGATGGAGAAAAATAAATAAATAAATAAAAGGGAATTTAGAAAGATCAACGTGCACCAAAGTAGTATGTGAATCCCAAGCCAAAAAAGAAAAAAAAAAAGAAGCAAAAAGCAGTATGTAAATCAGGACGTAATCCATGATTTCCCACAACAGTTCTATCACAAACAGAAGCACCAAACTTTTCGTCAAGTATATATATAATAATAAGAAGAAGAACATACTCAAGATGTGGACGGCTCGATCAATCCAACAAAAAGATAAAATAGAAAGAAAAAAAATATTGAGCTTGTGACAGATTTAATCATTTCTCATTCTGTTAGACTTTTAGATCAGTTTAATCAGAGTTAGAAAATTCTGATTGTGTCTAATGATCTAGATTTAATCAAAGTCTTTAGAGAATTTCGTTTTTCATTGAAGGAAAATATATATGATGATATTCAAAGTCAAGATATGTTAGGTTAATCTTTTGACAACTGTAATTGTTTGTTTATTCAATGAAATAAACTTCATCTCATTTCTGACTTTTAGCTTTGATCCGTGATATTTTTTTCCCTTTTTTTTTTTTGTTAAAGAAGGATATATTCATCATGAAAATAAAATCACTTGAATGACAGAATATTTGCGTGTTGGTGATGTCAAAAGACGTGAGCATCTTGCAATCTTCAAGGCGGGAAGTTGTAAATATGGATAAGAAAATGCTGAAAGTTGAAAGACATGAAGAAAAAAAAAATAATGAGAAATATTTATTCAATGTTCAAATTTTCAAAACCAACATAACAGGATATAAAATGACTTATTTGATATGATATTTCAAAATGCATGTGTTTGGACTTAAATATTTCAAAATTATATAAATATTTTAAAATAAAAAATCAGAAGACTTAATTTAATATTTCTTCAACCAAGGAGATTCTCTTAGCCCCTCAACGAGATTAACTTTGGAAAACTCCATAAAAAAAAACTTCTTCATCCCTTGAAATGAATAGAAGGTTTTAGGATTTTATTTCATCACATTAACTTGAAAGCATGAAAAGCAAATCAAACTAGAGAAAAAAATTTCACTCCTGTTTATTTCTTCAAAAAGATTTAGGCAAAATGGAAACAAAAATCATCTGTGAACAGTGGATGATCTTAAAGGCAAATATTAAAAATATATTAGAATATATAAATTATTGAATTTTTTCTATAAATAATTAATTCAGATATTTTAAATCCAATTTGAGAAATATGAATACATGAATATATAAATAAATGACGCGTATACTTGCAAAAGAGCAATTAAAGAAATTGAAATACATCATATTGATAAAATATAATTAAAATTTATGATTAATTGTTTTCTATGATTGTTTAAAAATCTAAGTACCTAAGTTTATAAAATTTCTCCTTAGTCTCTCACATTTTCAAGTAAATTAAGCAACAAAGGAGCAACAAAAGAATATCAAAAATAAAATGCACATGACACATCATTAACCTTAATGTGGAGCTGATTAAAAAGTCCAAAGACCTCATAGCACTCACCACTAAGATTAAGCATATATATTACATAAGATAGAAAGTATATCTATCAAAATTAAAAGAAATCAGATCTCAAGTTAGATGGAGTATAAGTGTATAACAATTAACAATAACAAAAAAAACTCTGAGTCTTGACTCTCTATCAAATGAAAGAGACGTAAATTGTCAAAGGAAACAAATTGTATTATCAATTCACCACCTATCAGCATTGCTACATAGTCATCACCATTTCACGATGTATCTGCATTGTAAATTTTTTAAAAATATACTTTGTTTTACAACTTATGATTTAAAATAGGCTTAAAAAAATTTGAGGGTCCTTTATATCCTTCTATTGCAGTAGCGATCGCCGCTAACCAAACTTGGGGCGGCTATCGGTTTACCTTGTTGACGAGAAAAGGTATCGTTGAATGCAAAGTTGGCATCTTGATCATCAGATGTGTGACAACGATGTCATTCATTGAAGCACAAATTTGTGTTTTAAGGAATGAAGAAATAATGAGGATAGGGTATTTTGAACAATAAACAGTTTAATTTTCTTTCCTTTATTTTGGATAAATAAGTGAATGGATGGATCTTATTCACTTTCCTGAATTAAGTTAAGCAAGTACACCAAGTAAAGTATTCCTTTCCCTTTCACCTCTCATTCAATGCTTATAGGTTCGCTCCTTCCATCATCTGCTCCAGAGTCATCTCAAGGTTCTTTGTGACCCTTGGCAAAAAAAATTAGGCCTTTAATATTTTTTTTAAAAAAAATTTCTCACCCTTATTTCATTTGGTCTTGGGACCGACAATGATGGGTTTAAATTTTTTTTGAAAAAAAATAAAATATTAATTTTAAAAAATATATTTTATATAAAATTTAGTTTTTTGGCTTTTTGAGATGCAAAATTATTAATTAAATTTTTATATTTAAATTTTGATAATAAATTTTTTCAATTGATAAAATTGCTAAATTATTTAATCTTTCTTGAAATATTGTTTAACGTAAATAAGATTTTATTAATTTTAATTTTAAAAATTTTCTTTTTGCTAAAGCTACACTATAGTTAATAATATTCTATAAGTTATTCATGCATTGGGAAAATAATTTAATTTTTTTATAAGGTTCAATATTTCAAGTGTTATTTTTAATTCTGGATTTATGATTTCTTTTAAAACTTTTAATTCTAAAAATAAATTTAAACCATCAATATCAGATAACATGTCATGTATTAAAAAGTTTTCAAGATTTAAACATTTTATTTTTAAAAACTCATCATCAAACAATTTTAACTTTTCTACGTCATATAAAAAATTAAAATTATCTTTGAATATTTTAAATTGTTCAAACCTACTTTGAAGTGAAGAAATAGCATGATCAATAATATAATTAAAGTAATTAATTTTAAAAGATTATTTAGGTGAAAGTTTTATTCTTATCAAATGTTTGTTTCTTCTACTTACATGTTTTTCCCAAAATTTGATTATATATTCATTTCATTTGTAATCTCTTTGGTAGAAATCACAACAGATATGAATTCATTTTCTCTATAATAATTAAAAAAAGAAACAAGACATTTAACTGATCTACTGTAATAGCAATACTTATATCTTTATATTATAAAAAATTACTAAGAGTATTAACTACAAATAATATATCATACCAAATAACCATACCTAATAAAAATTCAAAATTTTCAAATTCATATGTTTCTAAAGAATTTGCTTCACTTTTTGTTTTAGGATCATCACTAATTTCTGCAAGTTTATTTAAAGCTTCTCTTATTTGTGAAGCTTGATATTTTATTGCTTTAACACTTTCAAGATGACTTTCCCAATGTGTTTGTGATAAGGGTCTAAAAGTTAAATTAGAAACATGGTCGTGCAAAATTTTCCAATGGATATATCTTCTTCTTTTAAACTCATGATATTTTTTATGTATTTCAAATGTGAGACTTTGATTGTATTCTCACCTCCCCTCAAATAAAGGACCACCATTACTCTCATGGTCTGAGCCTCCCCTCAAGCATTCGATCACTATTGACCTACTCTGGGCCTCCCCTCTATTGACCTACTCTGGGCCTCCCCTCAAGCATCCGGTCACTCTTGACCTGCTCCGAGCTTCTCTACCAGCATCCGATCACTCTTGACCTGCTCCAAGCCTTCTCGCAAGCATCCGGTCACTCTTGATCTGCTCCGGGCCTCATGCAAGCATCCGGTCACTCTTGACTTATTCTGGGCTCCCCTGCAAGCATTCGATTATTCTTGACTTGCTCTGGGTCTCCCCTCAACTTCGTTCAAGGTCACCACATATGACATCCGGTCTAGATTATATCTCATACTACTTGTTAGGACCAAAAAAATTAAGATATCTCCACAATGATATAATATTATCCACTTTTGGACTAAGCTTTCATGGATTTATTTTTGGGCTCTACCCAAAATATCTCATACCAATGGATATATTTTCTTCTTTTAAACTCATGATATTTTTCATGTATTTTTAATGTGGGACTTTGATTGTATTCCCAACCCTCACAGTTCATCCCTAGATTATGTGAAGGGAGGTAAATCACGTGGTCAGCTTATAGTCGACCGCCAAATGGCTAATATAAGAGATATTTATTTTTGATGACTTCTATTTATAGTACAATCAAGTATAGCTTAAAAGTATTTTGCTTCTTTTATTTTTTTAATTATAATATTTTAAATTTATTTTCCTAATATATTTATTAACTCATTTTGTATATTATGACCAAGATAATGATTATGAATTTCATCATTTTGAATACATTTAAGGTGTTCTTGCATTATAGGATCAAATTCTATAATCATTTCAATTAAACCTAAAAAAAATCATTGTTATTTTGATAAATCTTCTCATTTGTACCACAAAATGACAAATTATTTTTTGCAAGAATTTTAACTATAACAATAATTTTTATTTATGCATTCTTCCAATGTTTTTTTTCCTTATTTATCTTTTCTTGTAAATTTTGATCATTGATTTTATTTTTAAGCAATCTCATTTCAATATCAAACTAAACATTCATATTTATAATATGTTCACCACTTATTTAATGACTTTTAAGCTTGACACTAAGATTTTTCCAATCTTAACATCCTTCATTTGTTAATTGAATTGTAATTAATTTTTGACTAAATAATTTACAACAAAAGCAAAATATTTATCTAATTCTTTTGAATATATTAGTCATTTTCTATCATATTTTTCTTCATTTGGTAATTTTCAAATGTAATGAATAGAAAAATGTCTAGAATTTTCATCATTTACCATGTGGTAGAATTGTCGTATTTAAGCAAGGGTCGAATTCTGACAAAAGTCGGGGATATACCCTCCCACATGAGGGCCTATTTACCTATCTACATATGGTTGTGGGGCCAGCCGTGTGGAGTGCCCAGGGTCAATGTATAACCTTTTGTTGTATTTAGAATTTTCATCAAAAGAGATATTGATTTATCTAATTGAACATTTTTTAACTAATAAATCTAATAAATTTATATTTATATTTTTCCATTATGCTGAATCATATATATTTTGAATAATAGTTTCATCAATATTATTAAAAAAAATTATCTTCAAGAAGTATTAATTCATCTTCTTTTTAATTATTATTATCTTTTTCGTTAATAATAATATTTGATGAATTAGATTTGTGATTATTAAAAAGTTATTAACAAATTTTTTTTTGTCCTGGAATATTATCTTCTAACAAAAATTCAATTGATTTTTCATTTAAATTTTCAATTATATTATTTTCTTAGTTTTAATTTTTAATATTAGTAATAAATCTATCAAGTGCATCTTTTTGAGATTGAATAAATTCTTCTATTTTTCTTTTTTTTCATACGTTTTGTATATTCAGAATCATATTTTTTAATATATATATATATATATATTTAAATAATAATAAAAAGATAATATATAAGTTCTTACTATTTTATCAAAATAAAATTGCTTAAAATTAAAAGAACAATAAAACCTGACTTATCTTGTGTAGATTCAATCTAATAATATTTTAAAGTTCGATTATTACCCACACAAATATATAAAACATAAATAAATATTAAATTTTATTTGGATCGATTAATTTAATCAGCATAATCTATTAGATAGTATTCATAAACAATTCTTTCTTAATAGATAATCAAAAATAGAAACAAAATTGCATATGACAAGTTAAGCCTATTGATATGGAAACACACTTCAGTGGTGCCTTCCCCATCAGTAGCACAAAAATTGAAAAGAATATAAAAGAAAAGGCGAAGAACATTGAGATCTATATGGCATGTAACATATGATCGAACAATCAAATTTTTTTTTTTTGATAAGTATAAGATGAACTTTGAAATAAAAAAAGGGTCGTAGGCATGCAACTAAATAACTAATCTATCCAAATTATATCTGATATCAAGTATCATGCAAAACCAAATGCAGGCTATTAAAACTATATCCCTTTTGTGATTTTCAAACGATAAAAATGATTGACGACTGAGGATTCCATATACATGACTCTCTGGTTATGCTCGTTTTACCATGGATTTATTTGGAGCGGGTTATGCTACTTGGGTAGCCAATTATGAATTATTTGTAGGTCACTAGGTCAGCATGACACTCATCGGCATTGGATCTGTCCAAGACTGGTTGATTTTAATGTGATTCTCGTGATGAAAGTAAGGGTGACTATAGCATAACTTAAGCCTACCTCAGGTCGGATAATATTAAATTTAAAATAATCAATTTGATTTTATAAAAAAAATTCATCGACTATTAAAATAAATCGAAAAATACTAATTAAACTTGCATTCATGGTAGTAAAAAGTGAAATGCTCGCCCCCAACGTCTCCGTCAGTCTGTCTTAAGATCAACACGGAAGAGATAAATCACGAGGGCTAGTCTAGTTAACTCGAACAATGACTAATATATAAGGGAGGATAGAAATATGACTATTAGTTAGGATTTAACCTTTAAATCTCATGATAATAATATTTCATATATTAATTATCAATTCATTCGTTCGCGAGAACAATTAAATCTGCATTCATTGTGCAACATCAAGTTGCTCAGGTTTTGATTAATGGCCACTATCACCTCACATCAATCATACCATGCTACCAACCAGTCCCTCCATTTGCATGATTTTCTCTTTTTCTTTGGTTGAGTCAAATTGTCAACTATATTTATTAGGTCTTTTAAAATAAAATATATAATAAAATAATAATTAATTAAGTCTTATAAAATAAGATATATAATAAAATGGTTAATGTTACCTAATTGCAAAATGTGATGGAAGAAAATAATAATAATAATAATAATAATAAATAAATATATATATATATATTTGAAATTCTACTTGAGAATCTAATTAAGAAGAAAACAAGGGACAAGTGAAGGTGTAAATGAAAAGCAGCACATAAATTAATTGAGAATTGGACATCACCGACCAGAAGCAACTAGGCATGTCATTTATTAATGTGGACACGCATGCCAACATCAACGTTAAGATTGCCTTGGTGTCGGCAAATTCATTAATTTTTATGAACATGCCAACACATAAAGTCTTGTTTCTGAAATTATAAGCTCAAGTGTTAAAAATAATGGGCTCCAATTTTATTGGGACTTATGCATAAGCCATAATGACTTATGTCTTAAGCTGGTCCTGATATATGCTCCTTCAAATAAATCAAGTATTAGGATTTCCGAATGCTTTGTTTAATTATTAATATTGTAAAGACTATGTAATCATGCTATTATTAATTTTAGATAATTTAGATCTATATAATAGTTTTGATTAAAACTATTACGTTGACTTTTACTATCAAAATTTCAAAAGTAATCCTTTTGTCGTGTCTCTTACATCCCTTGAAGTAGTTATATCCTATAATTAGGTTGATTGAGTAATATCTTGTTCGTATAATATTTTAGGCTAAAAGTGCTACTACATAGACCTAGTTTGTCAAAATTTTAAAATTAACACTTCTATCATGTTCTTCGCAACTTTTAAAGTGTTACATGTTATTAGTTATATTGTGAGTGCTAAGAAGAGGTCACGTAGTAAATTTGGTCAAAATTGTTATATACATCTTAATTGAAACCTCTTTGAAGTCATTCGATGTTCTCACTTATGTTGTTTGTATCCTACAAAGCCATATAAAAGTTTTCACTAAAACTGCTATATATGTAGTTCTACGAGTCATCTTATGTTTTCAATTTGCAATTTTTATCGGTATAAATCCATACATAGTAGTCCAAGAACATATATCTTTATTTTTGTTGTGCTAGATAGCTTTAATTTCTTCACAGCCTACTGAGGGAGTTGACTAGTGTTGCTCTTATGTTAATACTTTCTTTTACCAAGCTGCATAACAATAGTTTTTTTTTTAAAAGTGCACTTTCTCTTTATTTTTTTATATCCAAAATAACCCTTTAATCTAATTTTCTTTCATATACACGAGCCCATCAAGAGGTAGAAGTTTATTAAGCTCACACAGGTGTGCCCTTAGATTTATTGAGGCTTCTTGCCTTTTACCAAGTTAGGACTTGCTCTTTTGCTAAGTAAACTTACTACCTGGTTTGCCTAATACCAACAACCCAAGTTTGACAAATAACCTTCTTTTGAGAGTATAGAGGAAATTTTTAGCTTCTTCGTGCCCTTCCCTTCGTACCTTAACCTAATAAGTTTAAGCTACCATGACTCTCTTCATAACCTCGCTCTGATACCAGGTGGGTGCGGGAGCATCTTCTAATTTACAAAAGAAATAATGCAACAAAAATTGAAGAGAAAATTGTATAGGAATGGTATAGCAACTCTCGAACGCCTAACCTAGAGTACCTTGACCTATCTTCATCTACCAAAGTTACCCCACATCAATTAGCTAATAACCTTGCAGTAATCTACGATCTGTTTATCCTCCAGAATGCACTTAAAGAACTTCAAACAAATCTTGGAAAGGTGTCAATATTTAGAAAAGGAAGTGCAAAGACTAAAAATCGCTTTAACAAACCTAACTGTAGTTTATATCGAGAACAGACCTTTAACAAAACAGGAGGTACGAGAATTGGTTGCTGAGATAGCTGAACAACCAAAACTGGTGGAAAAAGAAGCCTTGAAGCTCACGGAGGAGCTAACAAGAAAGCTAGAAAGAGTGGAGACTCTCCTCCACAAATTGGAAAAGTGGACCACCTCATGAGCAGCTACACCTTGACAAAAGCAACGCAATCCTATAAAGACGCGACAAAGGCAACTGAGCAGATTGAATCCCCCTCAATCGGCTTTGCAAAGGCAGCTACCCAAGGAGAAGCATGTAGTATCCATCCTAACGGAAGAAATCCTTTCTCAGGAGAATCCAATGGGAGACCATGCAGGGACTATAAGCCCAGGGGCCTCTATACTCCAGCCCATGGAGCCTCCCTTGGACACTTCTGGTGAGGACGACTTCTTCGAGCGGATCCAGTACATGTCCACACTAACCGACAATCACTACAACCAGCCCCCGCTATGTGATTCCTATGATACTGATACTGATTGGATCGACCCATTCGCAGCAAAAGATGGTGGGGATCAGACCGAACAATCAGAATTAATTGCCACAGGCGTAGAAATGGAATACCCCATGCTGAGACGCCTAATGGAGGAACAAGAACCATCAGAGCAAATCTACTCTACCAGCACGGTGGTGTCTCCTTACAAACCACCACAAGACACAGCAATGGGTCCTCTAGGTTATCCCCCTGCAACAGCACAAGCTGACCCCGGCCCTTCACAACCCATCTATGAGCAGAGACCCGTCAATGCAAGGTTCAGAAGGGATACAAAAAATGTGTTGGTGCAGTTTGCACTAATAGTCTAACCATAAGTGTTGATGAATGACAAATAGGTTAAGTTAGACTCATGTGTGATCTAACGATTCTACTAAGTG
>JBBUKS010000100.1:6500466-6522073 GCA_038050645.1 Hedychium gardnerianum
GGGGCTAGTCTAGCCAGTCCGAACAGTGACTAGTGCATAAGGGGGGCAGGAACCTGGCTACTAGCCAGGATTTGACCGCTAGACTTTATTGTAACAACACCTCATGCACTAGCCAACGGCTCATCCCGTGAGGACTTTAGTGGTGACATTCAAGAAGAAGCTATAGAGGGGGAAATGAAGGCTGCCCTAAATTGGCTGATGAAGAAGGCTAAAGTCCCATGTAGGAATAAGTGGGGATGGTCTTGAGACTTAGAAATGATTATCTCTACATTGGAGGGTAGGTAAAGGCCTGGAGGCCTTTACGTTTTCAAAAATGACGTATTTAATTTTAAATTGCATGAATATCTTTAGAGAATAATTTAAAAAAATTATAAATACTCAAAAATCCAAGTTAATAGTAGATAATGATATTATTGGTGCAATTAATTTTTAGAGTTTTGATATTTATTTGATAATATATTTAATGAAATTTGATCACCAAGTTAATAAGAAGTCCTAACATGTCAAGGTTGACCTAGGCATGAGAAAAGTCCAGTCAGGTCAAAGTTAACTAGATGACTAGAAAAAGTTCAAGCAGATCAATGTTGACCGGATGACTAATAAAAGGAAAAGTCCAAGTAAATCAAGGTTGACAAATGCTTAGTAAGTGAGAAATCCTAATAGGTCAAGGATGACCTAGGCAAATGAGAAGTCCTGATAGGTCAAGATTGACCTATGCAAGGGAAAAGTCTGAGTAGGTGAAGGTTGACCGAATACTTAGCAAAGAAAAAATCCTAGGGGAGTGAACCTTAGATAATGAAAAGTCTTGAAGGAGTGAACTCTAAGCAAGAGGAAAATCATAAGGGAGTGAATATTAGGGGTAGTAAGAAATTTTGGAGGAGTGAACTCCAAGGAAGAGAAAAATCCTAAGGGAGTAAACCTTAGGTAGTGAGAAGTCTTGAAGAAGTGAACTCCAAGCAAGAGAAAAATCCTAAGGGTAAACCTTAGGTAATGAAAAGTCTTAGAGGGGTAAACTCCAAGTAAGTATGACTAAATATTGCTAACAATGCTTTACTTTACTATTTGTATCTATTGTGCTAATTCAGTATTACAAGAAAGTCTTAGTGGATCAGGTCGATCAGACACTAAGAAGAAAAAGAAGTCCAAATAGGTTAGTTGGACTGGATATTTGGATGGTAAGTAAGGTAAGTCCTGGAGAAGCCTTTTGTTCAAGAAGGTAGTGAGGATGTGTCCTAGTTGGGATAACCTTAGACATAAATCCGATTGAAGAAACCAACGGAGGTTTCTAAGTTGAGATAAGACATTCTTAACTGTCATCTTGATTCATGCATACTGTTATTTGTTTCTAACTTTGTTTTGTAGGATCATTGTGCTAACTTTGTTTTGCAGAAAAACAAAATTTGAGTTGACCGAAGAGTTCGGTCATCCGAACAAGGAGGTTCGGTCGATCAATCCCAAGAAGATAAGCACAACGGGATCACGATCGAAGTCCAAATGGAAACAAAGGAGCAGTCGACTAATTAAGACCGAACCTATTTGGAAAGCACAGATCAGATATGTACGATTAAAATAATAAAGAAAATTTTGGGGTCCAGTCAATTAGACAGACGTTTAGTTGACCGAAAAAGCGGATTACACGGGATAGACTTGATTGGATCGGAGCAAGCATGGAAAGATCAATGTCCAATCGCTTGATAAAATATTCAGTCAACCAGATGGTTCAGTTGGCTGATAGTTTTCAGTTGACTGATAGATTTTCATTCGACTGGATGAAGACTAAAAAAGAAGCCTCGGGATCTAAGTTTTAGTAATCAATTCTTTCATCTATCTCTCCTTTCCTGTTGCTCCGTTCATGCAAGTGCTACTGCTGCTATGCCAAGATGCTCCCTGACAACCTACTCTAAAATATAATATATCTATAAATTCATTATTGCATTTCATTTTATTAGGAGATTAATAAAGTTGTTATTATTTCCTAAGTCTCATAACGATTTCTCTCTTTTTCGAAAGTTTTCGGATAGAGGATATTAGTGGATTGCTCATTCGAAAATAGTTCAAGAGATTGTGGGCCTTGGAGTAGCAGTTGTTGGACCATGAACTATGAACTAAGGCTTGTACTATTTATATGATAAATATAGATTCACTATCTGAGTGCATATTCTTTATGTGTTTAAATTTGGTTTGAAACTCATTTACTGAATGTCTGCAATACGATTAATAGCATGAGAGAACTTGTGATTGGATCACAACTAGTGAGAGTCTCTACATGTGTAATTATGTCTATTGAAATCTTTCCTAGTCAACGAATTAATGTATTCGGACATCATCAATTCTGTAAAACTAGCACGGGTTATACTCCTTGGTCTAACCAAACAGCCGTTACTCACTGGCTGGAGACATTGGGATGTCGAGAGTTAAACGTGGATGCTAGTTATGATAACTAGTTCATTAGAGTGACCTGCTGTAAGACTTCATATGATAGATATGTCTGTGAAGTTCTTACTGCATCTCGAGTGCAAGTTTTCTTCGACTTGAGATATTCAAGTCACCTTAGTCATGAAGGCTTATGCTTTGATATCTTAAGAAAAACATCTCCTTGGAGATGTGAACCTGAGATGATTGAGTATAAGTTGAAGTGTCCGAAGGCATTTGGATAGCCCACGGAGGATTCATCGCTCCTTGCGAGGAGACGTATATCCTATGACCACTTGTCAAGACTGTTACTCAAATTCTTTGGCCAAAACATTACATGTTAAGAGTATTGAACTATTAGACATATGTACAAGTAATTAGAATCCACAGGACAAGTAAATATGACTTAGGCTAGGTGTGACGTAGTTAACCTAGTGGGGACAGACATAATAGACCATATCCTGAACTAAGTGGGTATAAGACGAGTGAAAGGAATGAGACACGACTCACTGTAGCTGTTGAAAGGGTTCAGAACTAGTTCTGGGATCAATTATGATTTTCTGATTAATTGGGGATCATGATGTACTATTAGGTGCTACTCATGATCGATCCATAATTAAATAGTTAGTTATGGATGGCCAAGATAAATTGAGAACCTATTGGGTCACACGCACTACGAGTATCTAAAAGACATAAAACAAGTTTAAGAATTCGATTCTCAGATCAAGAGATATAATTTTTGGTTGGACTAAAAAAAGGACAAATATGTAATATATTTTGTTGGAATGGAAGCGCGGATGGGTCACATCTCTTATGAAAGAGTTAGACCCTATTTAGTTTAGTTATAAACCAACTTGGTTTAGTTGTGAACCAAATCAAGAGGTTAATGGGCTAAAATTTGGTTAAGATATATTGGGTTTGAATTGAGCTTTATCATCAAATCTAATAAGAGGAATATATATATATATACTTGGAGAAGTATAGAGACAATTATTGAATTATATTGTCTTCTTTCTCCTCCCTCTTCTCCTCTCTTTGGCCGGCCATACCCCAAAAGGTCTTCCCCTTTCGTTGTTGAAAATCACAAGGAAGAAGACTCTTCTTCTTTTGTACTTTCTTCTCTTGGATCGCATCTCCTCCATGCTTGGCTAGTACCGATCGGAGGTGAGACTTGTTGCTCAAAGAGTTATCTTGAAGAGCTCGACGTGGATACAAATAGAGGCGAGGTTCAACAACATCGCTCTAGTTGATGCCCTTTCCTTTACGCATCATCCGTAAGGTATACCTAGAGTAAATATTATTCTTAAAAGTTTTATTTTATCGATCATGTTTGCATGAGATATATCCTTGTATGCGAGTGATGTGTGTGATATAATAATTAGTTTTATTATTACTGTTTAATATTTTCCACTGTGCATGTTTTGCGAAACGTGTTAAGCACACACCGTATCGGGCTACCCTACAAACTATAGTTGTTGACCATTCCTCATTCCGCACGCTTGGGTGATGCTTCAGCCGTCCGGAGTTGAGCTCACCCGAACCCAATTCCAGCCTTCTCCTCGAGCAGACTTCCTCCTCGACTTCTCGTCCCTCGGACCACGTTCTTCTTACTCCACCGGTGTACTCTTCCGTAACTCCTCGTCTCTCGGATGCACCGAGCTCGTCAGCTCCCTTCCCATGTCATCCTTCTCGCTCAATGCGTCTTCCACTCTACTTCTTGTATTCCTAAGTCCCTGCACACTTAGACATAAGGCATCAAACAACACAAAGCATTCCTTAACTTGGTTGATTAACATCAAAACTAACCCGGGATACTTACAAGTAAATCAATTTATATTTATTGAGAATGAGTAGTTTATTTTACTTGTCTGTTTTAGCAATTATTGGGATTGGTGACGTCGTCGCTAGTGTGGATGAATAGTGATTCATGTATAATTCGTCATTTGTAAATCATGTACTAGTCTACAAGATGTTAATGAGTTGCAAAAAATATAACATAAAAGAAAATACAAAAATAAAACGTATAGTATTTTTTTATAATTTTTTAATTAAATTTTAAGATCTACAACGAATTTAGGTATTCGTCACAGATTTGACAACAAATCCTTGGATTCATTACAGATTAATGATGAATAAAGTTATTCGTTACAGATTTAGCGACGAAATCGTGAATTCGTCGCAGATTTAGAGACGACTTTAGCAACAAAAAATAATTCGTCGCAAAAAAACCTGAAATCTTGATTCACAACGAAAATGCTTTTTGCCCCAGAGTTTGCGACAAAATCGGTTTTCGTCACCAAATTTGGGACGAAAAGCATTTTTGTTGCTAATTTGGTGACGAAAACTTGATTTCGTTGCCAAATTAGCAACGAATTTGGTGAAGAAAATGGTTTAATCGCCAAAACCCTAAATTTTAACCAAATCCCAGATCTCATTCTCGTAAGCTTCCTTTCCCCTCTCAACGACGGCGATAGCTTTGGTGATGATGACGAACGAGTAAGTTCCCCGATCTCCCCTCTTTTTTCCACTCAACTCTACTAGACCGGTTGCGGCCGGCCTTGGCTGGGCTCGCCCGACTGCGGTCGGGCTTGATTGCGCTTGTCAGGCCTCGACTGGCCTCGCTTAGGCTCGGCTGGCTACGACCGACCTTAGCTAGCTACGGTCGGCCTTGCCTGGCTCGGCCGGCTACGACCGACCTTGCTTGGCTCGGCCGGCTACGACCGGCCTTGGCTAGCTATGATCGGCCTCGACCAAGCTCTATCAGACTCATCCAGGCTTGGTCAGACTCGACCGGGCTCGGTTGGACTCGACCGGGCTCGACAGGCCATGGGCAGCCTTGGTTTGGATTGGGGATGGATGGCCGCACCTCGCTGGCCTTGGTTGGCCGCGCCTCGCTGGCCTTGGCTGGCCGTGCCTAGATGGCCACGCTTGGCCGCAAGATTGTTGACTTATATTTGTTTGTAAACTTTTATATTTGATTGTTGACTTCATAATGTTGTTTGTGCAGGTCTATATTTGACGTGTTTGAAACGACACTCATCTTTGTTCACCTTTGTTAGGTATACCTTCACTCGTTACTTTAATAATGATAACATTAGTCTACTATCTCATGTTTCCATTTTCTTTGTTATTTATGTTTCTTCATTTGTATGTGAACTAATTATATATTAATCATTAGTGTACTGTCTAGTTTTTATGTATAGTAGTTTTTATTAATATTTTAATAAATTAGAAATAAGCAAAATGCAGAATGAAAGAAATTGGATGTATAAAAAGAATTTACTTGAACATTAGGGTTTAATTGATGAGTTTATAACTAGGTTGGAATAATTTTTGAATTTTGCATCTATTAATGTTGAGTATATCGATGACAATAAGATAAGATGTCCGTACAAAAAGTGTCACAATGATAAATTTTTAGAGTATGGTAGAGTTTTAGAACATCTTTGTAGATTTAGTTTTACCGTGAATTACTATAATTTGACATGTCATGGTGAACCGTTCATATTTGATGAGGATTATGGACAAAACATACACGTATTAATTAGTGGGGATCAGAGTTATTGTGATCAATTAAATTCATATCAGAGGATAGTAATTGATATAGTGGGTCAAAATTTCATTCATGAATTGAGTGGTGCAAGTTCCAATTATCCTCCAATAGTTTAACAAATATTTACTATTTATGCATCACTGTTGGAGGAGGTAGCAGTACCAAGTGTTGATGAAAATGCAAATAATAAAGCATATGAAGTGTTGAGTGCTGCAGATGAACCAATGTGGGCTAGTTGTGACAGTCATTCTAAATTATCTCTAACCACAAGATTGTTGAATGCCAAGGGAGAGCATAATGTGTCCGAAAATTATTTTAATAATTTTATTCAAGTTATTGGAGAGGCATTACCGCGTGATCACATAATGCTCAATGATTTTTACAGTATGGAAAAACTTGTGAAAGAATTATGTCTTCCGATGGAAAAATTGATGTTTGCAGAGATGGTTGTATGCTATATTAGGGAGATGATGAAGATGCAAATGTTTGTAAATTCTGTAATCAAGCTAGGTACAAAAGCATCAGAAGGAGTCAACATCAACGTAAATCATACACTCAGTTGTTTTATTTGCCTTTAACTCTTAGGTTATAAAGGTTTTATGCATCAAAGATAACTGCTGAACACATGACTTGACATGCAAATCATCAATAGAAGAGGAGCTAATGTATCATCCATCAGATGTAGAGGCATGAAAAAAATTTGATAGAACATATCCGAAATTTGCAAAGGAGACTCGAAACATTAGGTTAGGTCTCTATACTGATGGATTTGCTCTATTTGGCAAATCAAGAAGAAATTATTCTTGTTTGTCAGTTATCTTAACTTCGTATTATCTTCCACTTGGGATGTGCATGAAAACACACTATATATTTTTAACATTGGATGTGCCTGACTCGTAAAATCTGAATAAGTTAATAGATGTTTATATGTAACCACTGATTGCAGAGCTGAAACAACTATGGGATGAATGTTTTCCTACATACAATGTTCATACTAATCAAATGTTTATATTAAAGGTTGCTCTTCTTTGGACCATAAATAACTTTCGATTTATGGTATATTATAGAGTTGGAGTACCGTTGAGATCTTAGGATGTCCAATATATATGGAGAGATCAAAGTCAATCAGATTGAAACATGGAAAGAAGTCGGGTTATTTTGATTGTCATAGACAATTTTTACCATTAAATCATAATTTTAGAAGGATATAAAGAAGAATTTACTAAGAATAGAATTGAAAAAAAATATATCTGCCATTAAGATTAACAGGTGGACAGATTTGGTACAGAGTGTTTAATTTTTTATTTGTTATTGAAAAGTCACATGGTATAATATATGAATATTGAATTACATATAAATGGACTAAATGGAATATATTTTGGGATTTACCGTATTGAAAGAGTCATTTGATTCATTATAATCTTGATGTAATGCATATTGAGAAGAATATTATTGATAATCTGATAAATATAATTATGGATATTACTGGAAAAATGAAAGACAATCTGAATACAAGAAAAGATATATGACTCCTTTATAAATGACTCAGTCTTGATGTCGATGAAAGTAATAGGGGACCAAAGACAAAGACAGTTTAAACATTGAATAAGGATCAGAGACATGTTGTTTGTGAATGACTGAAATCATTAAGATTTCTTAAAGGTTATGATTCTAATCTTGGGAGATGTGTCGATATGAAAGAATGTAAATTGATTGATTTAAAAAGTCATGACTATCATATAATCATGGAAAGATTCATTCCTTTTACTTTTAAGGAACTCTTACCAAATTTTGTTTGAGGTGACATTACAGAGTTAAACATTTTTTTTTATCATATTTGCTCAACAGTTTTAAAAAAATCACAAATGAAGGCATTAGAAAGAGACATTTCAATCATTTTGAATAATTTAGAAAAGATATTTCCAACCTCATTTTTTGATTCCATAGAATATCTTTTGGTTTACTTGTCATATGAGATCAAAGTTGGAGGTCATGTCCATTTTTAATGGATGTATACATTTGAAAGGTAAATTTTTTATTTTCTATAATTTGTTATGAATGCATAAAAATTGACTAATTTTATTATTTATTAATATCTAATATAATTTATTATATTACAATTAGATTCCTATATCATTTTAAAAAATAAAAAATAAGATACATGTTGAAGCCTCTATTATTAATGCATTCATTGTGGAGGATGACGAGGATGTATAAGAGATTGGGTTGAAATAAATCATAAGAGATTGTATAAGAGATATGAACCATTTGTGTTGACACAATAAGCGATTCAAGTATTCTATGTTTCATATCCTAGTTTGAAACGTGACAAAATTGATTGGTGAGTTGTTTGTAAAACGAAAGCACGAAAAAAATTGAGGAACGTTGGGAAGACATTGCATATCAACAAGAGGAAGTTGCGAATACTTTTCTGACCCAGGAATATATTATTTCAACGTTACGAGATCTCAGCGGAGTAGTGATATATAAACGTGGATGCAAGTGAAATTCATGAGAATGATGATGAGGATGAGGAGGATGAGGACGATGAGGATGAGAATAACAATGACAATGAGGACTTTGATTTTTGTTGATGGGTAAATTTTGTTATCTTAATATAACAAAAATATGATATTTTATTTTCATATAAGGTAATATTTTTTTATGAGTAAATTTAGTTTTAATCTGCAAATTTATAAAACTTGTAGCTCAATTAGTTATCTATATATTGTCTCATTCTTAAATTTATATATTTTATTTGTTAATGCTTTGTATTTTTTTCTATAGGTCATTAAAGGTGGCATCTTATCATCGCAGGTTTCGTGCACTCTCTCATCTTTTAGCAAATATGATAAGTTTTTTCATGTTCTTCATTATGCATCAAATTTTTATTTACTTTATTCTATTTTTGAATTTTGGTTGACAATTTCGACGGGGTGGTAGTAGACGGAGTTCTCATAGCCAGTTTGATTCAACACTTGGCACTGTATCTATGTCCCCCGCTGATCAGGCAGAACTTTCCCATGCACATTCGCCAATCCCTTCTCATTCACCTTCATCAGTACCTTCGTCGCTTTAGTCGCCAGTACCACATAAGTTCCTTCTGCTAGACACTCGGTTGCTGAGATGCAAGACACTCGAGAGTCTATAGTCCTTTGCGGAGATTCGTAAGTATTAAAAAATATTTTATTTTTTCAACTATCTTAATTATTTAATATTATTTATTTGTAACTTTATGATAGGTTTAAAAATTATATATGTGTTATTCACAAGATTAATAGAATCATGAATAATTATTGGAGAGGGGATTCAATGACATATATAAGCATTCCAGCACCCACAAAAAAGCTCTGATGGAGCGAGTTTAGGATATATCCCCTTCATTTTATATATGAAATAAAAGTGAATATATAATCTTTTTTTTTCCATTGCAACGATCATTCACTTGGGACTCTAATGAAAAGTTGGAATAAAGAGGATTTTAAAAAAAATGTGGCGATCACATTCGATATGTACTGAATCATGCTAAAACTAGGAGAGAAAAAAGTCACGCTGCGTCATTGAGAAAAATTGAACTAGGATCTCTAATTTTGGGGCAAACAAAGGAGTCAATAGAATAAAGCAAATCAAGCTTATAATTCTGGAGACTCGTCTGCAATATATGCGGGATGCTCTATCAATATCGATGAGCATACACACATATTGGTAATTTTTTAACTCTCCCACTATTTTTTAATCTATTTCAGACTATTAGATTATTTCTAATAATATTTTTTTAGACCAAGGAAATGGGGTGGGAGCCATTATTTATAAACACTTTCGCCTGCACATTTTAAAAAAAAGACAAGACTTGGAGCGGGGAAAAAGCTAAAGTAATTAAGATTTGGATTAATCTTGGATCTTAATTTATAACTTACATTTTATTAGTTATTGTAGATTTAATTTAATTTTTCTCATGACAATACAAGAGAAATATAATGAACTAGAGCTAGCACAGAGAAGTTCAAGTGCTAGTGATGATAATGAAGGATCTAAGTCGTCTATTGGTAATAATTTGGATTTATGGTTGGAGGCGAGTGAGAGACCGAAAGGAGGAAGGATATTGAAAATGAGTTTTTTTGAGTAGAACCCATAGAGTTGCTTGTACATTTTCTTCCACCCCACCAGCAGTAACGACACAAATAAATAGCTTGACTGAAGATATTAGCAGTTTGAAAGACATAATATTGTAAAGGGATCGAGAAATGAGAGAAATATACCGACAACATGACTTTATAATGCGACATCTTCAGTTAGGGTCTGGTCTAAGTCAGATGCCTCCCGGTTCTAGTGATGATGGTGATGATGATTCTTCATAAATTTGTTGTGTATGAATGTTATTTGTAAACTTTGATTTTTGAAATTTATTATTTTATTAAGTTTGTGAATCCTTCATTTTTGTAATTTTGATTAGTACTGTTATTTTGTTTCGAACAGTGTTGATGAGGCCAAGAAATGTGATGGTTGGAAATCCACGTCAGAATAAGTAAGTCTTTACATATTTATTTTTGTGTTAGTTTATAAGGATTTTCTTTTTATTAAAAGTGATCCTTTTTGTTTATTTGTTTTCTCATGCAAGAAAAGAAAAGGAATAAGTTTGGAAGGAGAAGGAAGTGTCTACTGAGGAACCAAAGGTCGATGATCTTTTTTTGTATCTTTTTGACATTTTGAGACATTTGATATGGGATATTGTCATTTGGATATTATGACTTAGAATAATGTTTAGAATGTTGGATATGATGACTTGTTTGAAAAGATTTAAATTGGTTTGTTTGATATGTATTTGTATTTGTATCGTTATATGTTGTATATATATGATGTAATGGAAACTTATTGTTGTATAAATATGATGTGTTGTTGTATTCATTTGTATATTTATTTTTTAATTAAACGGGTACTGATTATATTTGTATACGTGATAAAATGCAGAGTTTATGTTAAATCTACGATGAAAATCAAATTCATCGCAGATTTGCGACTACTAACTTATTCGTCATAAATTTACGATGAAAATTATTTTCGTCGTAAATCTATGACGAAAATTAGTTTTCGTCGTAAATTTGCAACAACTTTGGCAACAAAAAATAAATTTGTCGCAAAATTTGCGACGAATTTTCATTTTTTTGTCACAAAATTTTGCAATAGCTTATTCGCGACAAAAATATTTTCGTCATGAATTCATTTTGCGACAAAAAAAATTTTAAAAAATTTATTGCAAAATTCGTCCCAAATTGCCCCTTTTGTAGTGTATATACTTGAATGTTGGGTTATAATTGGAGGAGGACATGAGTAGAAGATCAGAGTTACAGAAATAAGGATGTTAATTAAAATAAATGTATGGGCATACAAGGATGAATAAAAATATTAAAGAGAAAGTTGGGATTGCACCTATTGAACTGAGGAAAAATTCTGAAAGACACATTTAAGATGATACAAATATATACTTAGATAACTAATAAATATTTTTATTAGTCAATATAATATTATGACAAATATATACATCAAATCAAATAAGAAAGAAAAAGATCAATTGATTAAAAATAACCCATGTTTTCATTATCCTCAAAAGATGTCCTATTTCAACAAAATATTTTTAAAAATGTTCTATCATATTTTTCATCTCAAAAATAATTTTATTATAAAGAAAAATTAATCAAAATCACAGTAACTTGATTATAATCGCTATTAACTTTGTCAAAATCATTCCAAGCTACAGTTTATATGATTAATGCATATTCGAAATGTCAATTTGTATTTGTTTAAGTGCATTTACTTGTAGATATTTTTGCTAACTAAAACATTATATTTTGATTAACATTCTTACAGCTAGTCTGCATTACTAAGGCTAAACTTTATTTCGCCATTATAAATAAAATGAGAAAACACTAAACCATAAGCCCTAAACTATAAACCCCAAAGCCAAAAAAATAATAAACTCAAAATCCCAAACTATAAATAATTGACCCTAAACCCTAAAAATTAAACCCTAAATAACCCTAATGGCCTAAATAACCCTAAACTCTAAATCACTCCAAACCTCAAATAAACCCAAACCCTAAAATAGGCCCATACCTCAAATAATTCTAAAATTTGAGCAACGAGAAGAAAATTCAAGTATCATGAAAACCAGGAAGAACACAGTAAAATGCAAAATATCATTAAATATTTCATTAACTTCTAACCATATAAATTAATGTTGATGTGACGAAAATTAAGAATTACTATTGGTCTCCGAGAGGTCTTGTATCTTTCTAAAATATTCATGATATCAAGATAGTCAAACTCTTGATTACATGAATAATTTTGTATACCATATTTTTCATTGGCTAGTATTATTTCAACTGTTATATGCTACTAGATAATCAATGAAAAAGTTAATAAGTTGATAATTTCTCTACGAATTCATTTCTCGCTACTTACAACTATAATCTATCCCTAATCTCACAAACCCTAAATAATATATATCATAATTATCAACCTTTATATAAAGAATTGTAATTAACAAGTGCAATTTTAACAAAGATAACTAAAAAAAGTAAATCATTTTGTTATTGATTTATCTTGTCACTTCTATTGAAATTTCTAGACCGAGAAAGAGAAATAATTAAATGTCATTGTTTGTTTTGTGTAGAGTGTCACTTAATGAAATGAAAATTAAACTTTAGTTATGACTTTATAAGCATGATCTTCTTCTTGTTGTCATGAATATTGGTTTGAGAGTTTATTGATAATAAACAGTGTAGATAATATGTGTCATGATCTACTATGCGATGACAATTTAAACTTTTCCTCAGACTAAATATAGTTGATGTTGAAAGATAAATGTTTCGTATTGGTTCTCAAAATTGTGTTGCCTGTGTTTCACTTTGGAAACTAGAAGGTCGTTTTGGAGCAACTTGAAGGTGGCAGTTATGGTTGTCCATTCGATACAACCCTTAGTTAAGTTCAAAATCAAATAGGTTTATTCATCATCCTCGTGCGATGTGTGTAAGGTTTGATTTCGATCTAACCAGTAGCATCCTTAGATCCTAGTTTGGCTATCTCACGAACCATTGGAATATTAAAGCCATAAACAATTTGGTGCACTGCATTGGCGAGCTAAGCTCATTACTTCTCATAGACAATTGGTAGTTTTCCAACACTCAAAGTTGATTTTAGTTTAGAACCTAATAAAAATTTATTAGTGACTTGATTCTAGTCTAGGGTGACATTTCATATTAATATCAAGTTCTAAATATTGTCTTGTAGATTATAACATAATAGCTCTGATTTGATATTTAAGGTCTTGTTTACTTGAGAAGACAGAAATAAAAATTATAAAAAGATTTTCATGATGAAAAACATTCCTCTATTTATTTTGTAAAAAGGCAGATTTACGAATTCGTCAACGGATCAAGCTAGGTCATAAGCAACAACTACAATGAGAAGTAATAGAATCTAGGAAGTATTTCCTTCGATGCAAATTTACTTTGATGCAAGGGGATCACTCGGATCCACCTACTTTCATTTTCGAAAAAATAATGGTATATAAAGCCACACTAGCAATACCAACAATATAAGCATTTTGCCAGCATAATCTGTGCACATGGAGGCTAGGTTCCCACACAAACAATTGAATCTCGCTTAATCTAGCAAATTATGACAAGAGTTGCTTATAAAACTTCCCCATTTCTGTTTCTACTCCAGAATAACATCATAAGCCAGTAAGAGGTTCTAGTTGATCTTGAAATTTCCTAGTACCAATCAATAATTAGACAAATCTTTTGTTTAGCTAAGATTCTTGTATCTCGTTGTCTGCGTTATAATAACTTGAACTATTACAATATAGTCTTGTTTCCTCATCCTCAGGAGGCAACTTTGAAGTCCAAAGTCGGAGATTGTCCCTTAGCAGTTGTATGATCAAAGCGCTATCTTGATGTGGCTCCTCACTTGAGTTGTCTTGCTCTGCAATTGCAAGATCAAAAGCTTGCTTTGCCAGATAGCATGCCCTAAAGAAATCAACAAGCCATAAAGATAAGAGCAGAGTCAACCAAATAATAACAGAAGTATAATTTGGGAAGAAGGCATATATACCTGTCAGGAGAATTTAGGATTTCGTAGTACAATACTGAAAAATTTAGAGCCAGGCCGAGTCTAATAGGATGAGTTGGAGGCAAATCAATTTTGGCTTTCTCATAGGCAATCTATGGAGATGGAAAATATTAAAAGTAGCCATTAAGAATGCAAGATGTAAAAGAATAAGTTGTCTATAATGTTTTAAAGAATGCAGATCGGTATCCAAGATGCTAAAGATAAAGGTTATAGGATCTTGACATGCCTCATAAGCTTTCATTGATTGATCAGCTGCTTTTTGTTTTTCTTCTCCAGTCTTGAACTCTGCAAGGTAGCGAGAATAATCGCCCTTGCTGAGAAAAAAAACAAAACCTTATTAAATATATCTAATTCTTACACATAAAAGGGAAATGTTGCATTTTCTTGAGAACATGACTTCTGAAATCTTCTGGGAAACAATGTTACGTTTTTCTCAGATGGAAGAGAAAGGGAAAGAAAGAAATGATAGGAAGGAGGTGAAGCGAAGTTCCCGTCCTAGTTACTTCTGAGTGAAAATACAATCAACTGTATGATTGGCTTGCAAACTTACCAACCCTTCATCATGTCGGACTAAGAGAACCTTTGTTACTAGGTACCTTTTCAGGGTTTGAAGTACTATTGTAATTTGTAAAACGAGTATTGTATAGAAACAAACACTGATATTTGTGCATCACATTCTGATTATTTTTGAGGGAAAATTGATCGAGCCCATCATAACTTAGCAATCCTGCACATGGCACCATATGTTTCATAATTGCACATCTTATAGTTTTGAGTCATAGTTAACAATATATAATGCCTTTACTCGCTAGTCCACAGAATATATTAATTCATAACTTCATGTCTAATCATCAAACTTTTGTTTCAGTTCTTATTGATTGTAATGAACCCCCTTTCCCCACTGTTGGAGCTTCATCAGTGAACCAACACCAACATAGACTGATTAAATTGGGAACAAAATTTAAATAATTCTATGCTAACTAGGCACGATTCATGGATACTGTGTCATTTTAAAATGATCATAATGTCACTTACAATCTTGTAGAAGTACATGAATCAAGAAAGTGTCAATGCAATTCCTTAGTCACCAAAAGCAAAGCAACTCTAGATACACATAAGCAATCAGAGAAACAAGAATAAGTATGCTCAACAAAGCTTGATTTGGTGGCATAATCATCAATTCAAATTAATAACTCGATGATAAGTAGAAACAATTGTAAACCAGCCATCTGGGTAAAAACTTTAGAAGATTGAATTAATAGACAAAGTGGTAAAAAAATATTTATTATAGAAGCGCATAACTGGGACAAACAAACAATCTTGCATAGAAAAAGGAAAACAGATAAACAAACTAAGCCGTTCACTAGGCCTTTTCCTAAGTCATTATCATGATGATTAAACAATTTAAACCTATACAAAGAAGTTGTATGCTATATATATTTCCTTTTTGCACACAGTAAGAAATTTTAATCCTCGCCAACATTTATGACAACTAGTTTGTTTCAGTTCCCTACTCTAACTTTTCAAATTTGCGCCGCCTCACAATTTTATTCAACTTCAAAATTTTGAAACAAGAACTTGAAAATAATAGTAAGTTTGGCTAGTTGATAATTAGCATAATGTTTGAGAATAATATGCTTACATTTTGTGATAGAAAATTGTTGGTTCAGTACTTCTCGAAGATGGGATAAGATGTTGGTCAATGAGGGCCAAAATTTCATCACAAATCCGGACCAGTTCTTCTTCTACCTTCTGCCGATAGTTTTGGATTAACTTAACACTCTGCTCGTTGCTGCTGGACTCCTGTTTTTGCTCAATCAATGACATGATGCGCCATGAGGTTCGACGAGCTCCAACGACCTTCTTGTAGCCCATTGAGAGGAAGTTTCTCTCCTCTGCTGTTAACTCTACATCAAGCTTGGCAACTTTCTTCATGTTTTCAACCATTTCTGTATCAACATTACAGATCACAATCACAAATTTACAACAAATAACAAAATTCAGACCCATAATCTTAACCACAAAAATACCCATCAGGAACATCAATCGGATTAAAGAGTAACATGATAAAAAGCCACTAGGGAACGACAAAAGTACTCTATAAAAAATTGTAAAAATAATAATAATAAATAAAAACACAAAAGGCGGCACCTTTCCCATTCAAATCGCTTAATCCCTTAAAAAATAATAAAAGTGGAGTAAAATCACACATATTTACTCCGAAACTAAAAGGAGAACCGAAAAATGAACATGTCTTAAACAAACAATAGCAATCTGAAATGAAAAGATAAAAGTACGAGATTTAGGTCAAAAGAAATATGACGAAGGAGAGGCAGATAGATTAAAAGGAAGAAAAAAAAATCACCATCATAGCGCTCGGCTTTCTCTGCGAGTTTGGCGAGAAATACGAAACTTTCCTTCTCATTCTCCATGTCGAAATCGACTGCACGGAAGAAGAACTCGAGGAATTTGAAGAAGGAACCGTCCCAAACAACTTGTGACGCTCCTGGCGGATTCCATAAAAAGAGGAGAGTTTACTCTATTGAGCCCGATACAGGCGGCCCATGTCTCTCCATCAAATTCGGCATTTTATGAAATCACGCCTCTAATATTTCATATTTACTAAATGATGCTCTATTTAATTTTTGCTGTATGTCTGTAAATTAACTTCAGAAGAAAAAAAAAATACAAACCCCATAAATAAATATACATAAAAAACGTAATTTACAAGTTAATTTATAAATCGGTTTATGCTTACTATCAACTTGATCTTAAATTTAGAAGGAATTTCAAAATGAGAAGTAAAATTTTAATAAAACTTAATAGTATATGACTTGGTGGACAAAAAAAAAGGGGGGGTGTGATTTAATAATTTTAAAAAATATAAGGACTTGATTAAATGATCATGGCAACTAAAAGGTGATTTAGTACTATAAATGATTGAATCCTTGAAAGTATGACTTTTCCTAATTTTTATTTATAAATATAATAAATGTTGGTGCAATAATGGTGGTAAGTAGTTGTATTTGATCGATGTTTGAAGGATGAATTTAAGTTAGATGAGTAAAATAAATATTGGAGCTCACAAAATTAGCGACTCGATGATGATTTGGCTCGACCAAGACAACATGCTCAATTTCTTGAAGGCTCAATCGAGTTTGGAGTAGATTTAATGAGGCTTTTGAGGGATTAAAAGACAATAAGCATTGAGGTAGTGTCAAAGTATCTTGTGTAGCTTTGACTTGGCTTGATCAAGTTGTTGGCTGATGACTCAAAGTTTTGTTAGAGATTAAAGAAGGATGATATAAGATATTCGAGGAACTACATATGAAAAGCATCAAGACTCAACATTGAAGATTGCAGTTAAATTAAATTTTTATGTGAGTTATGAGAGTTAAGAGGTAGTTATCTTCCGTTTAGCGGATCATCAATGAAATATTTTTAATCAACTAAGCAGTTGAGTGATTGAGTTCAATCAATCGACCGAAGAGCTAACTCCGCCTTAGGATTCATAAACAAAATGTATTTATTCAAAGCCTAATCAATTAGATTGTTGACTAATTAAGTTTTAGTTGATTAAGGAGTTCGAAATAATGAAAAAGTTTAGTATTCATGCACTAATTATCAATGTGTATATAAAAATATATATCATCTATGAAAAATCACAATGACACTTTTTATTTTTGAAATAATATAAATGAATTATGTTAATTGTTATATTATGATCACTTTATTAAAAAATTATAACAGTCTAACCCTTTTTTAATAATTCTAAACTTGCTAAAGAGAATATAGACAATTTAATTAGGCAACAACAAGTACAATTTATTTATGAAATTCACAAAACAACAAAACTTTTTTTTGACTAAAGGTGATATTTTGTATTATGTCATATTAATTATATCCTAAAAAATAATTTAATAATATTTTCTTTTCTTTTCCTCATAATTCTACTATAAATATCTCCCTCCCAACTTCTTTGATCTATCCAAAATCATCCACCAATTCATAGAAATGGAGAAGACTTTCCTTCTGAGCTTCCTCCTTCCAATATTTTTGAGATTCTCAGGCAAGAAATCCACAAATATTTAGTTTCTTAATTTCTAATCATTCTTTTCAAAGGATCAAAAAACTATTTTTTTTATTTTTTATTTTTGTTTTTGAGCTAAAAGATTTAGTTCATCGATATACTCTGTTTATGTGAAACAGAAACTTCGTCGGCGTCAGGCTCCGGCGCCACCTTCACCTTCAAGAACAACTGCCACCAGACCATTTGGCCTGCTACATTATCCGGGAACGGCCTCGCCGTCCTCGCCGGCGGCGGCTTCGAGCTCGCCCCCAACGCCTCCGCCTCCTTCTGGGCTCCGCCGTCCTGGTCCGGACGTTTCTGGGCCCGCACCCGCTGCCTCTTCGGCGATCCCTCCTCCGCCTCCGGTTCCTGCGCCACCGGCGACTGCGCAGGCGCTCTCCGCTGCGCCGTCTCCGGCGCAGCGCCGGCCTCCCTTGCGGAGTTCACCCTTGGCGGCACCGACGACTTCTACGACGTCAGCCTCGTCGACGGCTACAATGTCGGCATCGGCGTGCGCCCCTCGGCTGCGCCGACGGCGGAGCGGAGGTGCCGGTACGCTGGGTGCGTGGCGGACGTGAAGGCCCGGTGCCCGGCGGAGTTGCGGTTGGCAGCCCCCGGAGGCGAGACGGTGGCTTGCCGGAGCGCGTGCGAGGCGTTCGGAGCACCGGAGTACTGCTGCAGCGGGGCGCATGCGACGCCGGAGACGTGCGGGCCGACGAGGTATTCCCAGCTGTTCAAGGCGGCGTGCCCGGCGGCGTACAGCTACGCCTACGACGACGCCACGAGCACGTTCACGTGTCCTGCCGGAACCTCCGACTACCTCATCACCTTCTGCCCTTCGCCGGAGGACGGCCGGAGCCAGAGCTAATCTCTCTCTTCCGGCGGACGTGTGAAAACTGGCCTACAAAATTCTAAATTTGGCATTAAAAATCTAAACATTTTTTGCACTTTAATTTCCTGAATAATGATTGCCTTTATATTCAATTCTCAATTTGAGATATTTCAGATTTCATCAAAATTAGAGGGATTTTACATTTTTAGCACCGAAAATAATCCAATCGACCCGATATTTTATTTTAAATTTCGAAGAATAAATTAAAAAAATCTTAACATCTTAAAAAATCTCTAAAAACCTAAAACCGACCAAACGTAATATGAAAGCCTGTCAATATTAAAAGGCAAATACATTTTTTTTTTTAAAAAAAAGATGATAAAATGAAAAGGTTTTCTTAAAAGAAAAAACGAAATGAAAAAGTTAAGGGCGAAAAAGTAAAATTCTTTTTCTCTTTATACCGTTGCCACTGAGGCAGTTCACGGTATTGTAGCTTTTCGTTCCCACGTTCTTCTCGCTCCTTGTTACTTTCTTTATTTAAAAAGTAAAGTTAGTAGGATCTTTCTTAACATTTTGTTGTTGTATTTTTTTTTTTGACAATTATATATTTTCCTAACAGGTTGATTGGACTAGACAAGTTGAAGTTGAGTGAGTCAAGTAGAATAAGTGAGTCAGGCGAGTCGAACCAGAGTTTGAACAAGCTCCTCAGCATGATGTTACTCACCTCCCGAGCTTCAATTCCAATCACTATCAAATCTCTAATGTTGCTCATCGCTACTCAAAATAAAGTTAAGATGTTCAAATATTTTTATTTTTTTCGATTCGATTTCATAAAAAAAATTTATAGATCACTAGATAAATCTGGGAAACATATATGAGCCACGAGGAACGATCCAGCACCACGAGTAGATCAAGCACCGTAAATATTTATTTGCACTATGTAAAGATTAAACTCTCATTATTCGAGAAATTCATTCTTTTCTTTTTCATCGCATCAAACTCCAATTGTTGCTCCGCGCTGTCAAGACTAAAGAGAAAAAGAATAAGATCTTTATAAAATATTAAAAAAAAAAAAAAGAGATTAACTTTTATTTTTTACCTTATTAATTATTATAAAATATCAAATACAAAAGATATTACACATGTAACAAACTGTTCAAAAGACATTTTAGACTTTTTAAGACTCTACGTATTAAGAATATACGCTAAATATTAAAAATATTCTTTAGAAATAATAAATAAATACTATTTATTCACGTTCATATCTAAAAAAAATTAATTTATCGTTTTGATAAACATTTTATTATTGTAAAAAAATAATATTTTAAAAACAATTATATACTTTCCTAACCGGTTGATTGAATTAGGCAAGTTGAATGAGTCGAGTGAAATAAGTGAGTATTGGGAAATTCGTTTTTTAAAAGGGAAGCACTATATTATTCATCTAGATAAATGAAGTCAAAGGTGATTTTATTGATCCCAGCATTCCTCATCGTCAGTCCTACAGTAAAATAAACAGAGATACATCACCCTAGAATTGTACTTGTATTTGGTGGGACCTGAGTGAACGCTTTTATTACGATAAATAATTGTAAAGTTTAATTTGCAAATAATAAATATATTAAATACATAAATAAATCAGAAACAATATATTATATCAATAAAAAGTTAATAAATATTTGAAATAATTATATAAACATCATTCGTTTAGCTGTTTTAGAGATAAAAATATTTATCAAATTTGTATAATCTAATTGTCGGACTATTTTTTTCTCAATCAACAACATTACTAACACATTTAGTCTATCCAATGATATTGTTGATCGAAGATAATTCGTGATTAACTTCAACTTCGAGAAACTTCTTTCTATTGATGCAACTATTATTGGTATGGTTAACAAAATCTTATAGGCAATAAGTATTTAGGAATAAATTATTCAATTTTGCCAGATGTTGTAGCATATTAATTGCTCTTTTTTCATTTGTTAAATAACATCTCACGACCATAACTTCGAATACAATTCATCATCATTAATGTCTTAACGTCCATCGTGACTCAAAAATTATTGAAGCTTTATACAAGATTTCATCTAGTTAAAGGCTCACTCTTTAACTTTTCTAAATTCAATAAAAACCTAGAAATCTCTTTATATTGTTTCAATTGTTCAAATCAAACTTGAAGAGAAGATCGAGTTTGATCAATTATAAATAGAAAATATTCAACTCTAAAAGATTCTTCACATAATTGTGTCACATCAGTATTGTCACTTTCATCAAATTATGTCTTTCCACATTATCACTTTCAACAAATTATTTCTTTTTTCGAATGATGCATTTTTCTCGAAATTTAGGTTCAATCCTCATTTCACTTGTCATTTGTATACCTTCATTCATGGCATTAGCAAAGCTCTCTTCTCTAAACTCATCAAGAAATTGATCAATTGTGACAAAAGGCGAAACGCTCACCCCCAGCGCCCCCGTCAATCCGTCCCAGGACCAACACGGAGGAGATAAATCACGGGGGCTAGTCTAGCCAGCCCGAACAGTGAATAGTGCATAAGGGGGGCAGGAACATGGCTACTAGCCAGGATTTGACCCCTAGACCTCATTG
>JBBUKS010000100.1:6574325-6593548 GCA_038050645.1 Hedychium gardnerianum
GTCTGTGACACATGATCGTGTCTGAAGTTCTCCCAAGTATGGCACACGGTCGTGTCTGGGACACACGACCATGCCTTGCGTTCCTCCTGTGGCTGAGGCATGCTCGTGTCTTGGGGGCACGGCCAATGCCTTGGCCATGCCTGGGAGACACGACCATGGGTCTCTGTTTCCTGCTCTGCTTTCTGCTTTGCTCTCCATTTAAGTTCTGTTTTGCTCCGAAACGCACTCTGTTAATGAAAATAAAAAAAAAACAGATCTCCGAACGATATGAAGTAAAAAGCATGATAATATAATAAAATGAGGTGCGATAATATAGATCATGTCAATGAAATGTAAGTAGATGTGCATTATAAAGTATCTAAAAATATATATAATCTACGCACATCACTTACTTTGTGTACATGGAAATGTAAATTTTGTTTTTTATATGTTTTTAAGTATGTACACTACTAAATAGTTTGATCACAGTGGAGCTACACCTAAGAGAGAAGGTCCATTGCTCATCATACTCAATTGCGTAATGCTGATAGATTTTCTGTTGAAGTGGCAAGTTGGCATCGAGTGGTTACTGCTGTTTCATGTCTATAAATTCAAGAACCTAGGCCATCTCTATGTAATTTATTGAATATTGTCACAAATAAGGAGAGCTTTTAATACGTTAAATTTCAAAGAATCAACATAGAGTCATAATCTTCATGAGAAAAGGAAAAATCCTTTATGTAGTATTGAACACATAATAAAGGTGGATGTTAGGGGAATTATTCTTCAATCAGGATCACCTTTGGTAGCCCCCTGCTATCGTATATAGATATTATTGATAAAAGAAAAATTATCACCACACCACTCGGAGTTACATAATTACAAATGGATCCAAACACTTCCTTCAGGTTGATTCAAATATATTATAGAAACCTAGTTGTGATAAGTATATATATTCAACTTTATGCCTCTTAACAATTTGGTTGACAAATCTGCCAACTAATTGTTAGAACTGGCAAAGAAAGTCACAATTTCATTACTTTTTATATTCTCCCTAATGAAATGACAATCAATCAATAGACGTTTCCTCCTTTTTGTAAAATACTATATTTGAGGCTATAGCATTGCCACTTGATTGTTGTATAATAACTTTATAAGCTCTATAAGGCATATAGTAGCTTGGTAATCAAATGTTTAATCCAAATGAGCTCACACATTACTAAGTCTATAAGCCCTATACTTTACTTTTGCAATTGACCTTACAACTAATGTCCCTTTCTTACTTTTCTACGAAATTAGATTACCTCCTAAAAGATAAAATAACTCGATGTAGATTGTTGATCTATAGGAGAGCCTGCCTGCTCTACATTAGAGTAATGAGCGATCTAAAGATGACCTTGATAAAAAAACCAGAATATCTTTCCCTACACCATTTTTGAGATTTTGTAGGACTCTTATGGTCGCAAGCCAATGATGATTACATGAGTTATCTAGAAACTTACTGATCACACTGATTACGAATGAGATGTAAGATCTAGTGGCTGATCCTAGTTCAATTTTTCCACTAACATACTATACTCTTCCCTAGGTTGGTTTGAGGTTTCCCTTGTGCTGGGGCTAAGCTGACACTATGATATATGGGAGTGTTTATTAGTTTAGTCCCTAGCATGCCAGCCTCCTTGAGCATATCCAATACATGTGCCAAGAGATATAGGCAACTTCTGAGCAAGCCACCTCTATACTAAGGAAATACTTGAAATCACCCAAATCTGAAAGTGTTAATGAATATATGTTTTAATTGTGCAATTTAGACATCACCTATTATGATAATATCATTCACATAAAAAAAAGAAAAAGATATGCATCTGTAATTGAGAGACGAGATAAAACATTGAGAGATCTATTACACTCTTAGATATGCCACAGTGAAGATGAGCTGAGCTAAACTTCCCAAACCAAGTTCTCGGAGATTTCTTTAAAATGTACAAAGATTTCTTTAGCTTGCACACCAAACCGATCTCCTTGTCAGCAACAAACTCAGAAGGCTACTCCATACAAACCTCTTCTAATAAATCGTCATAAAGAAAAGTGTTTTTGATATCAAGTTGATAAAGTGGCTAATGGAAAATAACTACCATGTATGTTGAGAACCAAAGGTGGGTAGGCACCTAGAGAAATTGGAGGATTCATGTGCATTGTAGGTGGTTTGCAGCACAAGCATCAAGCGAAAATCACAGGAGATGTGTGAATGATTCATTGGCGTTGAATTTGGTGGCAACTTGTGATAATCACAAACAGAAGGAAGAGCATGAAACTTTTGTAGCACAAACCAAAGAGACCTCAGCAGGAATAGAAGAGGGAGAGGTGTCTTATGGGGAGCTTGCGTATGTGAAGAAGTTGCACAAATGACAAAGTGAAGAAAATAGGAATAAGAGTGGCACGGTGGCTTTGATACCATGTTAGGAGAATTATTCTTTAATAACTACCTTATATAGATATTATTTATAAAGAAAAATTAGCAATACACCTTGGAATTACAAAATTACAAATGGATCCCAACAGTGGATATAAGCTAAAATCCCAGGATAATAAGAAATCCTTGTATGGAAAAGGATGGACCTATATATGCCAACTGATATGCCATTGCTCGTCTCTTGATGGTAAGGAATTTTAGGGACTTTGTTTGATATTCATATAACATGGCATGGTAACATGGCATCCCGGTTGAGTCTTTTCAGCTCACTTCAATGGGTGCAATGCAATGTTCTGTTAAGGATAGACAGATTTACAAATACTTCATTATAATATTTGAGTTCCTTCCAAAATACTTTTTGTAACTGTTCCACTAAGTGATTGACATTACACTTGCATTTCAGGTTCTGAGGCAATGTTTGCTGACCTTTGCTATTTCTCGGTTAGATCTGTACAGGTAAAGTACGAACAAAGCGATTTTTTTTTTACTTCCTTCCATTTTCCCACTTTATTATTGCTTAAATTTTAATTTTCAGTTTCTATATTCTGAGAGTTTAGTTCCTGTTTGCAGCTTACTTTTGTATTTCTCGTTCTTCCATGCCTTCTCTTGGGATACCTTGGTCAGGGTGCATTTCTTTTGGAAAATTTAACTCAAAATGAGCAGGTCTTCTTTTCATCTATCCCAAGTAAGCAAGATCCATCTTTTTATTATTTTTGTTAATGCTCATTTTTATACCTCAAATTCTTCATCTTTTGAAGTGTTCTAATTGTAGTTCATGTTGCCATCAGTGTTTCAGAAGTATTAAAATTTCTTAAATTGTGTGAAAGGAGACATGAAAACTATAGAGCTACAGAAGTAGCCCATAAAGAAACATTTAGAGGGCATCTCTACCAAAGAAAGAACAAAAAAGAGTTTAGGGGTGGAGGTGTGGGAATGAAGAAATTTTTTTATATAAAATATTGAAGGGAAATATTATTTTATGAGAAGGCATTTTTGGAACTTCTTTTTACCTTTCCGACTACACCTGACTTGTATTTGACCAAAAAGATTACCAATAATGAGTTGGGTGCTTTAACCATTTAGATGGATGTTCAACAAAGACCAATCTTTCTGTTTGATAAGAGGTATGTAAGTTGGGAATTCCGCAATATAGGTGATCTGCAAAGCAAGAATATGATAATGACCACAAAGGGTTCAGAAGGTACAGCAGTAAGATTTCTGGAGTGAAGTAGCTCAAGGCCCTCCATTTCTTGAATCTGGTCTGGTATTGCTATGCCACATCACTTTGAGAATCATAATAATATGGCTGAGGAACATAGTTATCTTAAAATTTCTCTTTAACACTTTGTGAAGTTAGCAATACTTTTTGGGTGGATGTCAAGAAATTTCTTTCATGTACCTTTCTTTAACCAAAAAACTCTTTTCCAGCTGTTAAAGCATTTCTTAATACAGTATACTAAATATGCTTTAGCAGTGGAAGATCATTTTTTGTCAAATATCCACTGCTTATATACTTGTTTATCATTGTTTGTTTATGTTTTATAGTTTTATAAATATTTGTTCATGACTGGCCTAATGTACAATTGCAGGAGGAGCTTTCTGGCCAGTATTCTTTATAGCCACTATAGCTGCACTAATTGCAAGTCGGGCAATGACAACAGCAACTTTTTCATGCATAAAACAATCAATAGCTCTGGGTTGTTTTCCCCGACTTAAAATCATACACACATCTCGGAAGTTCATGGGCCAAATATACATTCCAGTGATAAACTGGTTTCTGCTGGTTTTCTGTGTGGCATTTGTTGTTGCCTTTGGGAGCATATATAAGATGGGCAATGCATATGGTGCTCATCTCCTTTTCCTTTGTCTTTTTATTGAAAGCGATCTTTTCATTGGCTTGGTTTTGATGCTTCAACAGAATTGCAATCATTGATAGTTCTTTATATGATGGTGATAATATGATATTACTAGTTAATTGTTCACCTGCAGAGCAGATTATAAAGACATAGCTTACTCTTGTATATAGTTGTTTCATTTTTGACTGACCGTTATGCATCTATTTCCTATTACATTGAAGATGTGGGAGCTATACCTATAAACTGGAAAATATAAGGATAACACAGATCATGATCATGATCATCATCAAATCATGTTTGCCCCAACTATATAGGGTGTGCTACATGGATCTTATTCCTCCTTTGAACTCGCAAGAATAACTCACAAGATACAATTAGGCACATAGCGAAGAGTTAAATGCTTCCATATAGGGATTTCTAAGTTAGAATGCAGGCTTGATTCTATTATACACATGTTTGATAATTGGGATATGATTGCATCAACTTATGGTGGTTCCATGCAGACTATTACTGGTGGAACTTGGATGTAACATCAGAAAACATTATCTTGTTTATTGGTTCCCAATTTATCTACATATACACACACATATACAATCATGCATCGATATTCTTGATGTCTATGGCAAAAAAAAAGAAGTAATTTGATGTTCACTCAACCCGTGTTCTTATACCTTGTAATCTTGGTTCGTGATATTAGAACATCAATGCAGTACCCTATTTGGTTCTGTTGATATTTACTTTTCTGTTGACACCATAAGGAGACTTCAACAAAAGAAGTTTCACCATGAAATATGACTTTGAAGATCTCTCTCTGTCCTACTTGATTGTCTTTACTGTCTAACTCCTTTTTATTCAATTTTACTTTGGTAGATCACATATACTTTAATCAGGATTAAATTGGGGCTCAATTCTTGTTCTTTTGGTTGCCGACCAATAGCTTGTGATATAATCATATTCACCAAGATCAAAGTTCCATGTGCCTGTCGAGCTTAAATGCAGTCCATTTATCTCCAGAAAATCATGAACATTTCCAGCAACACCATTTGTTCATATTTCCTAAATTTTGCACTCTACCTTTCTGAATTTTCAATGTTATCCTATTCCGCTGGAAGTAGATCAGCATACTTCATATTTCTTTTTTATTTGCCTACCTTTCCTAATGTGGGGTTATTCTGCAGGCATTGCTGAACTTGGCGTAATGATCATGACCACAATCTTAGTGACCATCATTATGCTTCTTATATGGCAGATTAACATTATGATTGTGTTCTGTTTCTTAACCTTCTTTCTGGGGTTGGAATTGCTTTTCTTCTCTTCGGTTTTGGGCAGTGTGGTGGATGGAAGTTGGGTGATGTTGGTTTTTGCAGCGGTATTATTCATGATAATGTACATATGGAATTATGGCAGCAAGCTCAAGTATGAAACTGAAGTGAAACAGAAGCTATCAATGGACTTGATGTTGGATCTTGGTTGCAGCCTGGGTACTATTAGGGCCCCTGGAATTGGCTTAGTTTATAATGAGCTGGTTAGAGGAATCCCTGCAATCTTTGGTCATTTCTTGACCACCTTGCCAGCAATCCACTCAATGATCCTATTTGTGTGCATAAAATATGTGCCTGTTCCTGTAGTGCCGCAGACTGAAAGGTTCCTGTTTAGGCGCATCTGCCCCAAGAGCTATCACATGTTCCGTTGCATTGCTCGGTAAGAAACAGTACTAGAATTTTGAGCTGTATAGATGAAACTCAACCATCTTATACTGATATTAACTATGGGTGTCTTCTATTCAACATCAGAAAAAAAGAAGAAAAATTGTATCAGTCATGGTTTGAATTTTCTTGACACATCAGGTGGCACATGTGAAATTTATCATTTTGGAAAATTAATGAAACTTGGTCAGCATGGGTATCTCTCTTATGCTGGTCATGCCGACTCACACTTAGGCACATGTCAAAGTGTGTTGATACATACTCGATTAATGATAATCTCAACTAATGTTAAACATTTAGTCAAGATATTTGCTATACTTTTGGAACTTGTTTCTTTGAACTTCTAATTCAATTAATTATGTAATGATACAGTCAAATTTTTAGAAACGGAAGAGGATTGATGTAAAACTCAGTTGAATTCATCTCGAGTGATATAATAGAATTTTAATTTAATTGATTATCTCATTGTTATTCTTGAAGGGGAGCTTTGATGCTATAGTAAAGTTGCTACCATATGATCTAGTGGTCACGGATTTGAGTCATGAAAACAATCTCTTGCAATGCATGGTAAGACTGTGTATAATAGACTCTTCCCTGGGACCTCGTATTGGGGAGAGCTTCATGCATTAGGCTACCCTTTATCTAATTGTTATTCTTATTTTTAAAGCTAAATAAACTAAGGGGAAGGAAATTAAAGGAGTAAAATCAATTTAAATATATCTAGGTATACTTTAAGGCATGCCCAAATTGTACCATTATAGCCGGAGACCAAAAAATCCATAAAATAGCACTTCAACCATCGGTTTCAATATCCTGTTATCAACCAATCACCAGAATCTGTAAAGCTATGCTCTTTGCTGTTATTGGTTTAACGATATTAATCATATTGTCTATTTTCTTTCTGCATTTTGCTTCTAGTTAAATGATCTTGTCCCCACAATTCACCATTATATGCTTGCGATCACAGTTTTAGCTTCTTGATGCAGATATGGCTACAAGGATGTGCGAAAGGAGAACCACCAAACATTTGAACAGCTTTTGATTGAAAGCCTTGAGAAGTTTATACGTCGAGAAGCCCAGGAACGGTCTCTAGAGAGTGATGAAGATGCTGACACAGATTTCGAGAAAGAAGACTCATGCACAAACATTCTTGTCGCTCCCAATGGCAGTGTATACTCCCTCGGTGTGCCGCTCTTGTCTGGCTATGGCCCCATTGATAAGGCAAGCTCGGAAGCTAGTACTTCCTTTGATGAGCCACATGACGAGTCTCAGACAGAAGCACACTTTAGCCTCGAACGAGAGCTCTCATTCATACACAAGGCAAAAGAATCAGGGGTTGTTTATCTCCTTGGGCACGGTGACATTAGGGCGAGAAAGGAATCTTGGTTTATAAAGAAGTTGGTTATAAACTACTTTTATGCGTTCCTTAGAAAGAACTGCAGAAGAGGTATTGCATCTTTAAGTGTTCCCCACACAAATCTGATGCAGGTGGGCATGACTTACATGGTCTGATTGCCCAGTTGTTAATTTTTTGTTTCTTAGTTGAATTTACGTCATTAGTCTTTTCACATGACTGGATCATTTTGAAGGATGATTCGATATGTACTCTCAGCTGACCTGGATCTCTGAACGCTAACAAAAGATTTATTAGAGAGCCGATCACCCATTTACTATGCAGCCTCCATGCTTTTTGCCTTTCATAAGCAACACAATCCATTTATCAATTGATCTCTCTGTGAACTTTTCTCCCTTTTAACAGCCATGGAAAAATGCATCCGACAGCTATCTAATTGTTCAATAAATTTCACTATAATTGTTCTCATTCTATCTTTACCTTGCTTAGAACTATGCCCCTATGGTGAGTTTTTACACAAATATTGATATGTTCAATAGATTGCAAACTAACAAAATTATAGTTTTGTTCAATATATTTCTTGTGATACTTATCAGTGAACTTTTATTCGTGTGCTCTCTGCCTGAATGAGTCTATTCATTATTGGATTGTTGTTCTTCAAAGCTTTCTAACAAAATGTCCATTTGTAGTTTGCAGTTAGTGTTTTAAATTCTGGTTCAATTGAAATTTTTGTTTGCTGTGCTTATTGAACTCAACAGACCTCTCGTTTCTGGTGGAACTGGACCAATTTTGTAAATTTTGCTTATCAATTTTCGCTTGGCAAATCATTATTAATTGAGGTTATTTTTAAATTATTCCATCTGTCAATTTGTACATGAATTTTATTAAGTTTAGACCAAATTTAGTTGAATTTTTAAAGTTTGTAACTTGTATTTTCTCCACCAGAAGTGAACCAATTAGAAAATTTAGTTAAAAATTGAACTCTCAATTTGTAAGAAAATTTAGTTCTTACATAACTAAATTTTTTTAAATTTAGTTAAAAAAATTTAAAGTTTGTAACTTGTATTTTTAAAGTTTGAGAGTGAATAATTTGTAGTCTCACTTTTACTAATCTTAAATAAATATCATTTTAATTTCTCTTATACTTTAGACCTACTTTGCTTATTTTCGAAAAATAAAAAGTTAAAAACAAAAATTAGAATGGTCCTCGCAATAAATAAATAAATACGAAAATCTGTGTGGATGAGAATGGTGGATGGTGGCTTCGACGGAACTGACAATCTCACAGGGAGCGAAATCGCCGGAGATTTTTAACACCTGCGTTCACGAATTGCGGCCACCGCCCTGCTCGCCAACCGGCCAATCAATCCTTCGTCACCGCATTGCTCTCGTCTCATGCTCGGGAGATCAGAAAGGGGATCTTTGATCCACTCATATCGTCCTCACCGCATCAAAGCTTTCGTCGTGCCTTCTTTCTGTTGGAGAAATCACGCTCGGGGTTGTTCGCAAGCAGCTGCCGGCAACAATGACAGGGAAGGAGATCTTGCACAAGATAAAGGTTTCATTTTTTTTCTTCTTCTTTTCGTTTCTTACAAATTTGATTGCTTTATCCAGACCAGTGATCGCTGGTCTCATATTTGGTTTGCGGCCTCATTTCTGATCTGATCGCTTGTTCTGTGCTCTCCTTTTGGTTATTTTCTTCAGCTTTTACTTTGGATGTGTTTGTATTTAGTGGGGATCAACGTCGTTGGGTTTTAGAAATTCGGAGTGTGATTGGATTCTTTCCTTTATTTGGTCTGATAGATCCTACTCTTTACTTGCTTGCAGTAATGAAAACTTGTAGGTAAAGGCTTAAAGTTCAAGTTTTGTGCCTTTAGAAAGAGGTGACAATACTCTTTTATGATAACTTGGCATTATAGTCCGGTATCTGTATTTCTAGTACAGAACTTTCTTCTGGTGGAACCTGAACTTTTCCTATTTAAAACATCTTTATGATTGCATTTCATTCGGTGGATTGCTTTCGAAGTTGTGGTTGTTGCAAGTGTGGTCTACATAAAGAGGATGTGATTCTCACAGGCCAAGGCAGGGTTCGCATTATCCTCAGATACTGGAAAGGGCAAGTGCAAAGTCTCAGGAAGAAGCATCAGGCATGGCAACCACTTGGTGGAGGGAAAATCAAGTCACCCAATGGAGGATTATGTAGTGGCAGAATTTAAGAAAGTTGATGACAATGAGTTGGGTCTATTTGCAGTTTTTGATGGCGACTTGGGCCATTCTGTCGTGCATTATCTTTGTGCTAATCTATTTGAGAACATACTGAAAGAGGTGATTTGTTTCCTTGTCCTCATTGCATATACACATTTGGAGATTTTGCAAGTTTGTCGATTATAACAAGAAAGGTTTAATATATATTAACCTCTGAAATAAATATCCAAGGTCTCGTAAAAGTTATGTTCCATGCAGCCTGAATTTTTTAGTGATATAGAAACTGCAATAAGGAAAGCTTATGATAGAACCGACAACAAGATATTGGAGAAATCAGCTGAAATGGGTAGAGGAGGTTCTACTGCAGTTACTGTTATATTAATCAATGGTTTAAGACTTGTGGTGGCGAATGTGGGAGATTCGCATGCGGTACTTTCCAAGAATGTGTAGCAATACAACTTTCTGTTGATCATGAACCAAGCATGGAGCGAGAAATGATCGAGGAAAAGGATGGTTTTGTATCAAACCTTCCTGGTAAAATATGTGCTTTTTATTAGTTGGTGAATATTAACTTCAGACATATTGCAGATGTATTATTCTAAATTTACTGAATCATCATTATTATTATTTTATAAGACGAGTAAATCAGCAAGACTATCTGCAGAAAATTTACCACTATAAAGTCAGGTTTAGCATTTATACTTTTGGCACTGTAGTTAATACCTCCATTGGTTATCCATAAGCATGCCTTCTATTGACATTAATCCACGATTAGATATACGTGATCCATTACCTTTTGCTTGATTGAGTAATAAGAGTATTTTAGGTAAACAAAAATTACATTGTTAAGATAAGTGGACAATAATTCATTGCAAGACAGAACAATCATACATAATTCTACTTTTCACCAAGAAGGGGGGGAAAAATCCACTGACAAAAGCCGTTGTCTGTGTTGTTCCATGAACTATACAGATCGCTGATATATTCTTCATCAAGGAAAGGAAATTTATTAGGAGATTGTTGATAGAGTTGAAGCATGACAATCAGTGTGGAGGCATGACGAGTATTTTTGTTGTTTACACACTGAATATAAAACACTCACTGAATAGAGGTTTATAGAACAGGAAGATCAGTGACTATAATTTGTTTGTTCAGTTAGCGAAAGAGGCAGATTTCGCCTACAGAAGACATCTGGAGGGTGGCCCAAACCAACAGAACTATTGGAAGGAGAAGGCTCCAGCTGTAAAGAAGTCACGGATTGAAATCTTCGGGGTCACGCAAAGAATCCACCAGCTGTTCTCTGACGTTAAAGCTATCCGACCATGAAAGCATATGGTGGGCCCGAAAATCCAATAATTTAGATTCGTGAAGGATTGAGCCTCGGGGAGCCGTCCTTTACGCTACTAGCCTTAGCTGTAAATGTACTAGCCTTAGCTGTAAAGAAGGAAGGCTGAGTCAGAAAGCAAAATGTGGCAGACAGGATTAGATTCGTGAAGGATTGATGGGGCCCAATGAGCACCCACTTCACTGATCTCTATCCTTAGCTGCTCATCCCCGACTCTATAAAAACGCATCGAAGCCTAGGGGTTTGACACACTTGAGAACACCCAAGTTCCTCATTCCTCACTCTTGTAGCTATCAAGCTTGTAATCTCTTTCGGAAATAAATTCCCGGGTCTTAGCTCGGATTTTCATTTCGATTTGAAGGAGACGATCTTTTCCTGGTATCAGAGCTCAGTTAAAATTAATGGCCGGCTAAAATCCTCAAAGGAGTTCAAAGGTTAAGGTAATGGAAACTATCATCCTTTCCTGATTATTTTCTTCAAAACTGTATTTTAAGGGGAGAATTAGAAACTGAAAGGCGGAGACTCAACAAACATCCTTGGTCTGTTATGCAGCAAGGCTAGTAAGTGTGTACGACGGTAAACCTGAAAGTTTCGTTTTAAGATACCCCTTAGTAATAGGCGTAAGAGAAATCTGTGATAAGGCGAACGAGCAGGTTAATTGATTGCAAAAGGCTGCCGAGCAACGTAAGCCTCCTATGGAGCCGTGGCCAGACAGATGAGCATGAAAGTTTTATCTACTCCTAAGCCGTAAGCAGAAATCTTATATTATGTCCGAAAAATTTGAAAAAAGCATACAGGAATGGTATGAAAAGTTCGGAACCTGAAACCTTGAATACCTTGACTTAGCCCAGGTCATTAAACCGAAAGCTTGTGATTTAGCTAACAATATTGGAGATACTCATTGTAGATCCTAAAAACAAAACTACATAAGATGATATTTGAAGAACTATGCTTACTCAAAAACATTTTATGGTCATGTATCTCGTGTTTGAGGTGAATTAATCAAGATCAATAAACAAGAAAATCTGAAGAAGAAAATACTAAGATTTTGTTGCTTCTTGTCTGATAGTTAGAAACTTGGACTCAAGCAGTTGTGACATTATAATACATCACTTGTTCAATTACTAAAATAAACTAGTTTTGCATATGAAGTTGATACTTTTAGTATTAGCCTTATGTTCCAAGCAGCATCTGCATCTCCGGTTGATTGGCTATCATGTATGTGCATCAAATCATAATATATATTCTGACTAAATTTCTTCACCATGAACCATGAGTTCATTTGATTGAATGTTAAAGCTGTAAAATTCACGTATGAGAAATTACTTGAAGAAATATCATGCAAATCATACACGCCTTTACTTCAGAATTATAACATTGTGTATGATCCTTAGAATGAGCCAAATATACAAATTTGCGGTTTCAGGAGACGTACCACATGTAGATGGGCAGCTGGCTGTGGCGAGAGCATTCGGAGACGGAAGCTTGAAGAAACACCTGAGTTCAGAACCCCACATTGTTGATGAAACTGTAGATGATGATACAAAGTTACTAATCCTGGCTAGTGATGGTTTATGGAAGGAAATGAACTCGATCAAAATGATCCACAATGACTTTAAGCATTGAGTTTAGCAGTTTAACTCAATGTTATATGCTTCATATTGATTATATACAATCAAGAACAGCATCTCCTTCAGAAGGTTGATAGAAATCAATTTTTTGTTTGAGGCTTTCTTTTTCTCTTTTTTGTTTCTGGGTATGTTTTCTTTTGCCAGGTCATGTCGAATCAAGAGGTAGTTGATTTCATCAAAGATGCAAAGGATCCTCAAACAGCTGCCAAGAATTTGACAGAGGAGGCTGTTGCAAAGAAGAGCAAAGATGATATTTCTTGCATTGTAGTTAAATTCAGCTGAAGGTAAAAATAAAATAAAATCATGTTTCACTACTACACCAAAACTACTCTCCTGTTAGGATTAGTTTGTGTTTCACTGTAATAATAGACTATCAGTTATGATTTATAATTAGGAAAATTTCGTTGCACACTCCCCATTTTATATTCTTTCTATTTTCCTTATATTTGTTGAACGTCCCTTCTTGATTTGAAGCTCTTATCATTTTGCCCTAATCACTGAAGTCTATTTGTTTTATATAAAACAATTAATGTAAAATGCTTTTCACGACAGTCAAAATCCCTTTAATTTGATTCACTTATATATATTTTAGTGCGCCTTCCTTGGAAGAGAAAAGCAATATGATTGCTAATATTTTGTAAGTTAAGAAGCAATTGGAGATGTCAGTTAAATTTGGATAGTTAGATTTCAAGGGTTTCAAGTCAAATGACATTAGTGTTCATAGGGATGAGCAAAATCTCGGATAAATCAAAATAACTGAGCGAACCGAAAATTCAGTTTGGAAATTAATTTTTTTTTAATCTTGATTATTTTGATGTATTTGGTTCGGTCATCATTTTAAATTTTCGAATTCGATTAAATCGATTAAATCGAACTTGTATTAGTCGATTGATATGGTGTGAGTAGTTGATGACAACGATTGTGTAATTCTGTTGGGAATATAATCAAAGTTTCATATTGAAAATATATGATTTTTTTTTTTAGTTTATAAGATGAAAGATATATCCATTGATATGAGGTCTTTTAGGTATAGTCCAAAAAATGGCTTAGGCCCAAAGTGAATAATATCATATCATTATAAAGATATATGAATTCTTTTGATCTTAACAAGTGGTATCAGAGTTATGATCCAGATTGAGCCATGTGGATGGAATAGTGACCTTGAACGAAAGAGACCCGAAGCAGGTCAAGAGTGATTGGATGCTTGAGGAGAGAATCGGAGGTCAAGAGTGATTGAATGTTTGAGAAGAGGTTCGGAGCAGGTCAAGAGTGATCGGATGCTTCAGGAGAGATCCGAAGTAGGTCAAGAGTGGTCGGATGCTTAAGGGGAGGCCAGAGGGTGATCAGATATTTGAGGGGAGGCCCAAAGCAAGTCAAGAGTGACCGAATGCTTGAGGGGAGGCCCGAAACAGGTCAAAAGTGATTGGATGCTTGAGGGGAAGCCCAGAGGGTGACCAGATGCTTGAGGAGAGGCCTGAAGCAGGTCAAGAGTGATCGGATGCTTGAGGAGAGGCCCGAAATAAATCAAGAGTGACCGGATGCTTGAGGAGAGGCCCGTGTAAGTACCCTGGGTCAGTTTTGATGTTGATCAACTTAGTTAAGTTAGGTCCTGTATTATTTTGATACCTTATGTCTAAGTGTGTAGGGACTTAAGGTCCCCACGGGATGAGCTGTTGGTTAGTACATGAGGTGTTGCCACAATGAGGTTTGGGGGTCAAATCCTGACTAGTAGCCAGGTTCCTGCCCTCCCTTATGCACTAGTCACTGTTCGGGCTAGCTAGACTAGCCCCCGTGATTTACCTCCTCCGTATTGGTCCTGGGACGGACTGACGAGGGCGCTGGGGGCGAGCGTTTCGCCTTTTGCCACAATGAGAATAGAATTCGAATTTTGATTTTCACGAGACGAGCAGATGATTATTATATAAAATTTTATTATTAAAAAGTCTAGAAGTTAATTTTTGACATCTTAATACTTATCAAGTTTCTATCCTCTTCCATGTAATGATCATTATTCAAAGATTAATAGTCATTTGTGATTTATTTCTCTTTCAAATAATGAGAGGTCATCTTGGAGAGATCGTCGAGGTGACGGTTTCATTTTTTATCATCTAGAATAGAAATCAAATTTTAGAGAATAATTTTTTAGAAAATAAAATTCTTTTCATTTAAAAAGGTCGTTTGATCGTAATTTATTTCTTTCATCTCGTTACGGAAACGTTACCAAATGATGGAGGCTCAACGAAGATGACTATTTTGCAATTTACTAAAGTAGAAGAATGGCAACAGGTGCAGGAATACGAATGCATTTACGTCGTCATGAGACAAATTCTCCTCTGATATTGGATTGATAGTGAAGCTTCAACCAACTACTTCACCATTCAATTTTGAATTCTCCTCTGAATAATTCAAGGATGATGAATGTTCTTCAGAGACATCGATATAGGAGAAAAAATCACGCAGAATTTGTTCAAAACAATAGAAATTGACAAAATCTGTTTTTTTTTAAAAAAAAATTATACGGTGTCCATGCTTGTTAACGCTGGTTGTTATGACTGTCTTCATAGCCAAGCTTAGAAACAAAGCTTTTCCAAGAATTTATTTAACTTGATGTTTGCTTTACATCAAGAAACTCTGTAGTTGCTCAAGATGTGCAAGATGCTTGCTTTACAGAATTCCAACATAATAATTAGATTTGATATCACATTTTTTGTCTTTTGGTTATTCACTATCTAGCTTACAAATTAGTGGTTATTCACTATCGTATGCATGAAAAGTCAAAGTCAATGCCCGAATCGGAAAGGCAAGAAGCCATGAACTGGTGGATTTTTTTTTTTTTTTTTTTGAAATCAAATGTTGAAACTTTACGCACCAACAAATTAAAATTTTAAATAATCTGACTATACAGGTGTCAATTGATGCACTCTATTTGTTCAATCAGCTTCTCTTCTTATCCAATAGGTGTTGAAACAAGAGTCCATAGTAATGGTAAACGTATGATATGTTTTGGATCATCACTAGCATTTTTTTAATTTATCTTAATAATGAATGATTTTTTTAAAAATCAAATCCATCATTTCATATTCAATATTATTTAATTCATCATTTTTTTAATAAACGTTTGCTATATCAGCGACAAGGTAGGTGAAGACAATGTCTTTCCAATCAATCTAAAATAGTTTTATCTTCACGTATAAAATTTCATTATTCTATATTAACACAATAAAACAATATCTCATCTACTCAGATTATGTTTGTAAAATCGTTGTTTATTTTTTTTATATGCAATCATTTTTTTGGTATAAGAATTCTAAACTTAAAAATGAAACGATCGTTTTCAATATTCTCGTCAATTTATTTCAAAATCAAAAAAAAAAAAAATTATAAAAATTAATTTAATTAATCTGAATAATAATTAATGCATGAAAATAATAATACAGTACGAAGTTTATCAAGGTATTTGATTGCCTTTCATTGTTATCTTGTTCAATTTATTAAATTCGAAGATGGTGACAGGAAGAAAATGCAGGAAAATAAATGCATTTACGTCGTCAAGAGACAAAATTAACTTCTGACATGGATTGACAGTGAAAAGTGAAGGTTGAACTAACTACTAGAGATTCATAATTGAGCAAATTAAAAAGTGGAAATAAAGAAGTGCTTTATACTTTGAATTTTATATTGCTAAATGGCTTCTTCAGTATATTTAAGCATTAAGAATTGCCTTGTCACTTTGGAAAAAAAACAAACTTGAACATGGAATCAATGACAACAAGACGTGGCTATACATTATGGAGCACAAGTATTAAAGAAGTATAAAATGAACTATAAAAGTAGCCTCATGGAGATTCAGCTTCAGATATATAAATCGGCTAAGAATTGGGAAATAAAATTCCTCAAGCAGTTGTATATCCTACCAGCTCATCTTATTAAATTCTAAAGATAGAGGATAATTGTTCAATGGATGAAAACACAATATATTTCAATTGATATTAAATACCCTGTTGTCCCCAAAATGAAGCACATACAAAATGCCCTATGTGATGTGCAGAAATGGAGTTGAAATGTACGGGAAAAAAATCCTAATCACTTAGCAATTCAGACATTAAACTAATGTTCTTCACAAGACAATAGTAATTACAAAATCTTCTCTGTTTTTATTATTATCTATATATACATCATTTGTATTAATCTAACTGTTAATTGTTAGTTTTTATAAAATTTTAGCCACGTGAATTTTTATTTCGATTATCTAAGATTCATGTAGTTTAAGATTTTAAAAAATTAACAATTAATATCATAGCCACGATTTTATTTCGTTAATTTCATGACAATATAATATCAGTTTTTTCATCGATTATTCATTGTTATGCTAGATTAAGTTTTCCTAGTATAACATAATTTTTGATCGTCAAAAATAATATATAAAAATCTAGGATCGATTTGATTTTTCATGTTTTTCATAGTTATATGAAGAACATGAAAAACAATAAAAATCACCGCTATTTTAAATCAAATTACGATGACTCAAGGCTTGGTTGGCCGATCAATTATCAAGTCAAAATTTGCGAACCGAAATGATCGGGAATCGATTGGTTAATCGATCAAGTTGACACCAATCGATTGACACGACGCCATCGAATACGGGATCATTTTTTAATTGATTATTAGTTCGATTATAATTGCCTAATCGATTGGTGATTATCACTAATCGATTAACAACTTTAAAATTGAACACAAAAATGATTGAAATCGATCGATTAAAAATACTAGAATCGATTGACAACTTTGTCAATCGATTAATAATTTTAAAATCTCATACAGAATCAATTTTAATCGATTAGGAATTTTTTCTAATCGATTATAGTTTTAAAATTATGATAATTTCATGCATGAATCGATTAAAATAATTTTTAATCAATTAGTAAATTAAAATTGTTTTTAATCGATTAGAGTAATTTTTAATCGATTAGAATAATTTTGAATCGATTAAAATAGTTTTAATCGATTTTTAATAATTTTCTTCGTGAAACAGTAACTACGATTTCAAATCCTACTGTTCATGTATGAATTAATATATATATATATATATTAAAAGGTATTAAATGATGTCATTAAAAAATATAAAAAAAGGAAATTAAATAATAATTTAATTATAAAACTCAAAGAAAGATTATTTCTAAGGGTGAATTCTATATATGATCTAGTAGTCGTATATAATAGATTTTTAAATTTATTGAGATAATTGATTGGTAAAATCAATCGATTTCTATATGATATCAATCGACCAATAAATTTAATTTTAAAGTTTTAAGGCTGATCAAATATTTTTCTATTTGGTTAAAGTTTTTAGGATTTTCTTGAGTCTATTTACACAACATGCTACTAAGTTGAACTATTGTGTCGGCCCAAAGGAAGATATTTTAGGTAGGTTTAGTGCATTTTGTGTTGGTAGACGTATATCTATGTTAAAAGTAATCGACTCAAAGAAAGGTTACTTTTATGCCAGATATATGCTAAAGGTAGCCTACAACTATAGAACAAAATTTATTTTATTCTAATCATGCACAAAATATGTCGACCCAAAGGAAGACATATTGCGTGACAGATTAAAGTTGTTGTAAGTTATGAATAAATTTATAACTCATATAAAGTGTCATATTATGCGCACAATGGGTTGACCCAAAGGAAGACACATTGTGTGACTAATTAAAGTTTGAGTTATATCAGAGAGTACCGCTGACAAATAATGTGTCGGTCCAAAGGAAGACATATTATGTTATACTTGGTATCTCATAAAGATCTCATTTATATGTATTTAAATTTTTTGATTTTACTTGCATAATCTTATGTTTTACTTATACATGTTCTTGACTTTAATTAAATCGTGAGCTTATATTATTTACACTCTTTTAATTTTAATACAATATATTACTGTCAGTATAAATAACATCCCCACACTAACTGATTCGAATTTTGTTGAATGAAAAAAATACGTGATCATAGTTTTATGCTGCTTGGACTTAGACTATGCATTAAGGAACGATCGTCCCGCACCTTTGACCAGTGCTAGCACTGTAGAGCAGAGAGATGAATTTCAGTTGTGGGAACGATCAAATCGCATGAGTTTAAGTATAATGAAGCTTTCCATACCGGCACCAATAAAGGGCACAGTAACTGAGGGAGAGGATACTAGAAGTTTCTTGAACCAATTGACAGACCGATTCACCTCAAATGAAAAAGTCGAGACTACCACACTTCTTACAAAGTTGGTAACTATGCGGTAAAGGAAATATAAGAGAGTACATTATGGAGATGCCCAATATAGTGACAAGTCTGAAAGCACTAAAACTTGATATGTTTGAGGGCATGTTAGTGTATTTCATCTTGATGTCTCTGCCTGCATGGTTCACACCTTTTATGATTTCATATAATACTTAAAAGGAAAAGTGGATATTGAATGAGCTTATTGCTCAATGCGTGCAAGAAGAGGAAAAACTAAAGATTAAGACATCTGAGAGTGTACACTTAGCATCTAGTTCTCAAAGTGTGGGCAAGAAGAGAAAGAGGATCACAATAAAGGAAAGAGAAAACAAACTACAGATTCTGGGGGCAATGGCCATAAGGAGCACAAGAAGCAGGATAAGGAGTCCACTTGTTTCTTTTGCAAGAAGAAA
>JBBUKS010000100.1:6598956-6610978 GCA_038050645.1 Hedychium gardnerianum
AATCCCTACAAGAATGTAAGCATGAAAAATAAGGAGATGAATATACATTAGGGACATTAACTAGCATCATAATGAAACCGAAACCCTAGAACCATTCTCCCCATAATCAGCTCTCTCAACCTTCTCTCTCATAAACTCTCTCAAGACTCTCTCCACTCTGTCTCCTTCTTTCTAGTTTACAAGCTTCCAACCAACCTTTGATTGTCTAGATAACTTACTTCACAAAATCACTAGTGCTTAATCAATAGTCTCTGTGGATACGATAATCTTTTATATTACTGATGACGTTACCGTGCACTTGCGATTTCGTTAACACATGTATCAAAGTCAGTCTCATATACTGAAAAATCATCCATAAAGACTTTCATTATGTCTTCTATCAAGTCTAAGAAGATGGTCATCATACATCTCTGAAAGGTAGTAAGAGCATTACATAAACCAACGGGCAATTCATCTATAAGTGAAAGTTCCATAAGGGCATGTAAAAGTAGTCTTTTCCTAATCTTAAGGGTGTATAGGAATTTGATAAAATCCAGAATACCCATCCAAGTAGCAGAAATATGAGTTATTGGCCAATCTTTCAAGCATTTTATCGATGAAGGGAAGAGAAAAATGATCCTTTCTAGTCTCTTTGTCCAACTTTCGATAATCAATACACATTCTCCATCCGGTGACTATTCTAGTTGGGGTAAGCTCATTGTTTTCATTCTTAACGACTATCATCCCTCCTTTCTTTGGAACTACATGCACTGGACTTACCCATGGACTATCCGAGATAGGGTAGATTATCCCCGCATCTAGCAGTTTAAGCACTTCTTTCTTAACTACCTCTTTCATGTTAGGATTTAGCCTTCTCTGATGTTCGATTGAGCATTTATTGTCATCTTGAAGCTGAATTCTATGCATGCAAAGTGCAGGGCTAATTCCTTTGATGTCATCGATAGTATATCCAATTACTTTCTTATGAAACTCAGTTCTCTGATCAATTTTCTTATCTCTTCTTCATTTAGGTTTGCATTGACAATCACTGGAAATGTAGAATTCAACCCAAGAAATTTATATCTAAGATTATAGGGTAAAGGCTTGAGTTCTACCTGGGGTGGCCTAATTTCGGGCACAACTGAGGTATGTTCCAATGCCCTTATCTGCTTATATTCTGTAGTTACGCCATGAACTTCATCTAAACTTTGATTAATTTCTTCAAACTCATAATTTTGAAACCCAATTTTTCTATAAATTAAGTTTACTTCTTGAGGGTCTTTTAGAGCGTGTTGGAGCACTTTTTCAAGAACATCTCCTTCTTTCCATAAAGCTTCTCTGCAATTACTATCAGAATTCATCTCAGTTGAGGTAGTCGATCCATTTATCATTTGGTTCAGGGACCTACTGCACCAAGATGACAAGTTCTCCACTATGTCATCCTATTGTTACAAGTTTAGATATGACTCCTTATTTTGTACCTCGGAGATTTTTAGTGAGGGAGTCATCAAATTTTCTCCTGACCAATTGTTGATGTTCGTTACCACCCTATCAATCAGATCATGTGCTTCCCTTAGACTTCTATTCATAAGAGAGTCTCCTGTAGCTAAATCTAATTGAGTCTTATTCAGGGATGACAACCCGATATAGAATATGTCGATGATCAACCATTCTTCCACTCCATGATGTGGACATTGCTGGAGTAGGGTCAAGTATTTGTCCCATGCTTGGCACAATGACTCTTCATCTTCTTACTCGAAGTTCAAAATTTGATTCCTCAGTTTGGTTGTCTTTCTTGGGGGAAGATACTTGTTCAAGAATTTTCGCTCTATTTCTTCCCAAGTGGTGAAACATTTAGGTGGCAGAGTGTTCAACCAAGTTCTAGTTGTGTCTTTGAGGCTGAAAGGAAAAGCCAATAGCAAAATAACATCTACGGAAACCCCTTTATATTTCAATGTACTACAATATCTGAAGAATTCCATGAGATGTAGATAAGGATTTTCAGCTTCTAACCCACTAAATTTAACCTCTTAAATTTTGGAAATAAATGTCAGATTCAGCATAAAATTGTGAGTCTGAATTTGTGGAGGAATAATAGGACTCAATTTTCTTATAGATTTTGGAGTTGCATATTCTTTCAAAGGTCTATGTACCATTATGAAGATTTGGTGTGAAGAGAAAGAAAGAATATAGAGTATGAAAGTAAGAAACAAGAATGATTTTTTTTTTGAATTATGTATGTATGTAAAAAAATGAAATTGTAATATTTTTTGGATTATGTATATTGTAAAAAAACACTATTCACAAGTAAATAAAATATAAATTTTATTAATAAAAAGAAAAATAGTCTAGTCTAACTAAATCACTAGTCACTAATGTTAATCTCAAACAATCCTCAACAACGACGTCAAAAACTTGTTACGTTACTGCAAGTGCATGGTTACGTTGTCAGTAATATAAAAAATTATCGTATCCCACAGGGACTGTGGATTAATGCACTAGTGAGTTTGTGAAGCTAGTAGCTAGACTAATCGAGATTGTGAGAAGGCTTGTGAACTAGAGAGAGAAGAGAGAGAGAGAGCAAGGTCTAGGTCCGGGAAGAGAGGGAAGTGAGATGTGAAAGTTGGTTAAGGGAGCGATCCTAGATTTTTGATTTCACTATGATGTTAGATAATGTCACTATAACATGTTCATCTCCTAATTCTCCATACTACTCCTATGAACTAAGGTTAGTTCCTATGTCAAGGTCTTTTAACTCTAGAAAGTGGGTAAGTGTTGATGTCCTTTATCCCTAAGGGTATAAATGTTCGGTTGAATGAGAATCTTTTGTCACTAAGGATCTCCCGATTATCCAGTCTAGTAGCAACCTTAACATAAAAGCAAACACCCTAGATCTACATGCATCATTCACATATATATTTTGTCAAACATGTACAAGATACAACACATATAGCATAAGAGGTAACATCTCATAGAAATAGGAAATTGGCATATCCTTAGTTCATACATCATCAATCACATTATAGATACTCCCTAACCCTAGCATGCAGGAGATCTACTCCATAAACAAGGAAAGAAAGCACAAAAATAAGTAAATAAATATTCTAGCCCGATCTAGAGAGAAGAGGGAAGGAATGCTTAGTCGGTTGTTGTCTTGGTCTTCGGGATTGCTCTCCTTGCTCGAATGATAGATGGATTGGAGAAGATCACCTCGGATCACTGGTGAAATCTCTAGATATGGAGTGGTGAAGGACCTTGTGTTCTCCCTAGAAGGGAAGAACCACCTTCCTTTGATAAAGGGGTATAAAAACCCTTTTATAGGCATGGGGCATGACCCTTTTTTTTTTTGGCACACAGCCATGTCTGATAGGCACAGCCTGCTCTTGAGCCTGAGTACAGTGGAGACACAACCGTGCTTGTGAGGCATGACCCCCCCAATATTAAGGAAGCATTATTGGCTAGACACGACCGTGTCTGGGACACACGGCCATGTTTGAAGTTCTCCCAAGTATGGCACACGGTGATGTCTAGGACACATAATCATGCTTGGGCTTTTTTAGAAATGTCACACGGCCATGTTTGGGACACACGGACATTCCTTGAGTTCCTCTTATGGTTGAGGCACGCCTGTGCCTTGGTCGTGCCTAGGAGGCACGACCATAGGTCTTGGCCTGCTGCTCTACTTCCTGCTCTGCTTTCTACTCTGCTTTCTACTTTGCTCTCCATTTAAGTTATATTTTACTCTGAAATGCACCCTGTCAATGAAAATAAAGAAAAAACAGATCTCCGGACGATATGGAGTAAAAAACTTGATAACATAATAAAATGAGGTGTGCTAATATAGATCATGTCAATGAAATGTAAGTAGATATGCAATATAGAGTGTCTACAAATATATATAATCTACACACATCAATGACAATTATGGACACAAGAGTATGTTTTGATAGTGATCACTTAGAGGTAGAGCTAGTACACATGATAGCACATGTATACCATACCTTGGATACCTACTTAGATCTAATACTTCATCAAGCATGGCATGAGCAGGGATCCCTGGTCACTTATATGTTTTGTGCATTTTGATGATATACATATTTATCTTTCATTTAAAAAAAAGTGAGCAGACAACTCAATAATGATAAAACATGGGTTTTGAGCGACCAAACTACACTTTCGGTCAAACAGATAGTCTAGTCATCACTCAGTTCGGGTCAAATGGTGATGTAGCAAAATAAATGATTGAATAAGTGAATTTTATACATAATTGATCAATCGGAAGGCTTTATAGGAAACCAAAAAAACTTAGTCAACATGGAATGCATAATGTATCTTGATGGAAAAGCTTATGTGGAAGAATATTAATTGACTAGAAGCAATCTGCGATCGACCAAAAGGAGGATAATCAGCAGATAATGACATTGGATAACTACTTGTCTGATCAACTGAATAAGGGTTTAGGTCAACCAAAAAATCCACTATCAAAGTAGTCACAATGGGAGCATTCAAAAATAACTCAGAAATCATTTCTCTACGCTCAAAAGCTCTCATAATTGTTGTTCATATGCTTTAGAAAGTTCTAAGATGAGTGTAGTTGCATTCTGGACTTCCAGAAGAGATCAAGTTCTTTATAATGTTTACTTCATTCTGTTTATGTTTATATCCTTTTATTTTGTACTTGTGAGTTGTGATGTGTCGATTTTCGCAAGTGCACATTTTTCGTCAAGAAATAAAAGATATTGATCCCATGAGGATTATGACTGAGCACTGATTGAGGTTGTGAAGCTAGTTATCTAGACGATCAAAATTGTTTGAGTTTATGAGAGAAAGAGAAAGCTGAGCTAAGAGAGAGAGAGGAGAGAGGAGAGAGAGAGTCTTAGAGCAATCGAGAGAGGTGAGAGCAATTCAGAGATTGGGAGAGAGATTGGATTGAGGGAACGATTCTAAGACTTTAGTTTCACTACTATGTTTGTTGATATTCTAAGTATTGTTCACTTTTCTACCTCTATGTTTATTCACATGTAGGGTGACTTGTCCTAAATTATCGATATGAGTTTGGGAGGATTATACCGGTGTGCCTACCCAAATTTGACACCTCTTTGCAAGGCGATAATGCTAGAATGTCTGCTTAAATGGACTACCCTTGTCACGTGGCTCCATGGTACATCAAGATTATCTCTTATACTCCATGACATCGAATTAGTGCAAACTTATTAAGATCTATGATAGTTGTCCCCTTATGGCAAATCAGCATCCATTCAAGGTGATAATGCTAGAAGTCCACTATGCACGACTACCCCTTTCATGTGAGCTCCATGGCTCATCTAGATTATCACCTCTACATGGTGACCGACTCTCAACATCCCATGCATTTAAAACATACACAATAAAGTAGAAACAAGGAATAAACATGTCATTCAATAGAGAAGGTAAACAAATACTTAGTTCTTACATCAACAATTACATCATAGCTACTTCCTAATCCTAGAATCCGAAAAACTACTCCATAGAGAATGAAAGACAATCAAAAGACATTGAATCTAAGAAATTACAACTCAAAAGAAAAAGTAGAGAGAAGAGAAAGCTTAGCGAGATGAGTGTCGTTGTCTTCGGATGAATTCCAAGCTCCGATAGTGGACAAATCGTCACGGCGGTTGTGGAAATGGTGCTCTAGGGTTGCTTGGAAAGGGAAGAACCCCTCCTCCCCCGGTTAGGGATCTTCCTAGGACTTTTATAGCCCTCCCAACCATTAAAAATGGTTGGGAAACAACTCATCCACGGGGGAACATGACCGCGGCATGACCATGTTTACCTCAGCCTGCAATCTGAGGTCGAGGCACGACCATGTTGACTGTGACAAGAACTCGGGGATGGGGCACAGTCGTGCTTGAGAGGCACAGTCGTTCCTGAGAGGCACGATTGGACCGTGTTGGCCACGACAGGATCCCGGGGCCGAAGCACAACCGTGTCAAGGAGGCATGGTCGGGCCGAGGCACAACCATGCCAGGGAGGCACGACCGTGCCAGGGATGCACGACCGTGCCAGTGATGCACGATCGTGCCAGGGAGGCACGGTCAGGTCGTGTTCATCTAGATGGAGGAAAACAAGTAGTTGCTAGTCTCCGGGTGAAGCACAATCATGCTTGGGAGGCATGGTCAGACCGTGTTAGCCTCCGAAGACTTGTCTCCACTCTGTTCTTCATTGCATTTTGCCCGGAGGAACACACTCGTGTCCTGGAACATGGCCAAAGTGTGTTCCTTGCTGCAACTTCTCGTTCCAAGCCTTTAAATGCTCCATTTTTTTCTCTAAAAACGTGCTCTATCAATAAAAACAAGAAAAGAGCAACTCTCTGAACTAGAAGAGTAAAAGTAATGAAAACACTAGAAAGAAGATGTATGCATGTAAAATATGCTTATGGAATGCAATAGAATATATGCTAAATAATGCTAAAAAATACATAAGAAATACAACATCATGTTGTTATAAGAACAAGGATTTGTAAGAGATTTCTTTACCTTTAGAAGGTGTTTGAGAAGGAGAAAAGTAGTGGACTCATGCTCAAATATAGGTCATGGAGTAAAAACTTGAGAGTTTAAATCATGTAAAACGGTGTTATTTTTTGTGATTGTTTTTATTTATTTTATATTTTGATTGCATACTAACTATCATTGACAAGCACAATTGACGATCTATTATTCACTTCCCCTACTTCTACTCTATCACAAGAGTAGAATCTCATATATTGGAAAGGATAAAGTGTAGGATCCGTCTTTATGCAAGAAGGGATTAATAGCGTTTTTTTTTTCTTCTCATCATTCTTATCTATCATATTAGTTGTGCATAATAATGTAAATTGTAAAAGAAAAGATAAGAAGGTACGCTAATTTTTAATGTAGTTCGGCTACTCCACCTATGTCTCAAACATGAGCACTAGGGATTTTCTCCTTCCCAAAACCTTCCAGCAGCGACGAAACCTCTTACAAGATTAACCAAAAGCACAATCACAACAACAATAAAAGTAGTAATAAAATCAAAGATAATTAAACTCGTGTTGATCTGGTCTAAAGCCCTGAATGTCGCGATACTCCTCCTGGCGCTTCCCGGATCACACGAGCATAACTTAGAGCACTTTTGAGCATGAGAACAAGAGATGTTGATTGCAATTGTTGATGGAAGCAGATGCTCAATTCCCTTTTATAGAGCTCGATCGACACTCTTTTGATCATCTGAAAGCTCTTCCGATCAACTGGACCTCCGTTGAGTCAATTGCAAGTTAGATCCTCTTTGAACTACGTTTTGGCCTTCTAGTCATCTAGAACGCCCTCTAATAGCCTATAACTCAATCAAAACTCATCCGTTGATCATCAAGCTCCTACCAAATAAAATTGACTTTTGATCGACATGACCGCTCGGATCAACTTTGGTCTTGTTGACAAAACCAATATCCGAGCGCTTGGACTAGTTTGGCTTGCCAAACTTGATCCGGTCCCCGGATAGACTATGATCTTCTAAGACTTCGTCTAGTCCCGCTTCCTACATGCAAACAACATATAAAACCTAGACTTAGTCTATCTAACCTTCTAGGTTCACTTGCTTGGAGTTTATTCCTCTAAAACTTCTCCTTTTGCTAAGTGTTCAGCTCCTGGTTGACCCACCGGGACTTCCAATGCCAAGTGTTCAACTCCTAGCTGACCCTCTTGGACTTCCACTGCCTAGTTCTCAACTACGTCTTTCATTTTATGATTCCCAACTAGGTCTTCCACTACCTAATTCCTAACTAAGTCTTGTCATTACCTAGTTCCCAACTAGGTCTTCCACTGCCTAGTTACCAACTAGGACTTGTCATTGCTTAGTTCTCAACTAGGACTTCCACAGATTGCTAAGCATCTGGTCACTCTTGACCTTCTTAGACTCTACACTTAACTTGATCAACTTTGACCAAGTTACTTGGTTAACCTTAACCAAACTCCATTAAACATATTGTTCAAACAAACCATCAAAACCCTAGAGGTTGATTGCACAAACATAAAGGTTGTTTCTACCAATGATGTTTCTTATGGGAAGTTGATGCAATATGGAAGATATGGGATAGTGTAGAGGTATTGGATCAAGGATGATATCTTGATTTCAAGGGGGTAGAACATTTGTACTCTCATATATTGGAAAGGAAACTCATGATCCACAAGGGGCTAGTCATCTAGGTGTTGAAAGGATGCTTGCTCTTTTGTCTCATTCTTACTTTGGCCTAAGATGTAGAATAATGTTGAGGCTTATGTGAAAATTTATCATGTGTGCCAACAAGACAAAACCGAGAGGAAGAAGGAAGTAGGACTACTCCAACTGTTGCCTATTCCAGAAAAACATTGGGTTTCAATATCTATAGATTTTATTAGTGGATTTTCAAAGGCTGACAATACATCTTCTATCATGGTTGTGGTGGACAGATTCTAAAAAGTATGTTGTGTTTATTGCTGCTCCTTTAGCTTTCCCCTCGGATGTTGCTACTAAACTTTTCTATCTAAATGTGGTAAAGTATTTTGGATTGCCTAGTGACATTTTGAGTGATAGTGATGCAAGGTTTACAAGCCAATTTTGGAATACCTTGTTAAACATGATAGAGATTAATCTAAAATTTTCTATTGCTAATCACCCACAAACCAATGAGTGGACTAAAATAATCAACCATTTGCATGGAGAGTACCTAAGGCTTGTTATGATAATCAAAAAATTGGTTAGTTTTGCTACAACTTCCTCAAGTCCTTTACCATTGAAATGGAGACCCTTCGATTTAGTGTTGGGGGAGCGGTTGACACCACCTACTAAAATAGCAAGGAAAAAAAATCAAGGAAAAATGTCCATCAACCTATATATATGCTAGAGTAAAGCAAGAATTGCTTAAGGAAGCCCAAGACAATTTGAAAAAAGCTACAAAATTAAAGAATGAAAAAGTATGTTGATTGGAATCATAGAACCCTAGAATTCACTATATGGAACAAAGTGTTGTTGAAACTTACTCCCTAAATTTGGAAGAAATTAGTAGACTATTCATAGGGGGTTGCTTGCCAAGTATGATTAAACTTTCAAGATTGTGGAGAATGTTGGAGCAAGCAACCCACAATAGGTGGAGAATATTGATAATATGGCTTATAGTGCACCCAAAATTCCATGTAAGCTTCTTGAATGAGTTCCATGAAGATGAAACAAATCCCTCAAAAGCAATGCCAAGAGAGCTCCTCCACCTATTGTGAGGAAGCAATTTAGTGATGATGCAAGTTGATCTTGGACCACAGGACCTCCAAAATAAATAAGAAAAATAAAAGAATTATATTCCTAGATCTTCAGAAAGGGAAACTTGAATTTGATGCTACATGGGAAAGAGATGTGATGTGCGTAGATTATATATACCTTTATGCATTGTTTGACGCACATCTATTTATATTTCATGAGCATAATTTACACGTATTGCACCATATTTTATTATTATGGCATACTTCTACTATTTTAGTTCAGAGAACTGCTCTTTATGTGTTTTCATTAACAGGATGCGATTTGGAGGATATTTGGAGCTAAATTGAATTCTGGGTAACCTACAAACGAAAAGTAGAATGACCATAACTTTTCATAGAGTTAGAGCCATAGGTTGTTCCACCCACCAAAACAAAGATAACTTCAAGATATACAACTTTGCTTCGGGGTGCAAGATGAGAAAACAAAGTAAAGCTGTGCAAAAAGGAACGGTCGTACCTCCTAGGCACGACCATGTAGCTTCCTCCACCCAGCCTGCAAACTAAAAGTAAAACGACTATAACTTTGCATTCCATTAGAGTTTTGAGCTAAATCAACTTTCAAAATGTACATAACTTAGATATCTACAACTTTACTTCATAATGAAATAGAAGAATCTACCATCTAGCCATGCTAAAAGGCACGTCCATGCCTCACTTCCAGAACTTTCCCACGCCAGGGTCGTGTCTTTTAAGCATGACCGTGTTGAATTTCAGACAGCCTGCAGACTAAAAGTAAAATGGCTATAACTTTACGTTCGATTAGATATTTTGGCTAATTCAACTTTCAAAATATAGATAACCTCAAGATATACAACTTGTATTCAGAGCCCAACCCGAGATTAAGTGATTTAAAGTGTGAAAAACTGAGTTTTGTGAAGCCTAACAAAGGGGGCAGATCTAAAAATTCTGGGCAAGTATAAAAGGTCTTACTTGAGAATCTTTTGGTTTGGGGTTCAGCCCCTCTCCTTGGGGAAGGGTTCTCCCCTTAGGGAGAAACCCTAGAGCTTCCATCTTCATCATCCTCGACAATCTGTCCACATCTGGAGCAAGGAAACATCTCGAAGACAACGGCAATGTCTCAATAAGCATTTCTTCTCCTTCTCCATTCTTAGATTTGGGATGTAAGAATAATATTATTCTTATCTTTGATTTGTATTCCTTTTGCTATGGAGTAATCTCTCCATTTCTAGGGTTAGGAAATAATTATGATGTGTGATTAATGTATGAACTATGCATGTGTCAATTTCCTTATGTCTATGAGATGTTTACTTCTTGCTCTATGTGTGTTGTGCATTGTACATCTTTGATGAAATGTGTATGTGAGTAATGTATTTAGATGTAAGGGATTTGCCTCTATGTTAAGGTTGTTACTAGACTAGATAATCAGGAGATCATTAGTGATAAAGGATATTCATTTAACCAAACTATTATGCTCTTAGTGGCAAAGGGCATTGACACTTACCCACTTTCTAGAGTTAAAATACCTTGACATAAGGACAACCCTGGCTACATAGGAGTAAGTATGGAGAATAAGGAGATGAATATATTATAGGGACATTATCTAACATCATAGTGAAACTGAAACCCTACTTCCTTCTCTCTCACACTGTCTCTCTCTCCCTCTCTCTCTATTGCTCTCTCTTCCTCTCTCTCACACTTTCTCTCTCTCCCTCTCTCTCTCTATTGCTCTCTCTTCCTCTCTCTCTTAGCTCTCTTACGTTCAAACCAACTTTCAACCGTCTCGATAACTTATTTTGTGAAATCACTAGTGCTTAATTAACAGTCCCTGTGGATACGATAATCTTTTATATTACTAACGACGTAACTGTACACTTGCGGTAACGTAACAAGATGTTACACTTTGACAATTTGAGAAGCAAATTGAGGCCCACATGCAAAGGCATTCGATAAAAATATTGAATTCTTCTAGTGGGGGTGGTTTGTTAACCACTTGAACATGATTTGGCATAAGGATTTGGATGTTACTCCTTTGATCTAGCCTTTTGGCAGGTGAGCAATGCAAGTCAAGCAACGGTGAGAATTGTGGCAATGTGTAATCTAGGCACAAATCAAGCAAGAGGCAAACTAGGATTTTGGAGAGCAAATGCAAGGATTTGTTGAGTTGGGTTTAAGTATTTAGCCAATTAAATTGCAATGAATGCAAGTCAAGGCACGTGGTGAGTGCATGCAATGAAACATAATGGATTTATCAACAAGGAGGTTGTTTCGCCTAAGTTTATAATACCAAACTTAGGCAAATATAACATATTACACAGAGTCAATTTTCAACCTCTAAAATTTTAGTGCAATCGTCTTAAGGCAATCGTCTAAAATTATATTTGAGAGGTATCTTAAGGCAATCGTCTTATGATTTATACTTATTTATTGGATAAATAGATGCTTCACTATTTGAGTGCACATTCTTTATGTGTTTGACTGGATCTTAAACTCATCTACTGAATGTCCACAATACGATTCATAGCATGAGAGAACTTGTGATTGGATCACATCTGGTGAGTATCTCTACATGTGTAATTATGAATGTATTAAAATCATCCCTAGTCAATGAATTGATAAGTTTGGACATCATTGATTCTGTGAGACTAATACGGGTTATACTCCTTGGTTTTTCCAAGCAGCTGCTCCTCACTGGCTGGAGACATTGAGATGTTGAGAGTTAAACGTGAATGTTAGTTAATAGTAACTAGTTCATTGGAGTGATCTGTCAAGAGACTTCATATGGTTCTCTACATATA
>JBBUKS010000100.1:6626644-6647560 GCA_038050645.1 Hedychium gardnerianum
AATAAAAAACTCTGACCCTCTCCTATCTACCTCCACTCAACTTTGTGTATTTGTAGTGTACTTCCACTCAACTTTAAGCTTCTAAACCAGCATCACAAAAAAGATTCGCAAGGTTAAGATCTCGAAGTCAATTTCAGCACACAACATCAATCAACAACTACCACTTTCAGTTATTCTCTAAGTTATAGTAATAACATATTAGATTCGACAGATAAATATTAATAAAATAATAGATATTAATTGAAAAATAACCCTAGAGAATTTTCTGAGAATTTTAAAAAAAAATTCTGGATTTAAACGAAATTAATATGACATGGGAAGGGGATAAGTTATTAGACTTTGAGGGAGCCTTTTTGAAATATCACTTAAACGGAAGGGTTAATTAAATAAACTAACCTAGGTTAATTTATAAACCTAAGTTATTTTATATCTTCCTCTCTCTCTCCCAAAAACCCTCTCTTCCCCGATTCTTCTCCCTCACACGCCACCGGCCTTCCTTCAAACACGAGCATGGATTGTCACCCCGATCCTTCCTCCTCAGCCGATTCCCCTCTGCTAGATCCAGTCACCGGCCAAGAGCTAGTCGTTGCCGGTCACCGCGGCCAGCTGAGGCCAGGTCCCTGATCCCTCTCCATCTACCCGAGCTCCTCTCTATCATCACCGACGCCGGAGTGTGAAGAGGGTGTCGGAGAGGCCAACCCAATTCCTCTTCCCCTTCTTGAGATCAACCGTTGACCCTTGCTCCGGCTAGATCTAGGTCGGATCTGTACCGTCGTTGTTAGGTCAAATTATGGCCACCACAGAAGCCCTCCCCTCTTCTCCGGTCATCTTGGCGGGATCTCTTCACTCAACATCCGGATATGGAAGCAACCTCACTGGAGCCACCACCATTGCCTCTTCATAGCTACTGCTGCCAAGCTAGATTCAGCCACTGCCGGCACCTACTTGGTTCATCTCCGACCATCACTGCTAGGGGCATCCACGACCACCACCACCAAGCCAGATCCGGCTGTTGTCAGGGCTGTTCCTACCAATTTGGCAATTGTCGGCCAGATCTTCTCCGGCCGACACCACAGCTGCTGCCACGATTCATCTCATCCATAGATTTGGCCAGATCTATTACATGGTTACTGTTCCGGCCATGGTCGGTACTGTTTGGAGCTATTCCGACCACCTAGCAAGTCAGCCGCCTCATCTCTGCTCCGGCCACCTTAGCTTCTGCTGTTGCCACTTTTGTGTCACCGCCGACTGTCATGAGCCATCATCGGAAGAGAAGTCGTAGGATAACGAACTCTCTTACCCTAATAGTCCTATTAGTTTAATTTCATGTTATAGTTAAATTAATTTAGTTGAGTTGATATTAGGGTTAATGGTATCAATAGGTGGAGCTAATTAGGGTTCCTAATCAGTTTAGGATTAGGGTTCATGGCTCGAGTTATGGTAGACTTTGGTTGTGATTTTGTTCTATGTTGCAAGGCATTGATTCCGGACAGATGCCCTGACGTGAAGTCATTCAGCACAATCTATCATCGGGTGGGTACTTCTATCATCGTCTCTTTTAATATCTTGATCTTAGTGCATGAGCTATAGTCTTGATAGGTAGTTTTGGATTACCTTAACTCTATTCATGTCGTTTCCTGCTTATTGGATACTTAGATGTTTGTTTTTTATGGTAGTCTATTTATTATCCATGCAGTCTCTTTATTCTTGATAATCCATATTTGGTAGTGATACACATGTGTATGGTGTGTATCGCAGTTTGGTACACATGTGTATGGTGTGTACCGTAGGTCGTTACACATGTGTATGGTGTGTATCATAGGTGTTTACCTTGTATAATGCATATTATTGTTGGTATATATTGCAGTTTGGTACACATGTATGGTGTGTACCGTAGGTCGTTACACATGTATTTGGTGTGTATCATAGAGCTTACCATGCGTGATGCTTATTATATGTGTGTGATGATTTATCACATTATGTGATGCTTGCATATGTGTGTGATGCTCATTTCATTATTCATTGCATATCATTGCATGTTGTCGATTATGTCTCCCTTGTGGTTGAGAGAGTCGTCAGTCATATTTCTGCCCACTCAGCCACTTGGGTAGTGATATCTGGAGTGGTGAGCAGCTTGTCTTGTCGTGCCGCTCGGCCACTTAGGTAGTGATAGCTAGAGCTTCGTGCAGACAGAGACCCCACTTGTTGTAACTAGATAACTACTCTACATCCTAACCACTCGATCACTCAGAGCAGTGGTAGCTTGAGTGTGTACAGTTGTCATAGTCCTGTCCACTCGGCCACATAAATGTCGTGGTAGCTGGAGTGGTGTGTAGGAGTGATCATGCTTTACATATGCATATGATGTTTTGCATATGCATGTTATGTGTGTTCTTATTATACTGTGTGATGTTTTTCGTATGTGTGCAATGCTCATTTCATTATCCATGGCATATCATTGCATGCCGGTGACTATGTCTCCCTTGTGGTTGAGAGCATCGTCAGTCATATTTCTGTCCACTCGGCCACTTGGGTAGTGGTATCTGGAGTGGTGAGCAGCTTGTCTTGTCGTGTCGCTCGACCACTTAGGTAGTGGTAGCTGGAGTTACGTGCAGATAGAGATCTTACTTGTTGTAGCTAGATAGCTATTCTGCATCCTGACTACTCGGCCACTTAGGATAGTGGTAGCTGGAGTACATTCAGTTGTCACCGTTCTGCCCCCTCGGCCACACAAATGTCATGTAGTTTGAGTGGTACGCCGGAGTGACCATGCTTTGCATATGCATTTGATGTGTGCTGCATATGCATTTAATGTGCTACATATGCAGATGATGTGTGTTGCACTTGCATGTGATAGGTGTGCACTTGTTGAATGTATTTATATATACATATACCTTGCATATGTCTGTATTATGATACATATTTTGGAGATAGGTTATTGCCTTTATTGTACTATGTCAGACCGGTTGTTAGTATCTATATGTTACTTAGTGATTACGGGTAGTATTGTTGCAGGTTTTATTATATTTCTGTACCTTGTCATATACTTGATAAAATATTTTCCCCCGAGACTATATGCATTTGACCTCTCTAGTGTTTAGATATCATATACTATTTTTCTTATACCCGTGGAGTCATTTGGACTCACTACCCCTTCTTTTATATTTGTTTTCCTCGGGTATAAGATAGATGACATATGTGATTGCCGAGAGATCCTGTCCACTTATCCCACGTCACATTGGGGGTTTTCCGCATTTCTTTTTATTGCATTAGATTGCACTTTTGATTTGTTCACTTATTTTGTAATAAGTGAATTCTGATGTGAATTTTGGATTTTCATTTGGTATTTGTCTTGGATGTTTTGTTGCGATGATAAGCCGTGTCGGCACACATCTTTTATTATTTGTATTTGGATTACTTTCGTTATGTCCTAATCTTGTTACGTGGATATTTATATCTTGCGTGGGTTTTGACTAGAGTAAGTCTTGCGGGCCCGTATCATGTAGTATCTCTCACATTGTCACAAGAGTACCGTCCATATCGTCAGGAAAGTACACCTCCGGGGCGTGACACAACATCATTATTACAACTGTGAAATTTGTGAATTAGTAGGCCTTAATTAATTTTTTTTCCTTCGGTGAAATTTGTGAATTAGCTCAATTACATAACCGTAGGTGTTGTATCATAACAACTTCAATCAAAATCTAACGTAAAATTGAAGGGAAACTAAAGAGCACGACTTTATCAAAATAATCCGCAGAGAAATAAAATACCATCAAAATGGATAATATAAGGAATAGTAAGGGACGATCGAGAACTGCACTAACCTTGAGAAGGGATGAGAAGCTTTCGGAGAAATGCTGGCTCCAACGATTCCAGTCCCAATTGTGGTGGATTCCCCCACTTCCAGTGTTGGTGAGAACGGCGTCGCCGCGAAGGCAAGATAGGGCGGGAGGACAACGGTCTGAGTTGGCGGGGCGACGGAGCAGCGAGGCAAAGGTGGCGCGCCTCCCTCGACGTCTGGACGAGACGCGTTGAGCGGAGAGGCCTCGAAGATGGCACCTTCATCTTCCTCTCGCCGTAGAGGAAGAGGGGAAGGGGTCCTTGGAGTAGAGGCCAGAAGAAAGGCGTGGAGGTGAAAGTGAAAAATTCGGCTCGAGGGTAGGGTTGGGGATTAAAGAAGTCTACGACGCAATCGGAAATTTTAATTTTAAGATAAAATTTGATGACTAATTTAAAATTTATTCCAAACTTTACTATGAATTCAAAATTCATCATAAAATATTAAAATTATATCATAAAATTTGAAATTTAGGAAGTCATACAATCAAAAAATTTAATTTTTGAACAAAATTTTGTGACGAATCCTAGATTTTAAAAATATATCATGAATTTTGAAATTAAAGAAGTCTGTGACGCAAGCGGGAATTTTAATTTTTGAGTAAATTTTTGTGATGAATTTTGGATTCGTCGCAAAATTTATGACGAATTCTAGATTTGTTCAAAATTTTACGACGAATCTAGAATTAGTCGCAAAATTTTAAAATGTATCATGAATTTTGAAATTAAAGAAGTTTGCGATGCAACTGGGAATTTTAATTTTTGGATAAAATTTTACGATAAATTCTGAATTCGTCGTAAATTTGAAAAATATATCATCAATTTTGAAATTAAAAATTTGCAACAAATTCGAAATTTGTCGCAAACTTTGCCATAAATTTTGAATTTGTCAAAAAAATTGTTACAAATTTTTATTTCATTACAAATTTTGCTATGAATTTCATTTTCGTGACAAATTTTACAACGAATTTATATATTCGTCGCTAATATACAATGAATTTAATGATAAAATTATTTTTGTTGCTAATCTTGCATCGAAAATATTTTTATTGCTAATTTCATTATTGATCAACGACATTTTCTATTTTGTCGTTAATTTCGTTGCTCATCTACAACAAAAAAAATTATCACTAAATTCGTGTTTTTTTAGTAAGGAATGGATTCCATGTTTGCATATTCATATTCCCAGTAATTTATTTCAAATGTATATCTAAAATTCAAATATTGAGAATGCGCAATTTCAAACTTTAAACAAGCAAATTAAAAATTATATTGAAATGAATAAGAGTTTATAACATCTTTATGATTTAATTTTAAATTTTATAAAAATAATAAAATTTAGTATAAAATATCTAATTAAATCTTAAATCAGTCGTCTATATAATCTCATTATATATAAATATTCCATTTAAATATTTTCCAGATTGGATGATCATATTCATAAATTCGTGAGTTGCTATTTTAATTCTCCGTGTTGATCTTGAGACGAACTGACAAGAACGTTGAGACAAACGTTTCGCCTTTTGCCATATTATGAGTTGATACTTTAATTCATTTAACCATTATTAACATTTATAGATATCTCACCTAGAATTTACTAAAGTTTCCTTGCAATATAGAAAATTCATTTTGATGAAAAATCAAATTATAAAATGATTTGTAATCAATTTGCATCTTCAAAATTAATGGTTTCAATCATTATAAACTTTTAAACACTCTACAGTAGTAGTTTGATATTTCTTGTGTTTATAAAAGTGTGCGCACATTATACATCAATTTTAAGATAGCAAATTAATTTATAAATTACTTTTTTGCTTTTAAAATCAAAGATTATTTTGATTATCATGAGCTTCAATAGTTCCTAACTAAACTACTAATATTTTTAAATTCAAAAAATATTTTAATTAAAAATATAACCGTAATATATTTTTTTGGTACTAAACTATTTGTAATTCAGTTTGTGCCTTCAAAATAAAGATTCAATGTTGATGCTTTCTTTTGTCAAAAATAGTTTTTTAATAAAAAATTTAACTGTGAGATGTTTTACAAAACAAGAAACGAAATGTTTTCATAGGTAAAAAATAATTTAGAGTCACATTTTGTTCATCTTTTAGTGAATTGCCCTTTAGCCATGAAATGTGTTGTTTAGATAATTTGATTAATTATTTAAATTCTAGTATTTCTATAAGCCATAACAGCACAATAAACTTGTAAATTGTTATTATTGCTTCTGGACAAATATGCATTAAACATGCATCCTAATGAGCTATAAGCAAGTCATAATTGCCCCCAAAACTATAGTACAGCGACAGAATACTCAGTTGTCACTTAGCTATCCGTGATTTGATCTTCATTTATAATGCATTTGCAGAAATTTGTTCTCAGACGTGCAGATCGGAACCAAAAGAATAAGCAAACATTAATGTTAAAGAAAAATGTAACACGCAAGAGGGAAAGTATCATTATTATCACATTCAAATCATGCACCACACGAACACAAAAACACTGAATCAGTTCAGAATTAGCAACCCACAGAACCCAAGAACACAGAATGACCACTATTAAACAACTTTATTTGATTATAAAATAAGGATGCGCAGATTACAGTTTTCCATCAGCCTGTAAAAATAGGATTTGGCGAATAAAAAACAACCGAACAAGGTTGTCATGGCATGCAATAATAGAGAATTATGCAGCCTAGCCAATCCCCATGCATTCGGGCTTCTGAAAACACTGCAAAAGCAACCAAACAAGACCAGCATTACATACTCCAACAGACCCAGATTACATAGGACATACGCCCAGAGCTAAAGCACTAGGACTGGCTTACTTGACAAGCATTACCGATATGAAAACTTGGTTAAAACACCAAGCGAAACAATGCATCCAGCTTCCTTGGTAATAAGAACCATGATCACAGAAAAAACACGAAGAACATGAGATAACTAGACTCGTAAGCGAAAAACTAGGACTGAGACTGCATATGGTGATCACCGTAGCCAAGGCCAAAATAGAGGAAACCGGCATACAATGGGAGCCTGCTAAATTTTCCCAAAAAACAGAGTTCCTTTGTTAAGAACATCTGTAAAATTGATCAGCCATAGATCCACGGAGGGTGACCAAAAGTTGCAGAGCCGAAGCCCAGAGGACGGTGAACCAAAAAACAAACTGAAACAGACTTCTGTTGCTCATAGTCGGCAGCGCTGGAAAGCTTGGTTATTTTGAAAGACCCCCTAGCACCATGCTTCTCTTCATCTAGAAAATGATATCACACAACCACAACCTCTCCTCAAGCAAACTGATTGCATCAGTGCTGATCAAGTGGCAGTGCTGCAGATTTAGACCCACTATCGACTGGCCCATGTTTACCAAGAATGGCAGACTTTTCTGGGTGATCTTGGAACAGCTTGCAAGAGAAAGCATACGCAGGTTAAGCTGCCTTGCTGATGCCAGGATTGCCACACCATAATCACCGATCATGCAACACGATAAATCCAGGTCATTGAGCACAAGACAACTCTGTGCAATTGCCATGATGCTTCTATCAGTGATTTTTTTGCAACCATCAAGATTAAGAATCCTGAGAGTGCTTCCATGCGCCTTAACCAACATAGTGACCAGGGCATCAGAAACATTAACACAACCACTCAAATTGACCTCCACAATACCTACCTCAGAACTCTGGATCAGTGGAATAAGTGTAGCATCTGTGACTCCAGCTTGACCACCAAAGTCGACTTTCTGTAACCTGGGGCAGATTTTCCCAACCACTTGTAAGCTAGCACTCGTGACACCAGGACAGTTTTGAATGGTCAAAGACTCAAGTGACTTGCATGATGGCAGTTGGGCTGGAGCAAAATCTATATCTTTGATACCCAAGCATCTCATTAGAGATAGTGACTTCAACTCTGGGTTGCATGTCAGAAGAGCACCAAGGACACCCATAAGAGTTAACTGGTGGCATTCCTCAATATGCAAAATCTCAAGTGCCCTTACCTTTTCAGTAAAAGAAACTAAACCAGCATCAGATAGGTCACAAGATTTGCGGACAAAGATCTGCTTCAGAAAGGGTGAACCTTTTGCAATAGCTTGCAAGCCTACCTCTGTAAGTCCGTTGCAATGGTTGACGGTGATCGATCTTAACTTCTGTAACCCACAAGTAGTGCCCATAACCCAAAATCCCTTCTCCCCCACATTCTTCAGGCTAGTCAGAGACAGATCTGTTAGATTCTTCCCATATTGACCAATAACTGCAAGGGCTAAGTCAGAAATGTTCAAAGCCTGAAGTTTTATCCTTTCCAGAGAAGAGGAGGGAGAAGAGACCAAGCTTGCAATTCCTTGGTCGCCAACTTCTGGGCAGTCTTTGATAGTAACATATTTCAATTTTGAACAGAAACGGCCAACAAGCTGAAGAGCTTTATTACTTATGCTTGAGGATGCCTCGATAGTGAGAGACATTAAGTTGGGGCACTTCTGAGCAACAGTAATCAAGCCCTTGTCTGAGATCTGTGGACATTGGCATAGATCTAGCTTTTCCAACAATGGGCAACCATCAGCAATCTCGGCTATACCAGCATCAGTGACCAAGGGTACCATGCACATAGATAAGACCCGTAGGGAAGGACATGCATGAGCAATCGCAGAGAGGCCAACATCAGAGACCCTAGTCGAATCACCTCCTTGGATGAAAAGCTTCCCCAGCCCACCACGGCTACAAGTTCCAAGTGCAATAGAAGCGAGTCTGATATCAGTAGCTTCCTCAGCGACCAAACGCCTGGTAAGAAATCCATTGTTCTCAGTTTCATTCTCATTTACAGGTACAAGATTGTTTAGGTCTGGCAAGGTCTTCTTCATAGATTTGACGCTAGGTTTCATCTGAGCAGCAAGCTCAGAAGAACGGATGCTGCTCAGAAGCATAAGCCAACGCTTAGACACACAAGCAGAGTTGCTCCTCTCCTTATCTCCTGGCAACCGTCTAAGGATCTCAAAGAGGCATTCATCAGGAAGGGTGTCGATTGAGCGGGGTTGCTGTTTCTTGTCTGCGACTCTCTCCCCAACTCCGAGGACGAGTGGAGCAATGACCCTGGACCTCTTGCGAGGAGGGCAATGACCATCAATAGAACGAGCAAGTGACACGAGAAGCTCCTGTTCCATGAGGTTTGAGAAGAAGGGACCGCCAGAGCAGATATCATCGCTGCCTGCAAAACCAAGATAGAAAATGCCGATCAGTTCCAGAACTCGAGTATATGTAAGAATTAAGGATTGCAACTAGAAACAACAATATCCAATTTGTTTCAAGTATTAACAAAAATCATCAATCATTCAGTAGCGAATAACGATCAGATACATGAATTTCAACAACGATTCAACATAAAAACCAGAAACCATACAGATCCAACCCCAAACTCGACGATTCCCAAAGTACACAAACAAGACAAGCTAGGAAGGAACACATAGGGTTTACCTCTGCGTTTGACGAGAGCTGCCATGAGTTCAGACGAGTACGGAGCAACCCCGAGGAGGCGAATCCGGCCACCACGAACCACACCAGCGAAATTAGCAACAAAAGAGAAGCAATCGAGGAGACAAACAACACCTTCAGATGAACAAAAATCTCAGAACGCATCCGCAGAACATCCCCAGGAGCGCAGAGGGGGAAAATTGTGGAGAAAGGAAGAGGAGAATGGTTTGGGAAGGAAACGGGGACGCGGCCTCATAAAAAAAGACGGGAAAGAGGAAAGGAAAAACAAACATGAAAGCGACGGGCGATGGACGGTCAAGATGAGATGGGGAAGACGATCTGGACGATGAACGGCCCACGCGTGCCAAACTGGAAGTAATGTTAATTACGCCTTTTGCCATTTGAATGCACTGCACCCGTCCCTCTGAACGAGGAAGCAAGTGGCGAGGAGATGGCACGGCAATTGCCAAAGGGGGATGCACGGAAAAAGGTAGCAGAAAAACAATAACAACTCAAACCTCAGATAATAATAATAATAATAAAATATTTATTATTATTGATTTTTTTTAGTATAATATAAAGAGTGCAAATTCAAAGATACAAAACAAGTTGGAATAAAAGAATCGACACACCAACCGAGGTACATTTAGGGTGGCCCACCGTCCATGCATCTCTGCCTTTTTGTGTACAGGTGGGTGGACAAGTGGGTGGGTTTAGGCTTTAGGTTAGCTAATTGCCTCTTCTTTTTTTTCCGGCACAAGTTTCTTCTTTCTCAAAGCAATGCATGAATCTGGATGTGCTTTGTCCCCATGCATCCATCGAGTGTGAGTACGTAATCGTAATTAAAAAACAAATGCATGCATCAGAACCTTTTCTTTTTTTTAATAAATAAATAAATAAATAAAATAAAATAAAATAATAATAATAAAAGATACATCTGTACACTGGCCGTCGCCATCCGCGTTGCAACTTGTCGATTAAGTTGCATGGAAACTTCACGCGGCCTCGCCTTGCGTCTCCTATCCCGGTCCGTCCGCATGTGTATGTCCCGGTGCATGTTGTTTTTTTTTTTTTTCATGCTTTATATTTATTTTTTTTGTAATTCATATTTATTCAATTAACCCTTCCACGTTGTCAAACTCCAAATTGAGTGCTCAGTTAATTAATACGTAACAAATTTATTATAATAGATAGAGATTAATTTTTGATAAATATATTTTTAGAATTTTTTTTTTAATTATTTGATGATTAATTATAAATTTATTTTATAATTTATTTTTTTATATTATTTTAAAATAGATTATGAAAGATGTCAGATAACGAAGGAGAAGGATGTTTGAGATGAGCATACTCCCTCTATCAGAAAAGTAGTCAAGCTCATCGTTACAAAATTTACCTGCTCACCACCGCACCCGTGCATGACGTCACCATGACACCCATGCCTGACGTCAGGCGTCATGAAGCTTGTGGACGAGTAACCATTCTGCGAGCTTCGGTCTCTAGCGAACTTGTGGACGCGGTTGCTGCGCCTGGTAATGGGCTTGCTCCTCTAAATTTGTTTGATTTTATTTATTTATTTATTTTGGTAAAAAAATACAAAATTATTAAAATAATAAAAAAATCAAAAATCAAAAAGCATTTTTTTATTTATTATTACCCTAAACCCTACAAATAAGAATATTTTTATTTTTTAAAATATTAAAAAATATATTCTTATTCTTATTTTTAAAATTATTTTTATTTTTATTCCTTGTCATAACTATATAAGTTATGGTGGCTACGATCTTATAATTGATATATTTTGATATATTCAATCAAGACATCAGTTGTGCGAGAAGTGAGCCACACAAGCTGCTTGACCCGTCCGATCAGACGCTTGAGCGCCCCCACGGATATTAAAATTTCAACTGTACACTCATTTCAGAAACATCATTGCTCGGGATAACTCCAAAAATATTATTTAAGACTTCAGTTATACACTCACTTTAAAAATATTTTCGTATGGGAATATTCTTGAAAAGATCATCATTTTCACTCGGGAACATCTTATAAAGATAATACAAGATTTCAATCATGCACTCATGTGAGAAATATCTCGGCTTAAAAATATCCCCAAAGAGATCATACAAGACTTCAATCATACACTCATTTTGAAAACATCTCCGTTTGTAGGGACATATTCGAAAATTAAAATTGAGATGAGCTTAAAATTAGTGAGATGAACTGGACTTTGGAGGTGGAAGAAATGGGCTTAGTTAACTAAATAAAAATTTACATATATAATAATAATAATGAATTTGCTAAGTGAGATCCCTCTCTTAGTATACCTAAGTAATCAAACTCTTTGATTCAACATGAAACTCATCTTCATGACTTTAGATACACAAGCCTCTAGGAGGCCATCAAGACGGCTAACTATTCTAAAAATGATAGTTATCATAAAAAGCCCTTTAATAACAAGGCTATTGTGCAATTGAATTATACATTCATCTCATATTAATATAGCATGTCTCTAGGATTTAGATTAGTATCTTTCCCACTAGAACACGTCTCAAATTTCATTTGATATAATTAAAAGTCACTAGAAGGAACATTCACTCGAGAATTTTTACTTGTTTTCACTAAGCATAATTTGATCTACAAATTGATCACCTTATATTCTTTTCTTATTACCAAGAGTGATAAATTCTTTGTTGATTAGTTCCTTAAATTTAATTGATCATGTGATATATATTTTTTTATTAGTCGGGTATATTAGTAATATATCCATTAGTCCAATCAAGAGTGCTCACCCATAGCATAAATGAATAATAATTATAAGTTTAAAAATGAGTTGTAATTGTTCAAGGCACCACCTATCTTCCACCCGCATTCCTCTCAATATAATGTTAAATTAAAAAAAAATCTCATTTTGCCTTCGTCGCTTCCTTCTCCATCCAATCCATGACCTCCCGCAGCACTCCTCTTTCTCTTCCCTTCTCTCTCATCTCAGCGACTAACGACGACAGCTACGACTGTAGGGGAGGAGTAAAGCAAGAAGAAAGAATTGATAGATTGTAATCCAACTCCTCTCTTCCTCTCTCTCGACTCCGTCCTACGACCTTTTCTTGCGACAGGATGGGAGACGAGTGGGAGTCACCAGGGCTCCGAGGTCTCCACACTACGACCTTTCCTCTCTCCCTCTCTCTCTCGACTCCACCCTGCGACCTTTCCTTGCGACGGGATGGGAGACGTGGGAGTCACTAGGGCTTCGAGGTCTCCGCCAAGATCACCGCCGCGCTAGCTGTTGCCTCAATCGCCTTCAAGTCCTACGACGCTGCCTACTCCCAGCTTAATCCAATTCCTTTCTCCCTCTGCCTCAACTCCGCCCTGCGACCTTTCCTCATCCCACCGAACTGTGAAATTCATATCACCGAAATTTGGGGTAGGCTATAGCCTAGGGCAGCTCCTTAATAGATCCATCTCTTCTCTACCCGCAGGAACATCTTCGGAAAAATCATGTATAGTAGTCGTGTGCTTGTTTTGGGAATATCCCCGATCAGATATATTCTTGTGACAAGTTACATTACAAGAGCATCCCGGCCGCGAGAACGTCACTCGGACCATGAGAATATCCTTGATCAGGAATATCTCTCTAAATCGAATCCCTCCGATCTATAGATCTTATCATTCTTGACAGTTGCAACTCTGACAAAGGTGATTTGAATACCTCAAGTCTGAGAAAACTTGCATTCAAGCTGCAATGATATCTTCATAGACATGTATAGAACGACATGAAATCTTATAGCATGTCACATCCAACGAACTAGTTACCCTTAACCATCATTTATATATTAACTCTCAATATCCTAATATTTCCAGCTAGCGAGAATCAACTGCTTGGATAAATCAAGAAGTATAACATATGTTAGTCTTACAGAATTGATGATGTTCATTCTCATCACTTCATCGACTATGAAAGATTTCAATACGTACATAATTACATATGATAAGATACTCACTAATTGTGATCCAATCATAACTTCTCTCATGCTATTTACCGTATTATAGACTTCAATATTTGAGTATAAGATCAAATCATATGTATAAAGAATGTACACACAAATAGTAAATCTTATTTATCCAATAAATATTATAATATCTAAAGCGGTTGCCATATAACACTTCTTAAATATAACATACTCTCACTTGACCTAATGTCAATCACCTTGGTATCTAATATTATAGGTCTCTACATGACTCTCAAACTTATTTTGAGTAGAGTCTTTGTCAAAGAATCCGCTAGGTTCCTTTCGGTGAATTTTTTTTCAATTTGTATTTCTCTCCTACCAATGATCTCCCTGATCAAATGATAGCGGCGAAACACATGTTTAGATCATTGATGATACCTAAGTTTCTTGGCTTGTGCAATGACTCCATTGTTGTCGCAGTAAACTAGTAATGCTTCAAGAATGCTCGAAACCATACCAAGTTCAGTGATGAACTTCTTGTAAGTACCCTGGGTTAGTTTTGATGTTTATCGACCAAGTTAAGTTTGACCCTGTGTTTTGTTGATGTCTTGTGTCTAAGTGTGTAGGGACTTAAAAACATAAGAAGTTGAGCGAAAGACACAGCAAATGAGAAGGATGACATGGGATGGGAGTCACGATGGGCTTAGTGCATCCGAGGGACGAGGAGCTGCGGAAGAGTACATCGGTGTAGCGAGAAGGACGCGATCCAAGGGACTAAAAGTCAGGAGGAAGTCTACTCGAGGAGAAGGTCGGAGTTGGATTTGGGTAAGCTCAACTCTGAACGGCCGGATTATCACCCAGGCGAGCGGAATGAAAAATGATCAACAACTATGGTTGACCATTCGAGGCGCCTCCATTGACGGGAGGCGCCCTGAAGACCCAAGGCGCCTCAGTTGATTGGAGGCACCTTGGATGCTGGCTTTTGAAGGCGCCCTGGATGAACCAAGGCTCCTCGCACGCTGAGGAGTCGTTGCAGCGGATAAACGCGAAGTCCACATCAGCAATACTCAAGGAGCCTCCAGTGGTCCGAGGCACCTCCAATCCTGACAAATTAGTTGAGAGTCATTGCATGTAGATGACGGAGCAACTGGTTGGAGGCGTCCTCAATCGTTCGAGGCTCCTCCAACAGTGCCACATCAGCAACGATCATTTTTTATCAGAACTCTATAAATAGAGTTCTTATTCACCATTTAGTAACAACACACTCCGTACTTCATTTCTGTTTACGCTCTTTTTATTCGTGTTTTAACGGTGTAAGGGGTTTCTCCACCTCTAACTTGTTGTTGGAGAAGGAGCTTTTTTGAGCTTTCTATTTGCCTTGGATTAACAACCACCCAAGTTCTAACCAAGTAAATTCTTGTGTCTCCTTATTTTTTATTTATGCATTATTTTTGTGTTAATTAATGTGTGTGTTCTTGCTAAGCTAGAAGCAAGAGAATTAATTTGATTTGAAAGCTATTCACCCCTCTCTAGCCGGTCCATCCGTTCCAACAAATGGTATCAGAATCCAATCATTTTAGAAGGACTAATCACCGACTAAAACAACAAGAAGATGACTAGATCAAACATCTATTCGCCAAAGTTTGAGGGGGAGTTCACGCTATGGAAGCATCGAATGGAGTTATTTTTCAAAACCGACTTTGATATGTTACTAACTATAAAATATGATTTTTGAAGTACCCAAAGACAAAGACGGAAAATAACTTGAGGAGCATCGGTGGACTAACAAGCAACACAATGAATTTATGGCAAATGGTAAGGTCGAGTTCCACCTTCTGAGCATACTACCGGCTAAGGAACTTGACAAAATCGGCACATATAATTCCGCCAAAGCTCTTTGGTATAAGGTTCTGGGACTCCACGAAAAATCAAAAGAAGCAGAATCCAACTCTACGATGGATATCAATTCATCTTCAGAAGAGTCTGAGACCAAGAAGATTGTTGGACTAACACTAACGACCATCCACCAGATAGAAGATGACAAAAGCTCTCTAGAAGAAAACATCAATGAAGGGAGAGTCTCAAATGATGAATCTGACATAGTAAGTGAGGTAAGACATTTACCCTCCGATAAAATGTATGATGCAATTAAAATATTATCTAGAACTCTATGTAAAACTAGGACCAAATATATCAATACAAAAAAAGACTATGCATGCTTACTAGAAGATTTTGATAAACTCAAGGATGAAAATACAAAACTAAAAGAACAAATAAAAATATTTAAATCCGACAACAATTCTATATGTTCAAATTAATATGCTCCAAAAAAGAACCTTAGATATTATAGAGGACTAAATTGATATATTAGAAATCATAGGGGCCAAATTAGAAAAATTTTAAATTTTGATATTCTACGAAAATACTTGATAAATCCAGTAGGTAGAAATTTGCATTGGGTTCTATTAGAATTATTTTTATTTGCATGCTAGAAATTGGTTAATTTGAATTATAAATATTTTTTTAGAAAAAATAGTTTTTGTGAACTTTCTATTCTATTTTATTTGTTTTATATTTTTTTTTTGATAAACAACCATGTTTGATGTTAGCAGAAAAAATTTCAAATTTTTTTGACGGCTAACGAAAAATGAATTTTTAAAATTGAAAATTTTCTGAGATTGATTTTTGAAAATTTTGATTTTTCTGCAAATAATCATTATATTTTGAATATTTAGAAAAAAATTTAAGATTTGTTAACATCAAATTCTATTTTTAAATAATTATTTTAAAAGGTACATACTTCAATAAAGAAAATTATTTTCTCACGATAAGAAAAAAAAGTTCTTGTGAAATTTTTTTTGTTTGATCAGATTGATTATGTTTGACATTGACAAAAAAATTCAATATTTTTCAAAAGTTGAAAATAATTTTCATATTTTTTATGGTAAATCTGAAGGATAATTCTTAAAAATAATATTCTTTGAAAAATAATTACGGTAAAAGTACACAAACTTGTATTCCTTACGTACATCCCCTATAAATTTTCTCAAATTTTTTAACTATAAATTTTATTTTTTCCCCATATTTTTTATGTTATCAAAAGTGAAGAATCGATGAGTGTTAAGTTTAGGAGGAGGATTAACATTGCAAAATTTATATTGTGTTTATAAATTTATTTTTTGATGTAATTTCTTATTTGATTTTTCTAACTTGAACTCGGATTGATGCACATCAAAAAAAGGGAAATTGTAAGTACCCGGATTAGTTTTGATGTTGATCAACCAAGTTAAGCTAGGCTCTGTGTGTGTTTGATGTCTTGTGTCTAAGTGTGCGGGAACTCAGGAATACAAGATATCAAGCGGAAGATGCAATGAGTGAGAAGGATGACACGGGAAGGGAGCCAACGGACTCAATGCATCCGAGGGACGAGCTGGAGCTGCGGAAGAGTACACCAGTGAAGCGATAAGGATGTGGTCCGAGGGATGAGAAGTCGAGAAGAAGTCTTGGGATGAGAAGCCGGGAGGAAGTCTCCTCGAGGAGAAGGTCGAAGTTGAGTTCGGGTAAGCTCAACTTTGGACGATTGAAACATCACCCAAGCGATCAGAAGGAAGAATGGTCAATATTGAAATTGATCATTCAAGACGTCTCGATTGAATTGGAAGTATCTTGGACGTCAGCTGCTGGAAGCACCTCAGATGTATTAGAGTCGTTTGGAATGCTAGAAAACTGTTACGAAATAGATAAATAACAGAGATCACGTAAGCCACTTTGAAGCGTCCCGAATGATTCGAGGTAAAATTGAAACTCGATTATAAATAAAAATTATGAAACATCTACTACTACGGTAATATCCCGGGACAAAATAGGCGGCCGCCGACCTCACAATTAGCAAGTAGCATGCTAATGGCCAAACTACTTCTGAGAGCTGATGAGGAAGCCACGAGCTCCAACTAGCAAATGATAAGCGTGGGTTATATATCCGAGAATCTAATTATCAACCATCACTGCATCATTGGTTGTTGTTTTTTTTTTATTATTATTTTTTATTTGACATAATATATTTAAATATTTTGTCTGATTAATTTTAAAATAATCAATTTAATTTTATAAAAAAATTATTAATTATTAAAATAAATTTAAAAAATACATATAAAAATTTATCTTAATTATTAATATTCTCGAATTCATTAAAAAAAAATATCCGCATCCCCTCACATATTAACCATCCTCACTATTGGTCAACCAATTAACGTCCTGGACGACGCAAGTTACTTTTTGTCATTGCGTCCTTCAAAATAATAATATAATAATTAAATTTTCTAATAAATAATTAAAAAATTTAAGATTTAAATTTTAATTATGATGTATTATAGAAAAAAATTAAATAAAAAATAGATTTAAGAATATTAACTATTTAAATAAATGTTTTTTAATTTATCTTATAGTGATTAAAAATTTTTAGTAGGATTAAATCGACCTCTTCGATGTTATCTAATTAATCTACTTTCTGTCATTGTGGCCCAATGGATGATTAGTTGTGCACTAAAGCAGCTCTTGATATAAAAGGCACTGAAAGAAGGCAAGCAAGGTGATTAGACGTCATAATCAAAGACGTGCAGATAATGCAGAGTCGATGAGTTGTGCCACCCCACATACTCAATCCAGTAGTTGCTCAGGCTCAAGCACGAATGTAGTCAGGATTTTAAAATAAGAGATTGAAAAATTAAAATTTTAAATTAAAAATCATTATATTATTTTCAATATAACATAAAAACTTAAATATAAAGTATAATTTTTTTTCATAAAATGATGAAATCTAAATAAATATTTATTAAAAGTTTAAATATTAATAATGATATAATATGCATAAATAAAAAAATATACATAATTTATGTCAAAAGAAATATCACTTCGATAAAATACTATTTTAATTATAATTTCTATTTTTTCAAGAGAGCAAATCTATGATTTATGGAGAAGAAAATTGTAATAGGGTTTAAATAAAAAATAATAATTAGATGAACTTTAATAAAATATTAGATGATATATACTTTTATATATATATATAAATATGAATCTTTGTTGGGTATGAGTCCAATCAAACTCATATTTATTATACGCCCGTGAGTTCAAGGGCATGCACTTGACTACAAGTTACTGTTTATAAAAAAGATGGAATGGATAAAATGAGTTTAAAATTCTATTTTACTCTAATAAATTTAAAATTTTGTACTTTTAGTATTTTTTATTAAAATTTAAATTCAATCCTATCGTCTAAAATACTGATCTCTTCAAATCTATTGTTATATTAAATAAGTGAATTTGTTTGTTTTTCTAACGTGTTGAAAGAGAGAAAAATTATTATATTATATTTTTGAAGAGTTTGAGTGCAATAGAATATTAATGACTAGTTTACTCTGAAATATGGATAATAAAAGGATGAATCATCTTGGGATAAGAATTCATATTTTAAAAGAAATGAAAAGTAAAGAAAAAAGTTTGATTTGTTTATTATAGAAAAAAAAAAGTAAGATTCAAATTTTATTAGAAATGAATATTTTAAAATTTGAAATGGAGGAGAACGTCGGGTGTTTTATGTGATCGTAAAATATTTTTAAAATTCAAAGAAATTTTTTACAAACGACAGTTAAATCTGCTATATTATATGGAGCTGAATGTTGAACTATGACTCGAGCACATGAGCAGAAGATGAGAGTTACAAAAATGAGGATGTTAAGGTGGATGCGTGAACATATAAGGATGGATAAAATAAGAAATAAGAGTATTAGAGAGAAAGTCGGAGTAATATATATTGAGGGAAAACTCCGAGAAACACGTTTGAGATGATACAGATATGTACTTAGACGACCAATAAACACTCCAGTTAGGCTATGTGAAATAATAACAAATATACATATCAAACGAGAAAGAGGAAAATTAAAAAAGACTTAATTAATAATAATAAAATAAGATAAAATTTATTTGTTGTTATTATTGTTGAATATGTATAAATTATATTTCAATTTCACTTAATAAATAATTTTTTTTTAAAAAAAAATCATCTATTTAATATTAAAAAATATTAAATTTTTTGCCCTAGTAGTGAGCTCTCTCGACTAAGCGGCCACCGACCTAACAAGTCACAGGCAAGTTGCACGCTAACGGCCAAGCTATTTCTGAGAGCTGACGAGGAAGCCACGAGATCTAACTGATAGAGGACAAATATGGATTGTCGGAAAATCTAATTATTGACCGTCACCTGTCGGTCATGTGAGAAGCAAGTTACTTTCGGTCATTGCAAGAACCTTGCAGTCAATGAAATGGCCCCCTCAATAATGCAAGTTAGTGTTTTTAATGTAAAAAATAATAGTGACGTATTTACTTTAACGGAAGAAAAAGATATAAGTGAAATTTACATAATTTTCAATATATATCATGTTTCAGTTAAGAAAATTATTAAATAAATAAATTTATATGTATTAATTTAATTATATATTATGACTATATCTATTTGTTTATTCATTAGAAGCAATTAAATGTTATAAAAAATATTTAATATATTTTTTATTAAATTGAGCATGATTCTATTTGATCAATTGACTAAGAGTTATATCAATTGATTAGTATTAATCGATTGATTCGAACTAAATCGATTAATCCAATAAAAAATTATGTATTTTTCAATTGAATGTGCAGTGAAAATATGTATTTTTCAATTGGATTCATAAAATGTGTTGATGAAACATTCCATATATTCTTCAATTTTAATAAAAAATAATTTATAATGAAAATTTTAGATAAATTAATGAGTAAATTTATTTGTAAATTTTATAAGCTTTTTGTGAATATTAATAAATTAAATGTATTAATTCATATATATATATATATATATATTATTTAAATATTAAAAAATAAATATATATAAACTTTTATTAAATAGACGCAACATGATGAATTCTACATCGAGCTAATGGACTTTCATTTTCAATAGTATTTTATTAGATCCAACTCAAATATGTTTAGATCTGTGTGAATCAGAGAGGATGAATAATTTTGATATTTTTTTGAAAATAATAGTTACATTATATTTTCGAAGAGTTTTACTCGTAATCATTGAGTGTTAAAGACTAATTTACTCTAAAATATGGATAATAAAAACGATGAGTTAAAACTTAACGAAAAAATAAACGCTGACAGATTTAAAACTGAGAAATGATCAGGCGACCGCCAGATTTACAATTGAGAAATGATGACGATGCCACGAGGGCGAGCTGTGAGCTTGCAGCCTCTTAAATGTGCATTAATAATGCAAGCTAACTATTAGCTGTCAATGTGAAAAAGCAGCCAGTTGAAGGTGCCACGTGTTTACTTTTTCGAAGAAGGAAAAGAAATAAATTAAATTTACATAGTTTTCAACATATATCATAATTCTGATAAAAAAAATATTAGATAAATAAATTTATATGCGTTAATTTAATCATATATTATGACTATATCTATTTGTTTATTCATTAGATGCAATTAAAGGTTATAAAATTATTGAATTTTTATGACTTCTCATGTTTAATAAATAAAGGTAGATATTAAATACTTTATTTTATTTTTATGATGGTATAAATTAATATGTGAAGATTAAATTGTATTATTTTTTATAATGGATAACTA
>JBBUKS010000100.1:6666997-6680118 GCA_038050645.1 Hedychium gardnerianum
CAGTGTCATTGGTAGTTTGATGTACACTATGTTGTGTACACGTCCTGATATCAGCTATGTTGTTGGCTTAGTGAGCCGGTTCCAGTCAAACCCAGGATCGAGACACTGGAAAGTGGTGATGAGAATATTCAGATATCTCAAAGGAATAACAGATTATTGTCTCTGTTTCCAAGGATCTAAGTTGAGCCTAAAGGGCTACACGGATGTAGATTGGGCAGGAGACCTTGATGATAGAAAATCAACATCCGGATATTTCTTCTTGCTAAATGGTGGCGCCATCTAATGGAATAGCAATAAACAAGCTTGTGTAGCATTGTCGATAATGGAAACTGAGTATGTGGCTTGTGCATCAGTTGTACAAGAGGCTATCTGGTTAAGAAGGTTCCTGAAGCAAGATTGTTGAGGACAGTGGGAGTCCTGTTACAGTGTACTGTGACAATCAAGATGCAATAGTTTTTTCGAAGAATCCCAAATATCACAGCAAGGGCAAGCATATAGAAATTAAGTATAATGTTGTAAGGGATATTATTGACAAGAAAAAGATATTTCTTGAATATATTTCTACACGTGATATGCTTGCAGATCCTTTTACTAAGTCATTGGCTAAAGAGTCATTTCTTAAACATGTGAAGTCTTTGGGACTTCGAAGAATGTAACATGTTGTAAAGACAATGAAATGCTATGATTTATTCAGTGTATATGTCTTTGTTACATTTTGATTAAAGTCTCGGTGAGCATGTTGACAGGTTGTGATTGGTCTACTTACATGGACAATCATCTCTATTTGTTTAGTATAAATAGAGATAAGACTATTAATTATGGGATAGCTTATGTAGCTGTCAATAGAGACATACCTATAAGTTGGGGTTGCCTTGATTGTTGTATCAAAATGAGATCATTAATGAATTAATAATGATCGGAGTAAATGAACCCATCATTTACTATATCTGCTAGAAGTCATATATGAATTCATGAGTTGAATTCAGGATTAGACATTAGGTATGTTTAGATCATAATCTGTACGATGTTAAATTTATAAATTAACATGCACTCTTTATTGGTAAAGAGAAAAATATCGTAACATGTGATTCATACCACAGGTGTTATAGTGACCATAAAGGTAGTAGGAGAATGAATCTCTTCTTCTCTACTATGTGAGACCCTTGAGATTATAAGTTAATCTCAATTTTACCCTAAGTGACTATTTAGTTGTCTACTTGAAGTTCTAATCAGTGATTGCTACTTTAGCGTGTATCCTATGACTACGGATGATTCAGTCTATGGAGCATAACTAAGAAAACGACTGATTTGAATGAATAGAATCTAGCTAAAAAGGAAGATTAAGATAAATTTACATCTTTGACATTTATTTATTGGTCGATTAATTACATTCTTTGTTAAGTACTTAAAATGTAATTATGAATAATTGTATTGATTGGAGATATTGAACATGCTCTCGACATGCTAGTCGATTTGAGGGATTAAAGAAGTTCATATTGATGTAAGTGATTTAATCTGGGATAAATACAAGATATTTATGTCTCCAATTTATTTGGAATGGCGGCTAAGTTAGGTGTAACAATCTTCTTAGCATTAATCGCTCAGTGTACATGTTGTCGCACGAACCATTTTCCCTTAAGTATGGATGAACGTTCTGCTTAGTCTTTGTGGATTAATTCTTGTATAGTCTAAGTGACTTATTTGATCTTTGTGACTAACTTGTTTTAGTACTTTCCTTGGACGAGTGGGAGATGTAAGAAATGGAAATGTGGGATACCCACGTTTTATCCCACATTCCCCACTCTTCTTAGGGATAAAATGTCCCTAATGCCCTTAGGTTATTTCCTATATAAAAGGAGCGTTCAAGGGAAAGAGTGTGGAAAAAAAAGGGTGATTCGTGAATACGTTCGAGAAGGTTTCTTGTTCTCGTGGTGATCTTCTCGCCGATGACAAGTTTTTTTTCTTCCTCTCCGGATTACTCCGCAACGTCAAGGTATGTTTTTTGTTTCGTATGAAAATCTTTATAATTCCTACAGAGAGAACCAGTGAGGATGAATTTCAATTGAGACTTAAGCGATGATCCAACTTAGAGCCAACTCAGAAGTCTAAATTGAGAACAGACTAAAATTCTAGTCAGGATTTTATCATGCATATATCCATTCTAACTCTATTTTGCAGGGTAAATACTATATCTGTGCTAACATTATTTTGTAGGAATTAAGCATTTTAAATGGTTCCGTCGATGGATAGATTGGTTCCGTCGATGGATCCTCGGAAACCTGGAACAGTTCAGATGCGAACCAAAGCACGGATGATAAAATTGGTTCTGTCGACTGATCAAGGTGATTAGTCGACGAATCAAAGATTTCATTGTGATAAGACGAGATCAAATCAGAGAACAAAAGGTAAAAAAGGTTCTGTTGACTGATAGATATGTTCAGTCGACACATCAGCAGATTCGAACACGGTCAGTCATATCAGTTAGATTAGTCGGAAAGGAAAGCTTGGGTTCCATCAATGGATAAATTCGTTTAGTAGACGGATTAAGCTGATTTCACAGTGGATCAGATCGACAAGCTGGATGCGTACCGAGGGAGGTTCACTAGGTTCCGTCGACGGATTATCAGGTTCCATTGATAGATCAGATCGAATTCGGACACTCAGCAGAATCAGTGGGATCTGATCGATTGCTTGCTTAGCTATAAAAAGAGCCTTGAGGACGAAGGCAAAAGTAGTGTTCTATGCAATCAAATTCTCACTCTCAAATTTACTTTGTGCCGTGCAACCCTAACGTCAAGGTCATCACCAACACGTCTAGCTCAAGTTGCCTCTCTACTTCGTGTTGGTAACATTTTATTTGTTCATTATATTAGAGAGATGTAGATTTTTGTTACACTCTCTATTCATCATTGTAACCGAACTTTTCTCCGAAAGTTATTCAGAGAAAATCTTTAGTGATTACCCATCGAATACGGTCCAAAAGATCGTGGGTCTTGGAATAGTAGTTGAAGAGGCTACGAACCAAGTAAAATAACTGTGTTTATTCTTTATTATTTATTTCTGCTACGTATTCCGATACATTTATTTAAAAGAAAAGAAAAGTTTTAAAAGCGACAAGATTCACCCTCTCTCTCTCAATCTCAATGGTCCTACAAGTGGTATCAGAGTCTGAGATCTTGAATTTGGTGCAACCACCATTCAAGAATTTCTTTTTTTTTTCAAAATCTTTCTTCTTCATTTTTTTTTCTTCTATCGCACTACTTGCCCTAGTCTTGGAAATTTTCATGTTAAAAAATTATCTTTGCAAGAACGATGAACACAATCCGAGAGATACTCCACCGCACATCCTCCACTCTTCAATGGGAACGATTTCCCATCTTGGAAAAGGAGGATGAAAGTCTTTCTCAAGACGGACATCAACCAATGGTTCACTATCCGATGCGGCTACACAACACCGGTCCATGAGAGTGGAGAAATTATTGACCCGGAGAAATGGACAGCCAAAATGAAGAAAAAAGTATAAACTGACTCGAAGGCACTCAACACCCTTCAATGTGGCCTAACAAAAGAGGGACTCAATCGAGTTGGCCCCTTTAATAATGCAAAAGAATTGTGGGACAAGTTAGTTGAACTATATGAAAGGACAAATGACACAAAGGTAACAAAATGTGACCTTCTGTTAAATTGCTTGCTAAATATTAAAATGCTAGGTGGTGGGTCGACAAATCAACTACACACAAGGATCAAAGACATCCTCAACGGATTACATTTCATCGACCACCAACCTGAGAATCGTGACATAATTAGGTACACTCTTAACTCATTCCCTTGAAACTCCTTATGAGCATCTATGGTAGATGCCTATAAAATCACAAAATACCTTTCTAAAATTCGATTAGATGAACTTTTTTGCTAACTTGAACTACACGAGCAGTCTAACTCAAGTCAAATAGAGAAAGGTATTGCCCTTATTGCAGGACCAAGCGAGGAGCCAAAATCGAAAGCCCAATTCAAGCACGAGTCCGAAGATGAGTCCGACTCTGACTCAACCAAAGAATAACTAATAAACATGGTCAGAAAAATGTTTACCAAGAAGAAGAAAAGATTTTCAAAGGATGATCTCAAAAAGGTGATACAATCTACACCAACCAAATCATTATCCGAAGTGAATGCAACAAAAAGAGGCACTACAAGCCCGATTGCCCAAATATCAAAGAAGAAAAACCCAAATCAAGGAGAAGGAAAGCAATAAAGGAAACTTGGGATGAGTCGTCATTGAAGGAATTGGACACGGATGAACCAAGACAAAAGAACTTCTTGGCATGAATGGCAAGAAAGCAAATTGACGAACTCGAGTTCGAGTTAGAGTCAAGCCAAGAAGACGAATCCGAATCAAACGATGAATCAAGGCACGGATCTGTATCCATTTCCGAAGATTCCCATAAGGTAACATTAAATTTAGAAGTTAAATTTGTTAAATTATAGCATGTTTAAATAGGAAGTTGGTTAAATCTGAGAAACAAATTGAATTGCTCCTTAAAGAAGTCAAAGATCCTAAGGAGCAAGTTAACCCTAATCTCTCAACTAACCAAGTTCAAAATGGAAATTCAAATCAAGTTACAAGACTTGAGAAAGAGAATTCCATATTGAAATACGAAGTTGAGAGACTCGAGGGAATGTTGGAAAGGTTCACTTTGGGATCCAAGAATCTTGATATGATACTTGGATCACAAAGGGCCATGTATAACAAGTTCGGTCTTGGATATTAATTAGAATCAACGAACAAATCTTACTTATCACTTGTTAACCAAAATAAGAAACACATCAAAGCATGAATTCCGAAAGCTTACCTAAAAAAGTAAGTAAGACTAAACCATAGTACAAAACAAGTAGGACTAAACCAATACTATGTACCTAAAAATGAAATTCATTACTTAAAAATAAAACACAAAATTTGTGTTTCAGGGAGGCGGCAAATTAGTTGTCACCTCAAAAACTTGACCTACCCGTCTGGGTATTTAGGACCAGTAACACTAGGGAGAATTTTAACTTGAAAAATAATATCAGAAAAGACTCGGATGATAGTATGTTAGGAAAGTTAAGTCGAAAACATGTCTAGGTGAATCATATGTATCCTACCTGATGCAATCGATTTAGTAGAACTAACTGAAGTTATCCCAATCTAATCTGAATTAATTGGACAAAGACTTAGTACTAAGTCCCTTGGGCAAGACTATTTAGAAAAGTATTCAGAAAGTTGTCCACGGTGACACTCAAGAAGGTCATATGTCTCGTCACTGACTGAAAACTTATTCTAAAGAATTTTTCTTGGTGGACCCAAAGCTAAGACTGAATCCAACACTAGTTAAAATTATTCTATTAAAATCAAATAAATTTCATCTCACAAAACTATAGGAATACCTCGGTTGATAATTTAGACCGGATGAAATTAATAAATTAAAATTAAAATTAAACTAACTTAACTTAAATTAAAACTAAATTCGAAACCAAATTAAAATTAAAATAAAACTAAACTAACTAAATTAAAATTAAATTCGAAACTAAATTAAAATTTATAATTAAACTAAACTAACTTAAATTAAAATTAAATTCCAAACCAAATTTAAAATTAAAATTAAACTAACCTAACCTAAATTAAAATTAAATTTGAAACTAAATTAAACTTAAACTAAACTAACTTAAATTAAAATTAAATTCGAAACTAAATTAAAATTAAACTAACTTAAATTAAAACTAAATTCGAAACCAAATTAAAATTATAATTAAACTAAACTAACCTAACTTAAAATTAAATTCAAAACTAAATTAAAATTAAACTTAAACTAAACTAACTTAAATTAAAATTAAATTCAAAACTAAATTAAAATTAAACTAACTTAAATTAAATTGGAAACCAAATTAAAATTAAAATTAAACTAAACTAACTTAAATTAAACTCTAAACTAAAATTAAATTAAAGTTAAATTAAATTAAAATTAAATTAAAATTAAACTACACTTAATTTAAACTAAATTAAATTAAACTAAATTTAAATTAAAACTAATTTAAACCAAATTCAAAACTAAATTTCAATTAAAATTAAACTAAACTAAGTTAAATTAAAATTAAACTAAACTGAAATAAATTCAAAATCTAAATTTAAACTAAATTAAAATTAAACTAAATTGAATTACGAATCTTAAATTCAAGTTAACTATTAATTCCTACTTTATGTGTATTAATCTTCTAGATAGTGGCTGCTCTAGATATATGACTGGAGATCATATTAAATTCACCAAACTAAAACTCAAGAGCTTAGGATCGGTTACCTTTGGAAACAATAGCAAATAATCGATTCAGGTAATATTGAACTCGAATTTACACAAAAAACTCTAACATAAAACTTAAGGGTTTTAAACATAACAACATCTATATAATAAACTTATCAAAATCCTCACTCAAGTGTCACTTGACACAACAAGAGGAACCTTGATTATGACATAAGAGATTATCTCACACCCATCTTAGGAATATAACAAAACTAACTGGATTAATTAGAGGATTACCAAAAGTAACTAACTTAGAAGATAAATTTTGTAATGCCTATCAACAAGAAAAACAAACTAAGTCAACACATAAATTAACCAAAATCGAACCAATAATATACTTGAACTTCTACATCTAAACCTCTTCGATTCACATGGAATTAAATTTATAAATGAAAACTTATATTGTTTAGTTATAATAGATGACTTCTCTAGGTATACATGGGTAAAATTCTTAAAACATAAAGATGAAACCTTTAAAATGTTTAAAAATTTCTCCAAATAAATAGAAAATGAAAAAGGTCAAAAAAAAAAAAAAATTAAAAGAATTAAAAGTGACAACACAAGAGAATTCAAAAATCATAGATTTAATAACCTTTGCCTAGAAAACGGTTATCATAGAAAATTCTCATGTCCCAAAACACCTCAACAAAATGACATAGTAGAAAGAAAAAATTGCATACTTCAAGAAGCCGCTAGGATAATATTAAATGAATTTAATTTACCTAATTAATTTTGGGCTGAAGCTGTTAACACGATATGTTACGTTCAAAATAAAACTACAATCAATAAAACACAAAATAAAATACCTTATGAAATCTATTTTAATAAAATATCAAACATTAAATACTTTAAAGTATTTGGATGTAAAATATACATTTTAAACACACGAGAACACTTAGGTAAATTTACCTCTAAAATCGAAAATGACATCTTCCTAGGTTACTTTTTAAATAGTAAAGCCTATAGAGTGTATAACAACAATAGATTATAAATAGAAGAAACCACGAATGTAACATTCAATGAAAATTCCAACTCTAAAGATTTAAATCTAAATCAAAGTCAACAAATAATTTTTGACTCACCTAGAATGATCAAGGGGGAGTTAATGAAACGTCAATTATAAATCAAGGAGAAGATGATGAACAAACCCCATAGTAAGAAGAAATTAATACACAAACATTAAGACCTAATCCAAACCATCTAATTGAACATGTATTAGGTGACCCAAGTCTAAGGGTTCAAACTAGATCAGACCTTAGAAACATAAGTCAAATCACACTAATATCCAAAATTGAACCAAAAACTATAGACGAGGCTTTGCTCGATCCAAATTGGGTTATAACCATGCAAGAGGAATTAGCTCCATTCGAACGTAATGAGGTTTGAGACTTAGTCCCTCCACCTACAAACAAATCAATAATAGACACCAAATGAGTTTTTCAAAATAAGTTAGACGATAAAGGTAAACTAATAAGAAATAAAGTTAGATTAGTGGCCAAGGGGTTTAGCCAAGTAGAAAGGTTAGACTACGATGAAACTTATGCTCCAGTAGCAAGACTCGAATCTACAAGAATGTTGCTAGCCTATGCAACATATAAAGGATTCAAGCTCTACCAAATGGATTTCAAATCCACATTTTTGAATGGACTAATCAAGGAAAAGGTCTATGTAGGTCAACCTCCAGGATTTGAAAACATAAACTATCCTAACCACGTCTTCAAACTTAAGAAAGCACTATACAGTTTTAAACAAGCTCCTAGGGCTTGGTATGAAAGACTATCGACATATCTAATATCAAAAGGGTTTAAGGTCAAATTGATTCAACCATTTTCGTAAAGACCCTTAAAACAGAAATCTTCATAACCCAAGTATACGTCAATGACATAGTATTTGGTTCTACAAATTCATGATTTTTAAAAGAATTTATTACTTTAATGGAAAAAATTCAAAATGAGTTTAGTAGGTAAGTTAACTTTTTTCCTAGATTTACAAATAAAATAAACTAAAGATGGGAATTATGTACATCAACAAAAATATACAAAAAAACTACTTAAAAAATTCGAAATGAAAAGCACTAAAGAAATAAACACACTTATGACAACTAACACTAACTTAGATAGTGATCCAAATAGAAAATCAGTTAACTTAAAATATTACAGAAGTGTAATAGGTAGTCTACTATATTTAACTGCAAGCCGTCCAAATATTCTATTTGCAGTTAGTATGTGCACAAGATACCAAACTTGTGCAAAAGAATCTCATTTGACAAGTGTCAAGAGAATCTTTAGGTATAAAGGCACAATCAATGTAGACATGTGGTACCCTAGAACAACCAATTTTGATTTGTTAGGATTTTCTGACTCAGATCATGCCAGCTACACGTTGGATAGAAAGAGCACAAGCGGTGGTTGCCAACTATTGGGATCATCACTTGTCAACTGATTTAGTAGAAATCAACATTGTGTTGCTCTATCTACTCCTGAGGAAGAGTACATAGCTATGGGTGAATGTGTTGCACAACTCCTATGGATGATGCACACATTAAAAGACTTCAACTTAGAATATAAAAACGTTAAAATCTTTATCAACAATATAAGTTCAATCAATCAAGCTAAAAATTCAGTACATCATTCAAGAACCAAACACATAGAATTCAAACATCATTTTGTTAGAGATCACGTTGCCAAAGGAGAAATTGAACTCCACTATATTGAGTCCAAATCAAATTTGACAGACATTTTCATAAAACCATTACTTGAATCTGAGTTTAGTCAATTACGACGAAAATTAGGTATGTGTGTTATAGAATAAAGTTTTTTTTTTATCAAACTCGATATTTTTCAAAATCATATTTTTAAAAGTTAATCCCAAAATTGACTGGATTAGTCTAGGATAAAATCCTAGTATTCACGATTTTATAGTTCTAAAAACCTTGGCATCTCATAAGCACCTAAGAGTTACCTTGTTTGTGTATTGCTGAACATAGATTGGTGTGAGATGCATAGAGTCTATCCCAGGTTTCAAATGTAGATCAAGTGCATCAACATAAACCAAAAAGGGTTTTGTATGATTAAAAAATTAACCACATTGTGACTAACTTCTTCAACAACTTAATGATTTTTATTATCATTTGAGTTAGAAAAGATGTTAGACATTTTAGATATGTTATTTTAAAAAATATTATTTTTTCAAAAATACGTTTACAATATTAACGAATTTTGTGTTGACGGAACCAAATTTTCTGTTGACGGAAAAACACTTAACGAATTTTGATGCTAAATTAACCTGACATTTTTAATCCGTCGACTGAATAAGTTTATTAGTCGACGGAACACAAAAACCAAAGCGTTGAACCCACGGGAATGCAAACGTCGACACGACTGCTCGAGTTTTCTTGTCGGCTATCGATAGATAATTGAATAAGCCGTAGGAAATGCAAACGTCGACACAATTGCTCGAGTTTTTCCGTCGACTAAACACCTTTTTTTTAGTAGACGGATCATTGAAAAAGCTGAACTAACTCCTCATGAATTGCAAATTTTAATGGATCAGTCAACGGATCCCACTAATTTGTCGACGGATCAACTAATTTAAAACAAAACCGAGGCCAAAATCAGAAGCACTCCACCTTTGATTCGCTTCTTCTCCTTTCGAGCATCGGGATCTGATGTGCCCAAATCCTTCGAAGCTTCATAAATCTCCGACCCCTTCAAGAACATCATAATGCATCGGTAACAAAATCACAATTTTTTTAATTATGCAATTTCTTTACCGAAGTTTATCTAATTTTGTAGCCAAAATTCGTAAGACAACCCAAACTCAGGCCAGTTTCTCTAATGCCAATGAAGATCTTAGGTTTCCAACCGATGAATTACATTGATCTTTTACTAAAAAAAAACTTTAGTCTTGTTGGCATTAGGATTTTAGGCATCCCATTTTATACACTCCACTGCCCTGAAATAATTGATATTATCAATCATTATCAATTACAATCTTTAGTTAACTGTCAGTTTTATGCCAACCCTGAACTTTATACCCATTTTTATCATGATCTATGTGAAATTGATAAATTTACCTTCAAAACAAGTGTCGCATGTATAAACATATTTGTGAATCTTAACTCATTTCGACAATTCTTGCATACGAGAATGTCGGGTTGTCGATTCTGTTGTTTTACCAACTATTCAGACCCATTACCTTAACCCTATTCAGCTTTGACCTCCGATATGATTTATGCCGAATTCTTTGAGGTCCTCATCTATCTGCCATATAGTTCGTCAGACTCAATCCTAGAGATAATACTTTTTATAAATCAATAGTTTTTTTGTATTCTTCCTTTGAGATATAGAGATTAGTCTATAATCCGACCTGTACACCTATTCCTTATGTATGCTTTCCGACATCGATTAGACTTGGACATAGGTTTATGAGTTTTTAAAGCTATTATTCACTATTCCGGATATACCTTATCTGAAACTGTTCATATGGTGTATTGTCACATTCTTACTTCTTATATTGGTACTTTTGGCATTAACATCGCTATAGGAGACATTACCGTCTAGAGATACTTCGATAAAATAGGACTTAGATAATTATCCTTAGCTGACATTAGAGTGACTTTGCAAAGTTTGATCTTCCAGGCCAGACATCCTCAAGCTCAGCAGCTTGTTGAGGAGGAGATGCCACATGCTGACGTTGAGTTACCAGTTCACTCGGAGCCTTAGAGTCCTTTACTAGGTAGTCCTCCGGCTCCTTCTGCACTGTCGAAATCTAGCGATGTCTACACTCGCCTTCGAGATGACATTTTTGGTCGATTCGACTCACTCTAGGCTTCGCTTTAACATCATATGGATAATCGTTTCGACTCGCTCTGACATCATGTTGATAGTCGCTTCGACATACTTAAACAACGACATGATACACTTACCGAGCACTACAATGTACTACGGATGGAGTAGCATGAGTTGACAGAGTATGTCCAAACTAGGTCTGGCAGACAACCATCTACTCCTCCCTCAGAGGACTAGTAATCTATTAACTTTCTATATATGTTTGACTATAGTATCTATGTATGAATTAGTTCGTATTCTTATGCATATTTGGCTTGAACTTAACTATGTGTTGCTTTTTATCTGCCTTAATTGTGTTTGCTTAACTACTTTTTGATATATGTCAAAGGGAGAGTGTGAATATTAAAGTCAAAAAGGGGGAGTGAACACAATAAACTTACAAACTAAGTTAATCACTTTAACTTATTTTACTTGCTTTCAAGAAAAGTTTATTTTTCTGACTTTAAACGAGTATTGTCATACATCAAAAAGGAGAAGATTTGCAGAATGTACTAATAATCAAACTTGTATTTTGATGGATATCAAAGAGTTTAAAGTTAGAACACATGTATTTGATATGATTGTTAAGTGTGTAGATTGAGCTATCTTGATGGATCTTGAGGATCAGATACCAGGCAGAAAGTCCAGATGAGTCAGGAGGACCGGATTGACAAAAAGTCCAGATAGGTCAGAAGGACTGGACATCTGGCAAGAGGACTCGGTGGGTAAATGTAGACCAGACATCAAGGTGAGAAAAAACCTGATGGGTCAGGGATCAAACGTCAAGCATGGAAGGTTTGACACATGATAAGTAAAGTAAGTCATTGGAGTGCAGAGAACCAGTGAGGATGAGTCTCAACTTAGACTTAGACGCTGATCCAATTTAGAGCCAACTCAGAAGTCTAAGTTGAGATCAGATTAAAATTCTAGTCAGGATTTTATCATGCATATATCTGTTGTCACTCTATTTTGTAGGGTAAATACTATATCTGTGCTAACACTGTTTTGCAGGAACTAAGCATTTTAAATGGTTCCGTCGATGGATCCTTGAAAACCTGGAATAGTTCAGATCCGAACTAGAGCACAGATCGTAAAATTGGTTCCATCGACTGATCAAGATGATTAGTCGATGGATCAAAAATTCCATTGAGATAAGACTAAATTAAATCAGAGAACAAAAGGTAAAAAAGGTTCCGTCGACTGATAAGTATGTTCAGTTGACGAATCATCAGATTCGAACATGATCAGCTAGATCAGCTAGATCAGTCGGAAAGGAAAGCTTGGGTTCCGTTGACAGATAAATTCGTTTAGTTGACGGATCAAGCTGATTTCGCAGTGGATCAAATTGAAAAATTGGACGCGTACCAAGGGAGGTTCACTAGGTTCCGTCGACGGATCAGATCCGAATTCGGACACTCAGCAGAATTAGTGGGATATGATCGGTTGCTTGCTTAGCTATAAAAAGAGCCTTGAGGACGAAGGCAAAAGTAGTGCTCTGTGCAATCAAATTCTCACTTTCAAATCTAGTTTGTGTTGAGATCTTGAGCGCAAAAATAACACAAGCACAATGGAATCTTATTAAGATCCTTTCTAGAAGATCCATGCGAAAAAATCATATACTAGTTGTTATGAGAGTTATACCTTTGTTGCGTAAACATGAACTCCCGACACCAACTTTTGTACTTATTGGATCTCAGCACGATTAAGTATTCGCGCCTCTTTTTCTATCCACACGAACGTGTTCTGTCCATCTCATGAACTCACAAACTTGGAGAAGAAAAACCACCTAAGGTTGTGCTAACAACCAAAACTTGGAGGTTTCGACCAAGGAGGAAGAAGGAGAAGAAGAGGAGGAAGAACACAAGTATTATTCACCAAATAAATCCAAACCCCTTTTGTATTCATTCAATCAATTATCTTAATTGGCATTAATTCTCCATTAATCCAATTAAGTCCTTTGGTT
>JBBUKS010000100.1:6696623-6709573 GCA_038050645.1 Hedychium gardnerianum
GAGCCCTTAATGACAAAGGATAGTTCTTTAACTGTACTTTCTATGTTACCTCTTCTACTTAATAGCATTGGAAGAAATAGTATAAGCACTCCGGTGTAATCATCGTGAGTTTATACCGGTAATTTAGCTAGAATCCTTATAAGATTGTAAACATGGAGGTAGAGAGATGAACAATCCATAGAATCATCAACTAGCATCATAATAAAATCTAAGTCCTAGGATCACCATTCCCAAACCATCTCCTCTCTTAACAACCAACTTCTCTCATCTTGGATCACTCAACCTCTCTCTCTCTCTCTCTCACTTTCTCTCTCTCTCTCTCTCTCTCAAGCTCTAGTTCTTAAGCTTTCAACCAACTTTCGATTGTCTAGATTTTTGGTGCAATCGACCTCAAGGGTTTTGATGTTGTTTGACAATATGTCTAATGGAGACTTGGTCAAGGTTGACCTAGGCAATTGAGAAGTCCAAGCAGGTCAAGGTTGACCGAATCATGGTAAGAGGAAAACACTAAGGGAGTGATCTTTATGTAGTGAAAAGTCTTAGAGGAGTGAACTCTAAGCATGAGGAAAATCCTAAGGAAGTGAACCTTAGGTGGTGAGAAGTCTTGGAGGAGTGAACTCCAAGAAAGAGGAAAAATCCTAAAGGAATGAACCTTAGGTAGTGAAAAGTCTTGGAGGAGTGAACTCAAAGCAAGAGGAAAATCCTAAGGGAGTGAACCTTAGGTAGTGAAAAATCTTGGACGAGTGAACTCCAAGCAAGTGTAGCTGAAACAAAGTGTTCGATTTGTATTACTATGCTTGATGTATCTCAATCAGGACTTAGGCGCTAATCAGGTTTTGAACCAACTTGGAGATCAAAGCTTAGATTAGACTAAGATTCAAGTCAAGTTCAGACTTGATCTTAGACATATATTTCATACATAAAAATTATATCTGAACTAACTTTGTTTGCAGGATAAATATTATATATTTGTGCTAACATTGTTTTGCAAGAACTAGTGGTTTCGTCAATGGATAGGATGGTTCAGTCGACGGATCCTTGCTCATTTCGTCAATGGATCATGTTGATTAGTCGACGGATCAGAGATTTCATTGAGATAAGACCAAATCGAATCAGAGAAAAAAAGGTAAAAAGATTCTGTCGACTGATAAGTAGGGTTTTGTCAACGAATCAGTCAAAAATGAAAGCTCGGGTTCCTTCGACGAATAAATTTGTTTAGTCGACAGATCAAGATGATTTCATAGTGGATCAGATCGAGAAGCTAGACGCATACCAAAGGAGGTTCACTAGGTTCCGTCGACGGATCATCAAGTTCTGTCGACGAATCAGATCCAAATTCGGACACTCAGCAAAATTAGTGGGATCTGATAGATTGTTTGCTTAGCTATAAAAAGAGCCTCGAGGACGAAGGCAAAAGTAGGGTTTTGTGCAATCAAATTCTCATTCGAAAATCTACTTCGTGTTGTGCTACGCCAAGGTCGTCACCAACATGCCAAGCTCATTCCACATCTTTACTTCGTGTTGGTAACATTTTATTTACATTCATTAATTATATTAGAGAGGTGTAGACTTTTGTTACACTCTCTACTTCATCTTTGTAATCAAACTCTTCTCCGAAAGTCACTTGGAGGAGATCTTAGTGGATTTCCCAACGATACAGTCCAAGGGGCCTTGGAGTAGAAGTCATCTTGGCTCAGAACCAAGTAAAATCGGAGTTGTCTTCTTTCATTTGTTTTCTCGTATTTCTATTCCGCTGCGTACTTATTTTACGATAAGTTTTGAAAAAGAAAAGTTTTTAAGCGACGAGATCCCCCCCCTTCCTCATCCTCAACGATCCTACAGATTGCACCAATCGGTTGATCGATTTGGAATGCTCCTATGTTCACGAAGAAAGCTTCCAATCGATTAGGAAATCAACCTAATCGATTAGACTTGGGATAATCGATTGTCCAACCCTACACTTTAAAGTCGAGTTTAGGGTTCCTTTGTCCAACCCTAAAGTCATATGTGACTCGTCAGGACTTTTCGTTGCCCAATATCTGGTCAACTTTGACCTATTGAGACTTCTTCACCAAGTGTCTGATTAACTCTTGACCCACTTAGACTTTCCCTTGCCTAGCCCTTCTAGGACTTCTTTACTAAGTATCTAGTCAACCTTTGACCCACTTGAACTTTTCATCTCGTGTCAAGTGTTTATCTCCCAGCTGACTCACTTTGGACTTAACCTAGTTCCCAACTAGGTTTGCCTCGTGCCAACTGTTCAGCTCCCAACTGACCCACTTTGGACTTGACATAGTTTTCAACTAGATTTGCCTAGTTTCCAACTAAGTCTTCCAATGTCTAGCCCCACTAGGACTTTCATTACTTAGTTTTCAACTAGGTCTTCTATTTGCTTAGTTCCTAACTAGGTCTTTCAATGTTTAGCCTCGATAGAACATCCATTGCCTAATTTCCAACTAGGTCTTCCATTTGCCTAGTTTTTAACTAGGTCTTCTATCACCTAGCCCCACTAGAACTTTCACACATCCTCAAGTATCCGGTCAACCTTGACTTACTTGACATCTTTCTCACATATTGTCTAAACATCGAAACTCAAGCTTGAGTCTACCCGAGCTTAGTCAACTTGATCAACCTTGACCCGAGGACGATTGCACCAATACGTATGCCCAAAGGGAATTGAATCCTCGCTTCGCGGATTCACCGCTAAACCTTTACCCATTGCGTTGTGCACCTGGGGCCATTAAAGAGTGGATCGATAATAGGAGGGTTTCAATGCCACACAATCGACAAATGAAAGACAGACTTGTCTTAGAATAATAGAGCCCATGAGGATATTTAACAACTAGAGGAAAAAAATTGTCATTTACGAACCTAGAATAATAGACAAACAAATTTTCATTACTACAATTCTTGTAAATAAATTCCCAACCTCTAAATGTTCTATGCTACTAGTCAGACTTGGATCATTAGGCTGTATAGTAGTAACAGATGACCCCAACAACTCCTTCACGTGTCATCCTTCACCACTTTTACCTATGGAGTCTGCCTCCATCGGTTGTCATCCTCACTACCTCGATCCTCCTCTTTGTAGCCCCTTAGTCTATCTCATGCAATCTTATCCGGTCTCTATGGATCTCAAGTCATCGAGCTATCAATATAGTTGTGGCAAGTCAATGCTCCAGAGCTACTCCAGCGATACCTCAATGCTCCTCATCTTGCGATCTCTTAGATGTCTCGTACCATCCTTCTCTGATCTCTTTGTACCTTGAAGCTAATGAGTGCCACTTCCACCACACTAAGCAACGATCTCTCCAAGCTCTATGCGTGTTCTTGTGATCCTTGTATACTGAAATACACACATCAAATATAATAGGACAAGGTCTACCCAAACATTAAAATTCAAGGTCATGTTTGTCCACTTGGGTCACGATTGCACTAACACTAAATAAAATATTAACAAACATAAGGGTCTTCATATTTGAGACTAAATGGCTCATGTGACCGGGTCTTCAAGATCTAATAAGAGCTTACTGGAATCTTTAGCTATGTGGGTTGTGTTGGTGCAATTGTGCCTTGAATAGTTTAGTGCAACTTTGGTTTTTTAATGTTTGAGTAAAGGGTTATGTTGTGGCCAAGAAAATTATCTGGCTCGCTGGACTTGAAGCTTTCTCCTATGGCTGGACCTACATAGATCAACACACGTAGAAAGCATGGTGCTCGTGGGAGCCATTTTGATAAGACTCCTCTGATGCCTAAATAAGCATGATGCCATAGAGAAAACCAAATAGTAGAAAAATGTAGAAAGTGAAAAGTCAAGCTAATGTTTCATGCCATAGATCCCTCATCCCACTATTACTTGCATTATTTATATAGAATTATGCTCCCAAACCCTAATGGTTGGGAGAATAGGTTTCAGAAAGGTGGGGATGAATGAAAATGTTGGGAGAATAGGGTTTCGGAAAGGTTTTTTTATAAATAAGCTTGAGCGAGAAATGAAGTATGGCGTCGGGAATTAGGGACTTACGTATAAAAAGTGATTCGGATGGTTTTTTGCTCGAGTAAGCACATCAAAAGAAGGATAGATATAATAGGAATGTGCTATATATTTTTAAAATTATGAAAATTAAGTAGGTGAAATAAATAATATTGAAATCTGCATGAGCCGTCTAGTAAAATATTGTAGTTTTTTATTAAAATTGTTTGATTTTGCTTCTTTTTTTTTGTTTTTTTGTCGATCAAACTCAAGGGCAGGTTGACTTCCAAATTGATGGCTTACACTGATAATGAGAGATTGGCAATCCTCTGAATTTCAGACATCTTTTATCTTGTTCAATACGTTCTTAAATTCTATCACATCAAATTAAATCATATTTAATATTTTATAAATTTAAACTTGACTTTCCATGTTCTCTCTTAACCAGGGGTGGATGTACACTTAGACCCGGGGGCCACGGTCCCATCCACATCCGCCCCTACATAGACTTCAACCTCCTGTAAGTAACAATCTGTTCTCTGAGAAAAGCAGTTACAGAGAGCTTTCTGAGATCACTGAGCAAGCCAAAAAGCGAGCAGAAATTGCAAGGTATTTGCATTCTCTGTGAACTCTATATATATACTGAGAACATATAAAGTCTAAATTGATAAATATTTAGTTCTATCACCCTAAACTTTTGCATTTATCATCTGCGAGTTGTTACCTGTAGCTGCTCTGAAATATTCAGAAGAGAAACAAATAAATTTCTCCAACTATACGCATTGAAATAAATATGATGGAAATGAATGCAAATGTTTAGACTCATTGTAGATACAACAAAAGAATTGAAATGTTGAAGCATCTAAAATCATAATCTTTTGCAGGCTTCGCTAGCTGAATACTCTCCAGGTACATGTCGAATCAGTGTTCAAGCTCAAAGGACTAGACATTGACAACATCCAACAGTATATATAGTTTAGTGTGATGGACCTTGCTACACTAAACAATACACCATGAACTGGAAGCAGCAAACAACCCAGGTGCAAAGAGGAAGAAACCTTTTCTGTTCACTTTTTTTTTTCAGTTAGTTGTGTCTTTGAAGCTTGCTCGTCGACACCTTCTGCTTCCTCTCCCACCGCCCCAGCCATGCGGCATTCGAATAGAAAGTATAATAATTATTTTTGTCACTTAGTATGCGGCCCCCCTAAATCTAAAATCTTGGATCCCCCCGCTCAACCGTGTGATCCTATGGAATTATTCTCTGAAATCGAATACACGGCGAGAAGAATCCCGTTCCTCCTCTTCAATCTCACCACTGTTCTGGCAGGCAATACCTTAACCCCAGGTTAGTCAATCCTCGACATCGCTGGAGCAACCTTGTGTTGGATTATTATCTTTATTAGGTAGGCTAATATTAGTGCTATCAAATGGATCAATCCATGGCGGGGTGGGTCAACTCGTCAAAAATTCGTCATATGACTGGGCGGGCCAACCCATTATCCTGATGGGCTGAAAAATCCCCAACCCAACCCAAGGTGGATTACGGGTTAGATGATCAACCCACGAGCCTGTCAAAAAATAAAAATATATAGAAAAGGTGGAAAATTTTAAATTTGAGCTGCGGTTTAGGCGGGTCAAGCTTATGAGCTCATTGAATTTTTCACTTTAATTTAAGAAGAAGAAAAATTCTCAACCTGCGGGACAACCCGAGATTGCCACGGGTCGACCCGCTCGGGTCGCGGGCCTAGGTGGGTCGGCTCGCCTAGACTCGCCTTAAAATAAATTGCTAAAATTTTAATCCAGCCCGCTTAAATTATTTGGCAAGACAAGACGGACCCAGCCCAAATTGACGATTCTACCTAATATATATTTTTGTAATATGCGGATTTATATAGTTAAAAAGCAAACTTATTAAGTGATCTAATTGATGTTTATTATGGGTTTGTATTATTGGATGTGGATTTACATAGATAGAACACGTTAATTCGATCTGTTATTAATGATGAGTTGATAATGGATTCTGGTCCATCTCTATATATAGGGCATGGTCTCCGTAGGATTGGGTATGTTCGAGATCTACCTGCTACCCATTGGTGAGGAGAGTGTGGTGTCATCGCTCAAATCCCTACGGAAGATCCGCACATATTGCTTCTCCGTAGGATCACCGAATCAAGAGGCCGACACAAAGAACAATGACAATTTTGCTGCATTCAGGTTCTTCATCATTTAGTTTATGCAATTTTCTTTTTTGTTGTAAATTTCAATGTTACTAGATCCTATGAATGTTTTATTTCCAGATTCATTAGGTTTATAGAATCTTGATTTAGAATTCTTGATGAGGCTGGTTTCTAACAAGTGGTATCAAAGCCACAAATCGTTTCGTCGTTTTTTATAGTGTACATTTATGTTTTGTTTGGGAAGAGGTGAGAGAAGGGTAAACAAGGGGAAGGGGAATTTTGACCCTTGTTTAGGATGGAGTGAGTTATGGAGGAGAAGGGGAGAAAAGGATAAAATTTACCCTTGCATGCTCGGGAATCAACGCAATTTCTTATACTCCAATTTGGGATGTAAGGAAGGGGAAGGAGAATTCAAAAATACGTTATTCCAATTTTATCCCTATTTTTTCACATATAGGTTTATTTAAAAAAATGAGGATATTTTTATAATTTTATATATTTAACCTTTATTCTCCTCCCTTTCCTCCCAAACAAGATAACGCATGTTACGTTAATGAACATTCTCTCTCTCCCAAACAAGGGAAAGATAAATACTTTACTTCCTCTCCCTTTCCCTCCCTTGCCCTCCTTTCCCCTTCCATTAATGAACCTTCCCTCACTCCATCCAAATGGAGGCTTAGGGTTTTTTCTTGATGTTTAGGTGAATCTGCACGTTTTGCATTAGATTTGGTTCTAACGCGTTAAAACGATGCAATTTTATCGCGACAATTTCTCAAAGGGCGCACCCAAAGTTTGGGATTGCCCAAAAGGCGTCCCGAGATTTATGAATGTCCAATAGGCGCACTTCTTTCCCGTTTTACCCCTCTGCCAAAGAGGATCCTCTCTTCTTTGCATGCAACAACTTTCCTTTCTTCTCTTTCCTCTTAGATTAAAATTTTCTTTTCTTTTCTTTGCATGCATATGCAACAACCACAAAAAATCATCATCACAGCTTAATTACATCAGCACCGTTGTGATATTGATTTTTAAAAACCAACACTATATTGGTGCTGGTGTTTAAAAACCAACACCATTGTGGAAAACTAACACTACAATGGTGTTGGATTTTAAACACCAACAACACAACGGTGTTGGTGTGTTAAGCTGTGGTGTTATTTTTTTTTAAAAATAATAAAGAATGACATATTTGGACTCTGGAGCATTGTAGAAATCTATAAGAGTTAGAATGAGTCCAATCGAAGTTATCTAGATCCATCAATGATTTTTGACCGAAACTCATTGATGAACCTAGAGGATTTGAATTTTTGAAAAGTACATGTAATAAAATAGGATAGTACAATGAAGGTATTTATGATGTCCATGCCTAATTCTGACATCCCTATGATAAAATATATGTATATATCAATTGTCTTAAAGTCATAAACTTTGAAAACTTTCTTATCATTGTTGTTAATGACTTCAAGCTGATATCTCTCTCTAGGCACATATAGACTCTTGGGTACTTTAGAAATTTGTAGCACTTAAAATGGGTCTGATCGGAGCTCTCTAAGTCCATCAATGGACTCATTGATGGACCTAAAAGATTTGAATTTCTAAAAAGTTGACATGTAATAGAAGAAAGTAGTGCAGTGAATGTATTTATGGTGTTCATGCCTGGTTCTGACATCCCTACGATAAGTTATGTGTATGTATTTATCAATTGTCTACTTCCGGAGATTGTAACTTTTGACTCGGGTATCAGAATGAGCCACATTTTTTTTTGAATTAAAACTCATTTAGAGATCTATATTTGTTAATGAGTGAGACCTGTAACAACATAGTTTCAAGCACAAAAACATTATTTAAAGCCTTTCAGAGGGATCAAATATCGATTTTGATTAAAACTCATTGATGGACCTAAAGAGTTCTGATCAAATCCATTCCAAGTGCTACAAGTTTATAAAGTGCCCCGGAGTCTATATGTGCCTAGTGATATCAGTTTGGAGTAATTAACAGTAGTGATCAGAAGGTTTTCAAAGTTTAATTTTAAGTCAATTGACACATATACATAACTTATTATAGGGATGTCACAATCAAGCATGAACATCATAAATACCTTCACCGCACTATCCTCTTCCATTACATGTCAACTTTTCAAAATCCAAATCCATTAGGTCCATTAATGAGTTTTGATTAAAACATATTGATGGACCTAGATAACTTCGATTGGACTTATTCCAACTCTTGTGAATTTCTGCAGTGCTCCGGATATATCATTCTTTACTATTTAAAAAAAAAATAACACCACATCTTAATACACCAACACCACTGTGGTGTTGGGTTTTAAACACCAGCACTATTGTGGTATTGATTTTTAAACACCAGCATTGTTGTGGTGCTAGTGTAATTAAGTTGTAATACTGATTTTTAAATATAAGCACTATAGTGGTTGTTGCATGCACGCAAATGAGAGAGAAAATTTTAATTTAATTTAAGAGGAAAGAGAAGAAAAAGTCAACTTTGATGGAGGGATAAAACATGAAAGAGGTGCGCCATTTGGGCATTCTCAAACCTCAGGGTGCCTTTTGGGCAATTCCAAACCTTGGGTGCGCCTTTTGGGAAATTTCCCATTTTATCAAGATTTGGTAATAAGGAAACCTATGATTTAAGTTCTTCGCGATCCCAAATCTATTTGAATTTTCTATCTCGTACCTAGCATTCGGTCCTCCATGACATGATAGTAATTTCACCACATGCCAAGTGTTTAGTCAACTTTGACTCACTTGGACTTTACATCTCATACCAAGTGTTTGGTCAATTGTGACTCACTTGGACTTCACTTCTGGCGTCAAGTGTTCGATTAACCTTAACCAACTTAGACTTCGTCCTCACCAACTCTCTATTGGACTTCCAACCGCTAAGTATCCGGTCAACCATGATCCACTTAAACTTCTCTACCTTCAAGTATCCAATCAACCTTGACCTACTTGACTTTTCGCTCAAACATCAACCGCCAGCACCCAAACTAATCTTGGTCAAACTTGACCCAAGGTCGATTGCACTAATAATCTCTCACTCTAACAAACTCCCATTTTACTTGACGTCTCACTCAGTCGTTAAATATATTTATCAACTATCAAGTATTTGGACAATTAATATTGACCTACTTGACGTATTACTCAACCTCAAACATATTAATTAAACATCGAAACTCAACTTGAGCCAATTGAAACTTGGTCAACTTTGACTAGACGTTGATTGCACCAGCATTAGACACTAGTCACCCCCTGTAGCACTTGACCATCTCAACCTAAAAGTCCTAACAAATGATAAAAGAGTCTGGTGACCCTTCTTTGGACTAACCTCTAAGAGGGAAAATGATAGAGATGGACAAGATGATTTTTGAGATCTCGCCATACTAAGGAGAGTTTTAACTATGAAGAAGAAGAACAAATGCATGATTTAAGACCCTTTTTGACATCACTCTAGTTGTGAAATATGAATGGGAGATTCCAAAAGACAAGAGGAGGAGAAACCTTCAAAATAAGAAGTGGACGAATGATGCAGGATCAACCCAAGAAGACCTGCCGAGCTTCAACGGGTTATAATTTTTGACTCGGGTATCAAAACGAGGCGTTGTTTGGCTTGAATCAAAGCTTGTTCAGAGACCTATATTTGTTACAAGGTGAAACCCATAACTAACCAAATTTCGGATCCAAAAAATATCGTTTAGGGCTTTTTCGGAGGCTCTAAATATCTTTTTTATTATTTTTAGTAATTTCTATTTTTATGGTATTAAGGTATTTATGATATTTCTGGTATTTATGGGTTAAAGTTTGTCTATTTAAGAGTTTTTTTTAGTTGTTTGAGGAATTATCCTTTATTATTAAATAATATTTTCTTTTTCGATAAAACCTAGAGGACGACTATTTTTTTTTCAGTTTCTTTTCTTGTTTCCTCCACAAATCTTCCTTCTCTTTAGCCTACAAGATAATCAATATCCCGTCCGGCATCAATGAAGCTTGAAGTCGAGCTTGATAAAGGTAATAACAAAGGTATAAAGTTGATAAATTTGATTTTACCTAATCATATCATGTTTTGAGAAAGTTATGAGAATACAATGAAACCAAGGAGCTTTGGCAAAAGGTTTTTGAATTTCATGAAAATCTCGTACAAGTGGATAAAGCTCAAGTAGAAGAGGTAGTTGAAGAGATTGTGGAAGTACAAGAAGACTTGAAAAATCCACAAATTGAGGAAGAGGAGGTAATTTAAACTCCAATAATTAAGGACATCATGGTGGCTTCAAGACCCTCTTCATTGGATAACTCGAGCGGAGAAGCATCCACCTCCACAAGGAGTGAAGAAGAGAGCAAGTCAATTGAGGAGGAGAATTTGAAAGCTCAATCTTCAAATGCCTCAACCCAAATCAAGAGTAAAGAGCACATTGTACGATATGGGTGCAATTAACAAGGATATTACAAAAGTAGATACCCACTTGCCAAGATGGAGACAAGCAAGGTGGCGGATCCTAAACTTGGTTAATTTATTAATATTGCTAAGGCAAGTTGTAGGAAGAAAGAGGTGAAGAAGAAAAAAAAAATCAATGTGTATGCTTCACTTGCCAAGAGAGGGGTCACTACCACACCAAATGCATTAATACTAAGGTAGTGAAGGAGAAGAAGCCAAGAATGGTGTGAAAGAAATTTGTATGCTCATGTCAAGGGGGAGCTCCAAAGGTAAGGAAGAAGGTAACTCCTAACTTATGTTAATTCAAGAGTTATTTCTTCCATGCATAGCCATGATAATTATGTTCATTTGTCTATGCAAAATTTTAGTTTCAAGTATCATGATAGGTTAGGGTTAGTTTTCATTATAACTCTAGGAGAACACTTCATGATAGGATTACTTTGCCTAAGGATAGAATAGTAGAGAAGAATATAGACAAGCAACTCAAGAAAAGTAAACATATTCCTAAGAAAAGGAATGTCCAAGGGGGCGGGATATGACAATTTTAGGTTTAGGAAGTTAAAATTGGAGAACCAAGCTCTAAGGGCAAAACTTGAGAAAATGAAAAAGGCCCTTGAATGATTTGCAAATGAGTCTAAAAGTCTAGATGTAATTCTAGATTGATGAAGGCCTAAGAATGATCGATCAAGTTTAGGATATTAATTATTATCATCAAGGGTTGAAGTGCCACTATATTCAAGCATACCATATGATTATAGTACTGGGAAGCCATCTAGAGTGAATAATGCCAAGATGACATTTAGGAAGATGGCTAAAAATGAAAGCTCTAGGGAGAACTTCATGAGATAAGTTGGGACCTATGGTCTATGCATCCCAAGGAAAGGATGCTTAGGAAATTAAAAAAGTTTGTAGATGTGCCAATATGATTAAGGATGATTAAAGGACTCAATTATAGGAAATTGATTCATATGAAAGAATTTCATACCAGGAACATATGAAAAATGCACCAAAAGTATAAAACTAAATTTGAATTGTATGAAATGGCAAATAAACTAATATAAGGTTCATTGAATCATTTAGATAATTTTGAGAAATGATCTAACTCTGAAATTAAAAGGACTTTTGGATTAATTTTTTTTTAAAAGTAGATATATGTTAAATTAACTTCTTTATAAAATTTCAAAAATTTAAGAGACTTATAAAATTTTTGATGAAATTATATTATATAACCGTTCAAAACTGTTATATGTTATATTAACTTAAATTAAAACTTCTATAATAAATATGAAGATTAAGGGCAATTCATTTAATATTTTCTTCCCATGAGATGTAATAATAACACTTTTGAAGGACCAAACGAAGGTATTCATTTTTCAATTTAAAAAAAAAACTGAGAAATTCACTTATATAATTACAAAGAAATCCTGTTTGATTTTGTAAGTAGACGATCAAAGTCACAAGTCAAGGGCAGGTTGACTTCCAACTTGATGGCTTGTCCTGATTCTAAGAAAATTTCAGTCCTACATCTTTTATTTTCATCGGTGAGACTTCTAACATCTATCACATCAAATTAAATCATATTAATTATTTTTAAAAGCCAGAGGAATAAGTCAAAATTCGTTTTAGCAATATTGCTATATAATTGTAAACTTGATTTTCCAAGTTGTCTCTGGATTGCGGAATTTTTCTTCCACTGACCTTCGTTTTGCCTACCGATCATGATCCGTTGATCTATTGATCAGTAAATTCGATTTAATGTAGCGCTGTATTGATCAGTTTCACCGGAAAACATGTACAGTGAAGCAGAATCCATGTCGAGAAGAATCCCGTTCCTCCTCTGCATCCTCTTCAATCTCACAGCTGCTCTGTTTTCGCTCTCCTATGCCGGCGATACCTTAACTCCTGGCCAGCGTCTCCACGACGCCGCCGGAGCAACCTTGATCTCCGACAGAGGCACCTTCGAACTGGGTTTCTTTAGCCCCACCGGATCCAGCAACCGCTACGTCGGCATGTGGTTCCGCAACGTCTCCCAGAAAACCTTCGTATGGGTCGCCAACCGCAACCGCCCGATCACCAATGGCTCCGGCTTCCTTTCGCTCGCCACAAACGGAGCGCTTGTCGTCTCAGACAACAGCTCCGCCGTTTTGTGGTCTTCCAGTTCACCGGCACTCGCTAACCCCGTGGCGCAACTCCACGACAACGGGAACTTGGTTGTTCGAGAAGCCGGCGACGTCGGCAGTAGCCGCTACGCATGGCAGAGCTTCGACTTCCCGACGAACACGCTCCTCCCGGGCATGAAGTTGGGGTGGAACCTGACGAGCCGACGCAACCGCATCCTCACGGCGTGGGCGAGC
>JBBUKS010000100.1:6761002-6773106 GCA_038050645.1 Hedychium gardnerianum
TTCATGATTTCCTCAAGTCTACCATAATAATCAAGTTGAGTATCATTGTTGTTTGTGGATCATTTTATGCAAATACCAGAATTATACGCAAACCTTTGTGAATCGTGTTGGGCCACGGGAAATCTGAAACCATTAACATAATAACCTGAGTAGCCTGTTATGTTACGGAGAGGTCCTGATGTAAGATTTTTTATCCTTTCATCTTGCATATTTGAGATTTTACGATCGTTCGCCTATAACAGTAGTTAAGAAATAAATTAGATGTATATATAATATAGTTGCATTGTAATAATTAATTTAATAACAAACTTACATAAATTTGAAACCAAAATACAAATTCATCCTCTAACTTATGATCGACCTCATTTGCATTTATTGATGGATTTTATAGGTGTAGTTGTTGTTCGTACAAGCTGTCAAAGTAGGTAATTTGAAGACATATTACATAACATGTCAAATATATGAAAAGCTATGTATGTGTATATACTTGAACTATTACCTTATATATGGTTTAACCTCTTCATAGTTCAGCATTATATATGTCATGACATCATGATATTCTTAATCATTTAATCGTCTAGAAACAGTTGCACCCATCGCCTTACTAGAAAACTTGAAAATAGAAAACATCTCTGGATCAACTGGTTGAGTATCATCGAAATTTTGAGGAACCTTACGATGTCTGGTTTGCACAGGACCATCTAGTTGTACCTCATAAGGTAAATGAATAGGCAGATGTTCCATTGAATAAAAAAAACTAGGTAAAAATATGTGCTCAAGCTTACAAAATATCATTGGAATGTCTATCTGAAGCCGAAGCATATCGGATGTCATACAACCCTTGAAGTCAAATCTTTAAAAAATAAACTCAATGCTGTAAGTTTTTGCCAAACATTGTTAGGAAGTAGGTCTTGGAAAGATATTGGAATTAGTCTTTGCATAAACATGTGACAATCGTGACTTTTCATTCCAAACATTTTTAATCTATTAGTATCCACACAGCGAGACATATTCGAGGCATATCCATTAGGAAATTTGATTACTTTCAACCAAATACATAATGTTTGCTTAGCTTTTTGTCCAATGTATAACAAGCCTTTGGATATTTACTAGTTGTTTCATTCTGATGCAACTCATGTCTACTTACTAATTCTTTTAATTTCTCATGTGATTTTGTTGTGTTTTTAGTTTTCTCATGAACATTCATCACAGTATTAAAGATGTTATCGAAGAAATTTTTCTCAACATGCATCACATCTAAATTATGCCGAATGAGTAAATACTTCTAATATGACAATTTCCAAAATATGTTTCTTTTCCTCCAACCACACTTGTTCACTCTAACAATGCACTTATTTATGTTTCATCAAGAACTCCTTCACCTGACTTCCATATTGGGGGAAGTTTTTTGACAATTTCATTCCTTTTGAAATTTTTCTTGTTTCGCTTGAATAAGTGGTTAACTGATAAAAATTTACGATGATTATTAAATCAATATATCTTTCCACTACAAGGGAATGAAAATGCATTGGACTCCCCCATGCAATGTGGACATGCTAACTTGCTAGTCATGCTCCATCCTAACAATATTGAGTATGCTGAAAAATCACTTATCGTCCATAACAAAGCAGCATGCATTGTAAAATTTAATTTACTTGCAATGTCATAAGTGTCTGACCTTACATTTCATAAATGATTCAACTCTGCAATCAAAGGTTGTAAAAACACATCTATTTGCCCTTTTGGATTCTGAGGACCTGGAATAAGCACAATAAAAAATATGAATTCTTCTTTCATGCACATCCATGGAGGTAAGTTATATGGTATTAATATAACTGGTCAATATGAATATTGCTGTCCATAGCTTCCAAATGACTGAAATCAATTTGCGGAAAGTCCAAGTCTCACATTATGTGGTTTCATTGCAAATGAGAAAAATATTGTATCAAGATGTTTCCATGCAACGGAGTCACAAGGATGACACATTATATCTCCTTCGTGTACATGGTCATGATGCCACATCATGTGACTTGCTGTTGCGGCAAATGCATACAAGCGTTGGAGTCTAGCAGTTAACGGAAAGTAATACATAACTTTCAAGGGAATATTTTTCTTCTTCTTCCCAAGCATGAGACTGCTCTTCTTATAACGAGGGTGAGTACACATTTTGCATTCTATCAATTCGCTATCTTCATTTCAAAAGATCATGCAGTTATTAATATAATAATGAATCTTCTCTACTAACAAACCCAAATCTCTAGTAGAAGCTATTAGTCATGCAGTTATCAGTGGGGAGCAACTCTGACATCAATTGACATATGTCATCGTAACATCGTTCAGAGAAATGATGGTTTGCCTTCATGTTCAGTAATCTTGCAGTAGTTGATAGTTGAGAATGACCAGAAGGAATATCTTTCCACAATTCTCTTTCACTAGCCTTTAACATGTCATATATTTTTTGAACTTCCGGTGTAGGTATTTTCTCTATATTCGATTGATCATATGCATTCATTGCATCGTAAACCATTGATTGCATTGCATTCACAGGCCTTGATAATTCCTCTTGAGCAATCGAGAAGGATGACGAAGCAATGGAAGGTCCAATTGGGTCAAATACATATGACTCTCCATGACAATACCAGTTGTAATAATTTGGAATAAATCCATTCCTACATATATGTGTTTTAACTATATCCTCATCACGGAAAGCGATATTTCTCCATCTACGCTGATTACATGGACACTTTAACTCGACACCATTCAAGAAATCTGGATTAGACTTAGCGAAATTCATAAACTCTTCAACCCTAGTAAAAAATTCTTGACTGATAAATCTCTTGTCTAACCTATTATACATCCAAGCCTTTTTCATATACATTGTATCCTAATGAGAATAAAATTTGCAACATGATTAATCATGCCAAATATATCATGCTTATATTTAAATTATTGTACTTAATTTTAAATACTTAAACTTAAATTATTATACTATTTACAACAAATAATAAATTTAGATAAACTAAACGTTAAATTGGATTTGATTTAGATCTAGGTCTAACAATTAAAAGATAATGTAAGTAATGAAAACTAATCTAGCTTAAACTACAAATGCATGAGAATTGTTAGCAACATCAAGTGAAATCTAGTGAAACAAAACCTAGAGCATATAACGAAACCTGAACTTATCTAACCGAATTACATTGAACACAAACATAATGGATTTGAAACTAACAAGTAAAACAAATAATTAATTAAAGGAATAACTAAACTAAAACCTAACTACTTGAGGAAGCATTACAACGAACAACTTGCAAGCATCATCTAGTTAGAACCAAATACATGAAGTGTTAAGTATGAGAATCAATTTTATTACAAGCAACCAACAATAATGAACTCATACTAGCAATCAACCATCAATGAAGAACAAACAACACATAAGAGAGATTAAATACAAAATATGCTTCAGATGACAGTGCACAACTGCAACCGGCAACACACAGCTGGCGTTGACAGAGCACTGTTGGCACCACTACTGGTCTAGATAGTTCTCGACGCCGATCGAGCACTGCCGGGCGCGCCATTTCTCGCCGCTGGCAGCCACGCAAACCTAATAAAATGGAGAAGAAAGGTAAGCAAATTAAATACCTGCACGCCAGAGGAGGGAAAGGGGAGGGGAGATCGCCGATCGCCGATCGCCGGAGGAGCGTACGCTGGAGAGGAAGATCATCGCCGGAGGAGGAAGATGGGGTTCGTGATCGCACAAGAAAAGATCGGGCCGCAAACCCTATTTTCTTCTCAAATTTAGCGATGAATTTTAATATTCCGTCGTTATTAGCGATGAATTTATTTAATGTCTGTTGCTATTTGCGATGGATTTTAATATTCTGTTGCTAAAGTCGTCTCTTATTAAAGCTACTATTTTTATTATGAAATAGGTATAGTGACTAAATATTAAAATCCATCATTAATAATGACAGACATAAAATAAATCTGTGATGAATTATTTATAATCATTGCTAAGAATGATAAATAAATATTAATCTCTTATAAATAGTGACGGCTTAAATAAACCGTCATTATCCACTGATTTTCTTATAGGGCACCCTGAATGAGTAAGCGATTAAGAATGACCTATAGTTTTTCTTACAAAGTATTTGAGGTGTAGCATGAAAAAAATATTAAGCAATTAAAATTTATTTTTTTGTCTATAATTTTTCTATTTTTTTCCCTCTAACCTCTCTCTTGATCACTTTGTCAACTCAATTTATAATTTTTTTTTTCACTATTATTATCAAACCTTTTATTGTTGCCACTCGCCGCGTCTATTAATCCATCAAGACCATGATAGATAGATATAAGTTGGGTGTGTATCGTAGGCAAAAGAGACTCTAGTACTAAGGAGAGATTGACAATGGAGTTGGTCCACAATGAAATCGTGCTCAATGTTCAATTTGATTCTCACGAGTGAAAAGGAATTCATCGACGATTGATTGCAAACAGAGAGAGATGACAACTATAGTAGCTCAAGATAAATAAAATATTATTATTATTATTATTATTATTTCCCACCCCACTTCCTAATTTCCTTCTCTCGCTCAAGCAGACAACTTCTCGATTACTTGTTTTTTCTCCCTCTCCTCCTTCCTCTCCCTCTATCTTCTCACTCTCCTTTTCGATTGTCCTTACCTTCCTCTCAAGTAAACATAGAGTACACATTAATTTTCCCCTTACCTAAACATTAGGTATTATAATTGTGACAATTAATGTATCTCTTTAATACACACACAAAACTCATTTTTATTCATGTCAATTCTCGACTCAACTCGACACACACGTAAGTATTTCTTTTCATAGAAATTATTACAATATAAATTTTATTTATTTTCTCGAAAAAAAGGCACATGGTCCGTTTGTAATGATTTAGATTCAAATTAAATAAAAGGTCATTCTGCCTTTGACAATAAGAAAGCTTACAAATAATATAATTAATTTGAATATTACTAGTATAATAATTTTACATTTAAAAAAATAATAAATAGATAATAATTATATAGTTAATTTTAAATACTTTAAGACAATTAATTTGTTGATGGAAATTAAAAAATATATGAATTATGGGTTAGAAAAGATATTATTAAATTACTTAAAACTTTTCATATTACATTCATTTCTTATGAATAAGTAATATATATATATATATATATATACAATAATCAATCATGTGCCAGAAGTAATTAATCTGATAACGTATCAAATATATTTTTAATATCCTATATACATGAATCTTTCTAATATCCTCTCTCTATTGTTAGATTTAATTTTTTATTAGGTGAGCTCATATGCGATTTGCCATGTAGATCATCCCTGAGAAAAGCAGTTTCAGAGAGCTTTCTGAGATCGCTGAACAAGTCAAAAAAACGAGCAGAAATTGCAAGGTATTTGAATTCTCTGCGAACTATATATATATATATACATACTTACTGAAAACATGTAAAGTCTACAATTGAATTGATAAATATTCAGTTCTATCACTCTAAATTTTTGTGTTTATCATCTACGAGTTGTTATCTATAGCTGCTCTGAAATATTCATAAGATAAATAACTAAATTTCTCTAGCTATACACATTGAAATAAATATGATGGAAATAAATGCAAATGTTTAGGCTCATTGTAGATACAACAAAAGAATTGAAATGTTGAAGCATCTAAAATCATAATCTTTTGCAGGCTTGTCTCAAGGGACATGTCGAATCAGTGTTCAAGCTCAAAGGACTAGACACTGACAACATCCGGCAGCATTATATAGTTTAGTGTGATGGACCTTGTTGAACTAAACAATACACCATGAACTGGCAGCAGCAGACAACCCAACTGCAAAGAGGAAGAAGCCTTTTTTGTTCACTTTTTTCCCAATTAGTTGCGTCTTTGAAGCCTGCTTGTTGGCACCTTCTGCCTCCTCTCCCGCCTCTCCAACCATGCGACATTCGAATAGAATAGAATGTATAATAATTATTTTCATCACTTATGCTCTATTTACTCCGAGGCGTGGATGGAGAAAGGAAAGGAATATCTATCTTCGAAGCGAAGGAAGAGAAAGGAAAATAAAATCAAGGGATGAATAAAGAATCCCTGCAGAAAGGACGAGCCATTCTTAATGAACACGGCGAATCAAATGAACACGAGCCATACTTGATAAACACGACGAATCAAATGAGCCATACTCAATGAACACGACCCCCCAAACTTAAAATCCCGGATCCACCCCTGGTTGAGATATCGAACCCATTAAGTGATCTAATTTATGTTTATTGAGGGTTCAGATTATTAGATATGGATTAAATGTGTAGAACCCATTGGCCTACTTCGTTATCATTTATGGGTTGATAACAGATATATATCAACTATATATAGGTGAAGTCTCCATTGGATTAGGGATCTGAGGTTTTTTTGCGTTCCCCATTGATGTAGAAAGTTCGACGCTATCACCCCATTTCAGAAGGAAGACCTCTCCCTCTTCTTCTTCTGCTGTAGGATCTCGAGATCTCGAGGACGACACTTTACGACAATGACTCTTCCGCTGCAATTAGGTTCATTGTCGTTATTTCAGTATTTATTTTGTTATATCATGTATATTGATGAAACTAGATCGGTGCTTAGGATTTTTTCCTGTTTGAGTTTTTTTGTTCCTAGAATTCATTCGGCTAGGAGAAAACTATAATTTTAATAAGTGGTATCAGAGCCACGGTTGTTTCATTGTTTGCTATGGCAATAAAGTTAGGGTTTTCGTCATTTTTATTGTTAGTGTATTTTCTCTTGATGTCTTTGTCTGCACAGTTCACTACTTTTAAGATTTTATATAATACTCAAAAGAAAAAGTAGACATTGAATGAACTTATTGCTCAATGCGTGAAATAAGAGGAGAGACTGAGCCGTGAGACATTCGAGAGCGCTCACCTAGCATCTGATTCTCAGTGGTCTAGCAAGAAGCGAAAGAGGATCAACAATAAGGGTAAATGAAAGTGAACTATAGATTTTGGGGGTTATACCCACAAAGAACAAAAAAAATAGGATAAGGAGTCCACTTGTTTCTTCTGCAAGAAGAAATACCATATGAACAAAAACTGCCTCAAATATGTCAACTGACATGTTAAGAAAGATATACTTTTTAACTTTGTTAGTTCGGAAGTCAATTTAATTATAGTATCCATTGACACTTGGTAGATAGATACTAGTACTACTACTCACATAAGTGTTACAATGCAGGGTTTTCTTAAGAACTATCTTTCGCTTGATGGTCAAAGATACATCTATGCGGGGAATGGAAAGAAGGCTAAAGTCGAGTTCATAGGTGTTTTTAGGCTTTATTGAGGAACTAATATCTATTTGAATTTAGAAAATATATTAATTGTACCATTTTTTAGACAGAACTTAATTTCAATTTCTTGTTTGGGCAAATCAGGTTATTCTTGTTTATTTGGAAATGAAATATTTAGTATTTTCTTGAATTCAGTATTGATTGACAATGTTCATTGGTTGATAAGCTATATAAATTAAACACCTTAACTCCTACATCTGACAACGTGATTATGCATACTATAGGTATGAAACACAAATTAACTGACGAGAATTCTTCCATGTTATGACATAGACGTTTAGGACATATATCTAAACAACGCCTAGAAAGGTTAATGTCATATGAAATTCTTGATTCTCTTGACATGTCAAACTTTGATGTCTGCGTAGAGTGTGTTAAGGGGAAGATCACTAACAAAAGGAATAAGGGGGCTAGCCGTCGTAGAGATATTTTGGAGCTAATATATACGGACATTTGTGGTCTATTTCCTAAGGCATCTTGGAATGAACACACATATTTTATTAGTTTTATAGATGACTACTCTCGATTCAGCTATCTGTACCTTGTTCATGAAAAGTCGCAATCGTTGGACATGTTCAAGATTTTTAAAATCGAAGCTGAAAATCAACTAGGTAAGAAAATTAAAACCGTTAGATCCTATCACGAAAGTGAATATTATGGTTGATATGATGGATTAGGTAAACAATGTCCAGGACCTTTTATGAATTATCTTGCTAAGTGTGAGATTGTTCATCAGTATACCATGTCAGGTACTCCCAGTCAGAATGATGTAGTTGAGCGATACAATTGTACCCTAAAAGACATGACAAGGAGTATGATGACTTTTTATTTCTTTACCGAAGTCCTTGTGGGGTGAGACACTCAAGACTACAGTTTACCTATTTGACAGAGTACTTAGTAAGACAATCACTAAAATCTCATACGAGATGTGGACGGATAGGAAGCCTAGTATTAGGTATTTATACGTCTGGGGTTATCCAACTTAGGCTAGGTCTTATAGACCTCATGAAAAGAAACCGGACTCAAGAACTATGAGTTGTAATTTTGTAGGCTGCTTTGAGAAGTCAAAGGGATATAAATTTTATGATCCCTTTAATAGATCATTCTTTGAAACAAAAAATATCAAATTTATTGAGGACAGTGAGAGTGCTAAAGTTAGGGAAGTATCTTTTAAGGAAAATATTAGCGATTCTCTTATGGTCACTACTAGTGTAATAAATAGCGGTATGATTTTCATACCTTACATTATGGATATTACACATCAAGTGAGAGTAGTGAATTAAGATATTCTTGTATCATCTCCAATGCAATTGAAGGGTCATTCTACTCAAAGTGAGATATTGCCTCATATTGATAAGCAAGTACCTCAACCACCTCAAGTACAAGTGCCTTTAAGGCGATCCATGAGAGAACAAAGATCCATGATTACCCGTGATTATGTTTATCTCTAAGAGCACGAGTTTAACATAGGGTTGGAAAGTGATCCTATATCTTTCTAAGAAGTCAAGCAATGCTCTAACCTTAAAAGGTGGATTAACGCTATGCAAGAAGAGTTAAAGTCTATGATAAATAATAGCATTTAGGAAGTTGTCAAATTGCCAGAAGGTACGAAAATTGTTGGTTGTAAATGAATATTTAAAACCAAATGAGATTCAAAGGGCAATGTCAAAAAGTATTGGGCTTGTCTTGTTGCCAAGGGATTCACTTAGAAGGAGGACATTTATTACAATGCGACTTTCTCACCCGTATCGATGGAAGACTCCCTTAGGATAATCATGACACTTGTAGCTCATTTAGATTTAGAAATACATCAGATGAGCGTAAAACTTGCATTCCTCAATGGTGACATTGAGGAGTCTATATATATGATGCAACCAGAGAACTTTAAATTTAAGAACTCGAAGCATCTAATATGTAGATTAAAGAAGTCCATTTATGGTTTGAAATAGATGTCTCGTCAATGGTATCAAAAATTTGATTAAGTGGTTATCTCATTTGGATTTAAAGAGAATCCTGTTGATTAGTGCATATATGTTAAGTTCAGTGGGAGCAAGTTTGTTATACTTGTCCTGTATGTGGATGACATATTGCTTGCGAGTAATAATAAAGGTCTGCTACATAAAACCAAGTCATTTCTATCCAATCATTTTAAAATGAAAGATTTTGGTGAAACATCCTTTGTTTTAGGCATATAAATATGTCGTGATCGTTCAAGAAACATTCTTGGATTTTCACAGAAGGCCTACACTGAAAAGGTGGTCGTTCGGTATTGTTGGTGCAGTTTGCACTGATAGTCTAACCCTAGGTTTTGATGTATCACAATAGGTTAAAGTTAGACTATTGTTATTTAACAAGTTGAGCTAAGTGTGCAGGTTAACTAACTTAACGAATCTAGAGGACCAGACACCATACTGAAGTCCAGATATGTAATTCTGATAGGAAGTCCAGCCGGGTCAGAGAAGACCAGACAGTTGGAAGGAAGATCAGTCAAGTCAGGGAGGACCAGACGATTGGCTGAAGTCCGGATGTGGGATTCCGGTAGGAAGACCTGGTGGGTTGGAGATCCGACGTCAAGGAGGTTACTCGGCAAATGGTAAGTAAGGTAAGAAACTGGAGGCGTGAATCTAGTGAGGACGAGTCCCTAGTAGGGACTTAGGTGCTAGTCCAAATTAGGTCCAAAGTGAAACTCTAAGTTGAGACCATGATTAAATCTTAGTCGTGGTAAGACAAGATTTAAGTCATAATTACATGCATTGATGATATATGCTAATTCTTTTGTTGCAGGTATTTTGTACTAACGTATTTTGCAGGAATTAAAGTAAAAGTCAGTTTCGGATGAACATTGCTCAAGCAATGGAGGTGCCTCAGTATGATGGAGGCGCCTCAGTGCTGGAGGGACTGGAGGCGTTGGAGGCGCTTTGGAGTGCTGGGGGCGCCTCAGCGCTGGAGGCGCTTGGGATGGATGGAGGCGCCTCAGCACCAGGATAAGTGCTGTTGATGCTTGGAGCTGATGGAGGTGCCCTGGAGTGTTCAGAGGCACCCCAGAGAGGATAAACAACGGGTTTATCGAATCAGATTAGCCTCAATGGAGGCACCCCGGAGAGTTGGAGGCGCCCCCAATGGGCTATAAGAGAACTACTCGACCAACAGCCAAGAATATCACTGTTGAACATCGTTTCTTCTTTATACTACTGCTTGGAGCTCCAAAACTGTCATACTATGACTCTGCTACATCGAACTAATGCCGGAACAACTTTCTGCAGTAGAATTTTCACTAACCCACGAGCTCAACTCACTTCTCATCTTCCGTGTTGGTAACAAAATTGTTAAGTTATTTTCTTTCTATAATTGCATAGGAAAGTGTAGGATTGTTATACTTCTCTCATTTTGTATTCGGTTTCTTTGTCCAAGGGTTTTTGGAAGAGAATTAGTGGATTGCCCAACGATATGATCCGAAGGGTCGTGGGCCTTGGAGTAGGAGTCGGCGAAGGCTCCGAACCAAGTAAAACCAACCGTGTTCTATCTTTTCCATTTTTATCTTTAATTTTCCGCTGCGTACTTTAACTTTCTGAATAAGTTTCAAAACCATATAAAAGATAAGTTTTTAAACATGTGATTCACCCCCCCTCTCACGTGCTTTCGATCCTACACCTCGTTGGGTCCACCCCCATATTGGTTCTTCTGCACCATAGATATAACTACTAGCTTGATCTCAAAGTTATTTGCCTCAATGGAAGGTCTGGTGATGCTAGACCTGAGGCCTCTCACATATGGTGCTACGTAGTCATTTAGCTATTTGTTTGTCATTTCTGATTAACTTTGCTCTTTTTTTGGTTGACTCTACAGATTTCTTTTCCTTCTTCTAAATGTTCTGTCTATTTCAGGATCAATAGGTAATAGATTTCCCACAGCTCTGCGCATATAAGAGAAGGTCACAAATCAAGATTTTGTTCAAAAAAAAAGAAAGAATATGGAATATGAAAGCAAGAAAGAAAAATGCAGTATTTTTGGATTATGCATATGAAAGTAAACAAAAATGCAGTATTTTTAGTTTATGTATATATGAAAATAAAATTGCAATATTTTAGATTATGTATAATGTAAGTAAAAATTATTCACAAGTAAGTAAAATGAAAATTTTATTAACAAAAGAGGAAAAAAATGTCTAGGTTGACTAAATCACTTATCACTAATGTTAATCTCTACAGTCCCAGACAACGATGTCAAAAACTTGTTACGTTCCCACAAGTGCATGGTTATATCATCAGTAATGTAAAAGATTATCGATCCCATAGGGACTGAGGACTAACGCACTAGTGAGTCTATGAAGCAAGTAGCTAGACTAATCGAATTGTTGGTGAAAGCTTGTGAACTTAAGAAAGTGAGACAGAGAGAGTGTGAGACGTCAAGGTCCAAGGAGAAGTGAATGCAAGAGAGTTGGGAAAATTGGTTTGGGAAGTGATTCTAGGATTTTGGTGTCACTATGATGCTAGATAATGTCCCTAGAATATGTTCATCTCCTTATTCTTCAAACTTACACCTATGTAGCAAAAGACTAGTCCATATTTCAAGGTCTTTTGACTCTAGAAGTGGGTAAGTATCGATGTCCTTTGTCACTAAGGGCATATTAGTTCAGTTGAATGAGTATTCTCTGTCACTAATTTTTTTTCGATTATCCAGTCTAGTAGCAATCTTAAAATAGGAACAAATCCTTCACATTACAAGCAT
>JBBUKS010000100.1:6776833-6797310 GCA_038050645.1 Hedychium gardnerianum
ACTCTATGATTTTGTTCCTGATTATTCTGTCTTAAGAGTTTTTGGATCCACATGTTTTGTCTTCCATCCTCATGTTGAAAGTAGTAAGCTTAGTGCTCGTTCCGCTCTTTGTGTTTTTCTTGGCTACAACGAGGGTCAAAAGGGATATAGATGCTATGATCTAGTTAGTCAAAAACTCTATGTCTCGCGTCATATTATTTTTCTTGAGCACATCCCATTCTATTCCATTCCCTCTAACACTCCTATTCTATGAAAATCTAATCTCACTCGTATTAATCCTTTTTGCACTAACTCCGATGATATTTCATCTCATGTTTCCCCACAATTAGACCACCATAGCACCTCTTCTTCTAATGATGTTACTTGTAGGATTGAAACTCATACAGATTCTGGTCTTCAGCTTCCCGATGATCCCTTTGTTTCTACTGCTTCCCATGATGCTCCCGTGATAGTGGATCCTGCTCCTCGTTACCCTCAACGATCTTGTAAGTCCACTCAATTACCTAATTTTGTGTATTCTATTTATTCTGAGTCTTTTCCTTCCTTTTTGGCTTCTATTCAACAATTGTCTGAGCCCTCCTCTTATAGAGAGGCTACTCTTGATCCTCTTTGGCAGCAGGCTATGGTGGAAGAACTTTTTGCTTTGTCTCAAACAGATACTTGGGATCTTGTTCCTCTTCTTTTGGGGAAGCGTGTGATTAGTTCTCGATGGGTATACAAGATTAAAACTAAATCTGATGGGTCAGTTGAGTAGTATAAAGCTCGTTTGGTTGCTAAAGGAGTTTTCCAACGATATGGTATGGATTATAAGGAAACCTTTGCTCAATTTCCAAGCTTGTTACTATTTGTACTCTCATTGCAATTGCATCAATTCGTTAGTGGTCTATTTTCCAGATGGATGTTAAGAATTCTTTTTTAAATGGAGATCTTCAAAAAGAAGCTTATATGGTGCCTCCACCAAGTGTCACTCACAACCCTGGTGAAGTTTGCAGACTAAAGAAGGCTCTTTATGGCCTTAAACAAGCTCCTCGAGCTTGGTTTGACAAGTTCTCCATTGTGATTGGATCTCTTGGCTTTTTTCCTAGTTAGCATGACTCTGCTCTTTTTGTTCGCTGTACTTTGTTAGGTCACACGTTACTTGCTCTTTATGTTGATGACATAATTATTACAGGAGATGATATAAGTGGAATCGAAGAGTTGAAATTGCATTTGGCTCGTGAGTTTGATATGAAAAATTTGGGTCCTCTGTGTTATTTTTTGGGACTTGAAGTAGCTTATTCTCCTCGTGGTTATCTTCTCTCACAATCCAAATATATTGGTGACATTCTGGAGCAAGCTCATTTATCTGACACTCACACCGTTGATACTCCGCTTGAGGTTAATGCTTGGTACTCTTCTACTGATGGTATTCCCTTGCCAAATCCTTCTTAATATCGCACTCTAGTTGGCAGTCTAGTGTATCTCACCATCACTAGACCTGACATTGCTTATATTGTATACATTATTAGCCAATTTGTTGCTTCTCCCACTTCAGTACATTGGGGAGCTGTGCTTCACATTCTTTGATATCTTCGAGGTACCCAGTTTCATAGTCTTCTTTATTCTTCCATTTCTACCTTAGAGTTGCGTGCCTATTCAGATGTAGATTGGGATGGTGATTATACATATCATAAATGTACCACGGGATTTTGTGTTTTCTTGAGAGATTCCCTTATCTCTTGGAAGAGTAAAAAATAAACTATTGTCTCTCGTTCTTCTACTGAAGCAGAATATCATTCTATGACCTCTATTATTACTGAAATTGTTTGGTTGCATTGGCTACTTGCTTATATGAGTGTGTTTCTCTCGAAACCTACCTCTATGCATTGTGACAACTCCAGTGTCATTCAAATTACTCGCAATTATGTCTTTTATGAGCGCACTAAGCCTATCAAGATTGATTGTCATCTTACTTGTCATCACTATCAAAATGACACTATCACTTTGTCATTGTCTCATCTTCCATGCAAATTACAGACTTGCTCACCAAGGCGCATTCTACCGCACGTTTTCAATTTTTGGTTAACGAATTCTCAATGTTTTCTGTTCGTGCATCGTGAGTTTGAGGAGGGATGTTAGTATATGCTAAATTATTATTATATAAGGATAGATTAGTCTTTTGTTATTACTTTGGTTGTATATTTATATCTCCTTTGCCTTTGTAAAATCCAAAGTTTTGGAATATAATTATCTTGCCTCTATTGATTTTCTTTTTTCTCTCATCTCTTTCTCCTTCTCTTTGCATTATATTTGCATTGTTCACATTTTTGACACTCGAGACATAAGAAAGTATCGAAACTTCTAAAGTTTGGGATATTCTATCTTTAAAATCGTCTATTTTTACTAAATATTTTGAGAGAATTACTCTTCTGTCTAGAGAATTAAGTGATATACATATTACAAAGTCTCTTATAAATTTTAATCAGGTGGCGATTTATGAGTCATTGAAGTTACATGTCAAAACGAAGCATCCGGTGAAATTTGAAGTCGGACATTCTCAAATATAATTGTACATATTTTCATCTACTAGTGAAGGTACCAATTCAAATTTATTTAAATATTTTAATACTAAATCTAGATAATTATTAGCTATAGTTGTTTTTATAAAATATCTTTTTTAATTTTAGATCTAAATATATATTTTAAGATTTTTGTCATGAATCACTTAAATCATTTGCTAAATATATTCTTGAACTAAAATTAAAATTAATAAGTCAAATAATAAAATTTCTTTATGTATTTATTTTAGATCTTAGACATAAATTAGATGTTTTATATAAAATATTAATTTTGTATTATGATTCTTTAATTTTATTTAAAAATTCTTCTTCTAATCCTGCTAATATTATATAAAATATTAAAAATAATTTATATGATATTTTTAAAAATTATAATTTAAAATATGGATTATAAACTAATATATTTGAAACACAAAATATTAGTAATAGTAATAATTTAAAATTTACAAAAGTATAAATTTTATTAAGAAAATGGACGAAACTATTGATGTAGGGTGTACCAGAATCAAACCTATATTTTAATATTGACAAAGATTCAAAGTTAAGTCATGTTATGATCTAATGGATTGATTAAGTGTGCAGGTAGCTCAACTTGAAAAATCCTAATAATTCAGATGGACCAGATACTAGGCAGTGGAAGTCTCGATAAATCAAGGACACTAGACATGAAAGTATAGATGAGTCAGTGGACTAAACGTCTACCAAGAAAGACTCTATGAGTCAACAAGGACTGAACATTGAGTCAAAAGAAAGTCCTGGGGTCATGTGATCAGATGATGAGTAGAGGAAGTCCAAACGGATGTTTGGCCAATGATAAGTTGAGGTAAGCTTCTGGAGTGGAGTTCTTTTGAAAAAAAGAACAGTGAGGACGTGTCCCAGTTGGGACAAATCTTAAACGTTGATCCAATTGAAAAAATCAACAGAGGTTTCTAAGTTGAGATCAGATAGTCTTAACTATCTAAATAACTTATGCATATTATCTGTTATCTAACTCTGTTATGTAAGATCATTATTATTATTATGCTAACTTTGTTTTATAGAAAAATAAAGCCTGAGTTGACCGAGGTGTTCGGTCGACAGAACATAGTGGTATGGTCGATTGATCCTACTAGATAGGCACAAAGATAAGATCGAGATCCAGAAAAGAAAGAAATAGAAGTTCAGTTAACTGATCAAGAGGATCAGTTGACCAAACAAATATGAAAAGTGCAAAACAGATATGATTGAATTGAACAGTAAAGGAAACCCTTGGGTCCAATCGATCGAAAAAAGCTAATTTCGCGGGATTGTTCAGATCAGGTCGTAGCAAGCAAGGAAAGAAGTGGGACCAATCGTCTGATAGAAGTTTAGTCGACTGAAAGGATTTAGTCGAGTAAACAATTTCTAGTCGATCAGATGAAGTCTATAAAAGAAGCCTCGGGATCCGAGGTTAAGAATCAATTTTCTCTCGTTCAAAGTTCAAAATATGTGGTTCTGCTCTGCGATCAAGCTTCGTCCGTCTGTGCTTCATCGACGACCAACAACCTACGCCAAATTGTGATTACTAAGTTATTGGTAATTTTATTTTGTGCATATTTCATTTGTAGAGAGTAACAATTTGTGCTATTCTCTATACCATCTGTACGAGGCTCCGAGAGTTTCTCGGAAGGAGAAGATTAGTGATTGCATGTCCAGTCAAAATGATCCAAGGGATCGTGGGTCTTGGAATAGTAATCGCCGGACTACGAACCAAGTAATCGATCAAGTTACTACTTTTTATTTTTAGTTGCAACTGTGATTTTATTTTATTTTATTTACGAAAATAAAATATTTTTTTTTAAAATACGTGATTCACCTCCCTTCTCTCGTCTTTTTCGATCCAATAAAAACGTTTATTAAGATCCTTAGGTTTCATATAATAAATTAAGAATTATTTTATGATTTTTTTATTTTAGTGAAATAAATTTTGATATTTTATAATGATGGTCGTAGAAGACTTAAAATTTTCTCATTCTCTCCGTCATAAAAAAAAAATCTAGTTTGTTCAATGTCAATTGCTATTATAAAAAAACATTTAATTTTTGAAGTAATATATTAGATGAAAAAATATAAGAAATGTAATTTTCAGATAATAAAATAAAAGATTTAATACCAAAAGAACTAACGGAAAAAAATAAATATAAATAACAACATTATTTTTTAAGATAATAAAATAAAAAAATAAAAAACGTGAACTTTAATATTCTTATATTAGACAACTTAAATAATTATAAGTATTTTTTATATATTTTATTTTTTTATAAATTTATTATTTTAAAAAATAAATAAATAATAATTTTGAATCATCATAAAATTTTGAACCAAATCCTAAATTGTACGTAATTACATCGAAAGGTTATAATTAAAGATCAATATTCTTGTAACCGTGCGATTTCAAACCGTCGAGGCTTTGATTTCGAACCATAGTTAGACCTAATTGGAATGAGTTTGGGTCGAGTTAGAAGAGATTTGGTACATGAAATTAATTAATCCCATCAACCATGTTTCACCATGTGGGTGCATGTGGAAGGTATCTGTCGTTCAGTGCCAATCAAATATTATATTTAACCAATCAATCAATCAATCATTTAATTGGTTCACAAAAGACAAGATGCAATTCCATGTGAACAATCATTGGATCAGACAAAAAAAAGGAATAAGAACACACACTGTAGTTTAGGGTTGATAATTTAAGACTAATCACAATTTAATAGGTGACTAACCCTCACTCAATTCAGTCTATTGGTATAGGCAAACCTAATTTGGAGGACTTTTATAGGGATCCAAGTGTTTGAATTTGCGGAATAGCCGGAGTAATAACTGGGATCATAGCAATGCGAAGATGATGATAATTTTATTATTTTAATCTCTTTTTTTTTCTCTCTTTTCTTTTCTTATACAATTTAAGTGATTTCATCTGAGGGAGACATTGATATTGAAGAGAGACGAGATGAGAAGACTTTAGTAGAGACATTTCGACAATAGTTATAAAATTATAAGATTTAGTTAAAGAAGTGTGACAATGCTAGGGCAAAAGAAAAAGAGTCCAATGAGGGGAAAACTTATGCAAAATTGAACTTAAAAAAATAATATAAAGATACACACAATTTAACTACAGATCGAATTCTAATATCATTGCTTCAATAACTAAATTACCATTTTCTTTCCATATTGATAGTCTCTCGTACTTAGTCTAGAAAATTTATGTTTGAAAATCTAACAAAATTTTTTTGTTCCTTCAATTTTATCTAAATCAAAAGCTATTATTCAAAATAATTGATCGAGCAAATAGTGACACAAACTTAATTAGGTAAGTAACATGGCAACTAAGGATGTCTCCAAATCAAAAGACAAAAAATGACAAAGATATGTCAATATTTTCCTTTTTTAGTTAAAGAAATCAAGAACCAAAGCCAAAAGGGTTAGCTTTGCTTTATTGGTATACTAGTTTCATTTGATTCTAAATTATTATCTTTTAATTTATTTTAATTTATAGAATTAAAAAAATTATATCATGGTAAAAAGTTTTTAAAAAGCATATAAAAAGAGCTAAATAGTTAAATATCTAGGATATTTTTCCTTTTCAAATTTATCATTTTAAAAATACATTTTGATAATTTTAAAATTATCAAAATTCTTATCGGTTCTCCTTAATTATTAGCATCCTTAATTCACTTAATAAAATAAATAATGGGGCGGTGGAAATTCTATGCATGCACATTATCAAACGTCACCTTCTGATTAGGTGGTGACATTAATAATTAGGGGTGAATTTATGATTTTGATACTTTTAGTGGGCATTTGAAAGAGAGGATAAACTATAGGAGGTGAAATTAAATTCTCTAAATGTTGAGTGGGCGAGTGAATATTTCGCTTTATTTCAGTTCAACGCTATAAATACGCCTCCCCAAGGCCTCGAATACGCCCAATTCCGAGCTTGCTCGTTAATGCCCCCCGCCGCAATCCCTCGCAGGGCAGCGGCAGCAGCAATGGCGATCGAGTCGGCGAAGTGCGCTTGCTGCGGCCTGCGCGAGGACTGCACCGAGGAGTACATCGGCAGCGTGAAGGCCGACTTCGACGGCAAGTGGCTCTGCGGGCTGTGCGCCGAAGCCGTGCGCGACGAGCTCAGCCAGAGGCAGCGGAGAAGCGCCGCCGGAGTCCTCGAGGAGGCGATCACCGCCCACATGGCCTTCTGCAGCAAGTCATCCAGCTCCAATCCGGCCAACAAGGTCGCCGACGGCATGCGGCAGATGCTGAGGCGGAGATCCGGCGATCTGTCCAAGTCCGCGTCGCCCGTCAAGTTTGGATTCAGATTGGCAAGGATCGGCGATTAGATTTTCCATTCATTCTCAGTATCCCTTTTCTTCTCTCGCCCGCTTCGATGTTTCTAGTTACTGTGTACATATTTGCTCAATGAAATTGCTCTTTTTGAGGATAACATTCAAAACATCCTACGTTGTTGAATTTTGATTCTATTCCTGTTGAAATCAACAGGATCGATGATTAATAATTGCTAGAACTCAAGATTTACTCGATTAGTGAACAAATTTCGATTCATTTTCAATCCCTTTTCTTCTCGACTTCGTCGAAGATTTCAATTGCATCTCTGTTGAAATTAACAGGATCAAGATTGTCTAGGGTTAGAACTTAAGATTTCTCGATCGACGACTGGTTTTGATTTACTTCTTAGGACTTTCAAAGAACTCTTACTATCATTAGCAAACAATTACAGCTTTCATTCTTTGAGATTCATCAATTTGCTCCTTTTTAGACTTTTCTTGAATTTTCTCATCCCCAATGCCTCGGCAGCTCTGCCCATTCCACTTGATCATGTGATGTTTTGTTCCCTTGGGCAGAAAAGACACAACAAATCTAGCTCACCTTCCCCTCAATCTAGTGAAGAAAACAAAAGGAAGGATTGAAAAAAGAAGAATTTTTGCTCACCTCACAACCAAACAAAGGAAACAATTGTTTTTTCTTATGAAATTCCTTTTAAAAATTTCCACACATATAAGTTGTTTCCACAACAGAAAATGACCACCCTAAATGTAGAATCTAGTTTATTTGGATTTGCATTTGGTCACTAGTTTTTTTTAAAATCAGGATAGATGATCTGACCCAACATTTCGCTAATCAAGTAAACCCAAGAAGCGTAATAACAATTGATATGGTGACCCAACATCATCAAGTTTAATCGCTGTAGGTATACCTTATGTGTGAATTAAATCTTAGTTGCTAGGGAATGTATCCTATCTTTTACCATCACATCAAACTCTAGAGCTAGTGTTTGTATTTGTAGTGGCCTTGAACACTTTATGAAACATAAAGTGGGTTAGGTTGACCTAAAAAGGGCATCAAATGTCTTGTATTTGTAACATATATTTGACTTTTGTTTCCTTTTACTTATGATAAAACGAAGATGCTAACACCACTTCAGCAATCAACTTTAATCATCTCGACTTTAATCAATGCTAGTATGCTAGCCCTAGGATATAATCTATGTTATCATTATAATTGAGACGGCGATGAAGAGATTTATCTTAGGTTATGTTAAGCAACTTAAGAAATATAGACTTGAAACTATCAAAAAATAAAGAAAGATCGATATCTAAGATGATCTCATACGAAGATAAAAATGAATGTGACAAGGAAGAAAGCATATGATGAAACAAAAGATACATATCCTCATATGACATGGAGAATAGAAAAAGGTGATTAATAAGAAGGGATTCTAGTGATTCTTAAAGATATAAAAAAATTTAAAAATAATTACCTAAATTGACTTAATTAAATGAAAAAACTAAAACAATAGAAATTAATTTGAATTTCTACCTGAATTAATAATTAAAAAAACTACCTTGAAAGCTTAAATTTATCCTTCCAAATAAGAGGATCATAAAAAAGAGGTTTGCAAAAATATCATGAGGATAGATTTCTTTTTTAATTTATTTTTCATTATCAGAGAGCAATGCCCATTAAACATCCATTTAAATCGGGTTGTCCTTCTCAATAAAGATAATAAAATATTCAATATTTATATTGATTGTAATTCAGCACTTTATCAAAAAAAATTAAATTGTTTTTTATAAAACAAAAAATTCCAGAATGGTACAGACAGCCCTCCTTGTTTTAAGGCATGAGAAATGATGAATTTTTTTAAGATTGATTTTTAAATGTTATAAATTATATTTCATTAGTCGGAGGAAGTCATAGGATTATTAAAAAAAATAAAATTTATTTATTCTTCTCTACTTTCTCATTTAATATTTCTCCAAAATCAAAGCTTTAGGAGACTCAAGAAAGGAAAAATACATTGCTAATGAAATTTATATCATTATTTTAATTATTTTAAAAAACATTTTAAATATTTTTTGAAATTTATAATTTATATAGCAGTTTTAATTAAAATTATTATAAGAGTTATTTAGGCGTATACGTTACAATTATATAATCTGTCTCATTTTTTTTAAGCGTATATACACTCTCGTATAGACTTCCGTATAGGAAAGTATTTCGATTTTCTAATTTACCTCGTATAGCTGCCATTTTGAAAATTACGGGAAGCGAATTGCTCCCTCCCGGTAAAGAAAAAAAATTATACAAACTCAGAAAAGCTATTAGTTAAAAAAATGTGAAACTAAAAAGGAGCCAAAATGAAAATAAACCCACCCAAAAGATTCCCCTTTTATACGCTGCCATGCCAATTATTCCTTTTCTTCCCTATTTCTGTCGCTCGTTCATTCGCGAGGCGAGGCCAAGTGCTACCACACTGCTCTCTCTCTCGACCGACCAGCCTCGCTCGGCTCCTCTCAGATCTCATCTCAACTGGCGAAGAACTCCAATCCTTTATTCTTGTTGCGAGGTGGGCGGAACTCCTTCGCCGGTCTTTATGCGTCCGCCGATCGGCGTCATCTTTTGCTATTTTTGCTCTTTAGGGTCTTAGCCTTCGGCATCCGGGTGCCATGAAAGGGCTTGATGCGGAAGGAAACCCCAGGATCGATGACATCGGGAAATACTCCGCCGGTGGATCAGGTTGGTGTTTGCCTCTTCCTTTTTTTGGGGTCGCGGTGGACCTTAGTGTCATGCTTCTTTTTTTTCGCTTGCTTTCGCGTGGAAGTTTAATTTTCCTTTCCCATATGCCCATTCTCGATTGATCGGGTTGTTTATGTTGTCCTGATGGAAATAAATTCTGCGAACTAAGTAGATCTGTAAGTTGCATCTTCGAAGCCCCCCTTCGTTAGGTTTTTTAGAAACAGCTGATGGGCTTGGCTATCAATGCATCAATTTGTTTATCAGCGTTTCCAAGCATCGGTGTGAATGCTTCTTCATGTTAATATCAACCTTAAGTTGAGCTTCATTTCTTGACAAATTTTGTTTCAATGGTTTGGCAACTTTTCTGGAGGTTGGACATCGATTGACACTTCGCAAAGATTAACAGTGAGCTTCAATTCTCCACTAACAATTCGTTTTGGCATTTTTTTTCCCTGTTAACTTCTATGATAATATTATAATAATTGACGCTACTACTTGTAATTACCTTTTTTTCTTTCTGAAAAAGGTTCTTAATGCTATTTCCTTCCGTGTTAATTGATATTCAGTAAACGTTTTATTTTCATGCATTATCTAAGGCTTTTTTTTTTGGTGCCAACACCAAATAATAGTTAGTATTCATGGGTTTTCATCGTTGCTGCAAGAGCTTATATTTACCAATGCAACTTATAGACTCGTAATGTGGTTTTGTGTTCTGTGCAGATAATATTCTGTTTGATGCTTCACAGTATTCATTCTTTGGTAAGGATGACATGGAGGAAGTTGACTTAGGTGGTTTGGAAGATGATGATTACTTTGGAAGTCTTGTTGGTCTTGAGCAATCCAAGTTTTGTTCTCTTGGTGATAAAGAAGTGAGTTACTTTTATTAATAAAGATCTGTGTTACATTCTCCTATTGTAATTAGTTTGTAGAATTTTTATTGGTGTGTCTGCCGATCAAGGTATTAAAAGATGGTCAACCTATTGCTTGGCACCTAAGTGGTAGGCAGTGACTTAGGTGATTGATATTAAAATAGGGAAGAGAAGTAAATTATTAAAATTAACAAATGTTGATGTATATCTATATAAAATAAAATTCAATAATTTATAACTATAAATTCAAATTGTAAGAAAATACATAGCTAGCTTATAATTAAGATCATAAAACAATAGTAAATAATGAACAACTTATAACGATTATATTTTTTTCTCTTTAGACCCACATAACCAATCTAAGTGGACAGCATGAGTTGCCTAGGCCACTTAGGTTGACTGCCCAGGCTGTTTTTTTTCTGACGACCTTGGTTGCTTTCTATAAGGCCACCTAACAAGGGCCGCCTAGCCACTAGATGAAGCGACCACTTGGCAAAAAAATCGCATAGGTGGCCACTTTTTAAAACAATGCTACTAATCTCTACCTAGTATAGAGGCACATTATATTGTGCAATTGATAGACCACTAGTTGAAGCAGCCACTTGGCAAAACCGCCTAGGCAGCTGCTTTTTAAAACAAGGCTACTAATCTCAAATTGACTAAGTATCATGAGTTATGGCGATTGGTTTTAACAATTTTCCTTATTCGAATAGGTTAGGCATTAGATATGGGTGCCTAAATGGAGAGTTGTGACCAAGAAATCACCTGGGAATAGCATATCACTTTGATTCCCTGGTGGTTTGATGCTTGCAATTGTTTTTGTGTGGTTGCTTAGTGTGAGTAAAATAGTAGGCCTTTACATTAGGATAATTTAACAAATTGGATTTAGGAAATACTTCTGTGAAATCCTAGCTAATTAGAAGTGACATGTACAAGGTTCAGGTGTAGGAGCATTGACATATACATTCTCTATTTCTCGGACTTGATAGGTACACCTTCCCTACTCATGCTATGAATATAGGCACACTAAAGAGCCTAAGCTGCCAGACTCGTTGCGTACTGAAAGGTGCAGAAGAGAGACTTATTTATATATTTCTCATGATTTATTAAACAATAACACTCAAATTTTGTTGGCAATCAAATATTTTGATCATTGTGAATAGTGGGTAGAATTATAGGCAGTTATAGCTCACCACAATTGGTAGTTCTGTATGGTTACATGAGTGAATTTGCAAATTTACACCTTTAAATAGTCATGGTTATTTGAAATCTAGATCCTTCTCAGCATTATTGTCCATTATACCAATTTTCTGTCCCTTTGATTTTTCTCTCTTCTTTCCTTATCATACAGACATTGATTTAATTGGATCTAAAATCTGCTTCTTCCTACATAGAACTTTAGCCTAACTCATGTTTTCAACCTTTCACTTTTTATTTATCTTGATGATTCTTGAGATTGGTTTGTTTTATTCTTTAGCTTCTTCGATTTAACTTTGTTGAGCTTTGATTGCTATTGTTATTCAAGTGTTCTACACTGAGAATTCCTAGAACCTGACAATTTACATTCTATGTCAGATCTTTTAGTTCTTATTATTTTCACGCAAAGATACCTTATAAAACAATATTCGCAAACTTTTGTAGCTAAAATTGCATTGTCTTATTGTAATATTTGCAGATTGAAAGCTTAGGGTCCTTATCCGAGATTGATGACCTTGCAACAACCTTTAGAAAGGTAAATTTCAAACAATTCTCTTGAGTTTTATTGCTTGCTTTGTTGATAGAGAAATAAATAGTAATACTATTAGGAGGTTTCTTTGTTGGTATATGAATGCCAAAAGGTACTTGTGTTGAATTGAAATCAATGAGATTTTAAATTCTATTTAATATATTGTTAAAAGTTTAAAATTGTATAAGTTGTTAAATTTTTTATATTACTTAGAAAATAGTTGGACGGTTTTTAAAAAGTTCTTTAGTTTTTAGAAAAATTTAATTAGAGTTTTTATTGGGATAATTTGAGATTTTATTGGGATAAATAGAGTCTTTATTTTATAAGAAGTCTTATTGCTAATCTATAGCAATGTTATGATCCCATGTACAACGACGACAATAACAACCAAGCTTTATTTTAGTAGGTGGATCGGCTATATAGATCCCTTTACGCTATTGGTCTTTATCCCTTATTATATCATCTATATTTAAATAAATTTTATCTTGCTTTATCATTGTCAACTAAGTCTTCTTTAGTCTTCATTTTCTTCATTTAATGTGTGTATTTTGTGTAATGTTCTAAATGACGGTTGAGGCGGCCGCCTAGGCGGGAGGCGGACCTCAACCGCCCCGCATTTGTGAAAGGTGGTGGTTTAGGCGGGGTGGTCAAAGTCAACTTAGGTTAAAAGATCCACCTCCTTTCGCCTCGAACCGCTTCTGCTGCCATTGCTGTTGTTGCCCGTCGCTGTTGTTGCCATCGCTTGTTGCCGCTGTTAGGTTAGGCTTTTATATATTTTTGATCGGCATGACATAAACGAAAAACCTAACTCTCAGTTTCGACGTTTCTGCTTCGGACCCGTTGGACCTCAACCGCCCCGCATTTGTGAAAGGCGGTGGTTTAGGCGGGGCGGTCAAAGTCAACTTAGGTTAAAATATCCACCTCCTTTCGCCTCGAACCGCTTCTGCCGTCATCGTTGTTGCTACCCGTCGTTGTTGCTACCCGTCGTTGTTGCTGCCATCGCTTGTTGCCGTTGTTAGGTTAGGCTTTTATATATTTTTGATCGGCATGGCATAAACGAAAAATCTAACTCAGTTTCGACGTTTTTACTTCGAACGCGTCGGACCTAGGCGACGTGTCCGGACTCGGGCAAGGCTTCCGGGCCAGCCGGGCTCGGGCGATGCATCTGGGCTTGTGTGACGAGTCTGGACTCGTCGTCGGGCTTAGGCGACAAGTCTCATGTCGAAGCCAAAACACCGAATTGAACAAAGATAGGTTTTTTTTTTGAACTTAGGATTTAATCGAAACTTTATATTAATAATTTTAATCAACTCCTAGCTATGATTGAGATAATTTAAATAGGCTTAATTAAAGCCTAATAAAATTATCTTATTAATTTAATATATTTATATTTAAAAAATAAAAAAAATAGATTAACTTTTTTATTTTTAGTTAATATATTTCATAGTAAGTTTTTAGTATTAATATGATGATGAATTTTTATTAATTATTTTGTTAGTTACATTTAAATATTTATTTGTACCTTATATGAATTGTATTGTATTGTATGGTGCTTATTTATGCATAAACATCGTAAAGAATGATGACTATTTATAATATTATGTATAAAATAGTAAAAAAAATTCAACCGCCTAGGCGGCCGAGGCGGTAGGCAGTCATTGATCGCCCCATCACTGCCTACCGCCATTTACAACATTGATTTTGTGATAGTTTCACATTATCTAACTAGAGCATTTATTGGTCGTCTAAGTACATGTTACCATCTTAAATGTGTTGTAACTTAGCAAGGACACACTAATTAATTAAACAAAAATAACATAAATAGAAAGTAAGAGGCAGGGATTTATTTGGTTACAACCTGGGTGATTGTTAATCCAAGATAATTAGAAAGCTCACCAAAGAAGCTCCTTCTTCAACAACAAGTTGGAGGTGGAGAAATCCCTTACCCCGTTTGAAAGCACTAGTAAAAATGAGATTAGAAATGAAGTCCACAGTAAGAATTCTATTTATAGAATTCTGGTCGTTTGCTGACGTGGCACCATCCGAGGCGCCTCGATTGATTGGGAGCGCCTCCAACACAGCAAAGTTTATTCTCGTCGTAATGGTCTTCCTGCTGATCTGGCAGATTGGGGGCGCCTTGGACCATCCGAGGCGCCTCGAGTCGGCTGATATGGCATTCGCTGCTTATCTACTCCGCAACGACTTTCTGGTGTCCGAGGTGCCTCGAGTCGTCCGAGGCGCCTTCGATGGCTGGCGTCCGAGGCACCTTCAATTCATCAGAAGTGCCTCGAGTCATCAGGGAGTGGTCAATTTCAGCATTGACCATTCTTCGTTCCGCTCGCTTAGGTGATGCTCCGGTCATCTGGAGTTGAGCTCACCCGAATCCAACTTCGACCTTCTCCTTGAGCAGACTTCCTCCCGACTTCTCGTCCCTCGAAGGCACCGCATGCGTCCTTCTCGTTCCACTAGTGTACTCTTCTGCAGCTCCTCGTTTCTTGGATGCACCGAGCCCGTCGGCTCCCTTCTCGTGTCATCCTTCTCGCTCGCTGCGTCTTCCGCTCGACTTCTTGTGTTCCTAAGTCCTTGTACACTTAGACACAAGACATCAAATAACTCGGTTGATTAAAATCAAAATTAACTTGGGGTACTTACAATCTCCTTCTTTTTGATGTGCATCAATCCGAGTTTAAGTTAGGCAAAAAAGACAAGAAATTACATATGAAAAAAAAACAAAATTTACAATCATAACATAAATTTTGCAATTAAATCCTCCCCCTTAACACCCATTTATTCTCCCCTTTTGATCACATCAAAAAATATGAGAAAAAACGAGAACAACATAGAAAAAATTTGAAAATTTGTTATAGGGGATGTACATACAGCATGCAAGTATGTGTATTTTTCCGCAATTTGTTTTCAAATAAAATAATTTTTAAGAATTAAACTCCAGATTTTCCAAAAAAATATTTAAATTTATTTGTAACATTTGAAAAATACTGAAATTTGTTGTCAAGATTAAACGTAGTCGATCTAATGAAAAGAATTTCAGGAGAAAATTATTTTTCTTATAGAGAGATTTTTTTTTTTTTACAGAAATAGATCATTTTTAAAATAAATACTTAAAAATAGATTTCAACGTCAAAACAACTTGCTAATTTTTCTGAAACTTCAAAATATAACAGTTATTTGCCGAAAAATTAAGTTTTTCAAAAATCAATCTCCGAAAATTTTTAATTTTAAAAATTCAATTTTCGTTAAAAAATTCATAAAAAATTATGTAGCGGTCGAAAAATTTTGAAATCTTTTCTGCTAACATATAACATATTTGTTTATCACAGAAAATTTTAAAACGAAAGAAAATCGAACAGAAAATTTACGAAAAATAAATTTGTCTATATTGTTAATAATTCTAACCAATTAATTTTTAGCATGCAAATAAAGACAATTTAATAGGCTATAACAGATTTTGGAACCCAAAATAAATTTCTACCTGCTGGATTTATCAAGTATTTTCTAGGAATATTGAAATTTGACGAAAAATAAATACCCGTTAAGTCCTCCGTGCATACTATGTTTAGAATTTTGGAAATTCGAAGAATTTGCTTGTAAGGAATTTCTCTTTAGTTTATCTTTTTCTATTTGTTCTTTTAATTTTGCATTTTCATTTTTAATTTTATTAAATTCTTCTAACTTGTTTTCTAATTCTAATTTATTTTTCTTTGTATCAATATATTTATTTCTCATTTTGCATAGTGATTTACTTAACATCCTAATAGCTTCATACAATTTATTGGAAGAATGTTTACCTCACTTACCAAGTCGGATTCACAATTTGAGGCTCCCCCGTCATCGCTACTCTCCTTCGAAAAGCTTTCGTCGTCTTTAGGTACGTGGTTGGCTGTTAGTACAAGTCCGGCATATTCCTCGGACTTGAACTCTTTTGACGAATCGCTCCAAGTTGCTTGTAGGTTCTTCCTTTGTGATTTCGGTTGTTTGATTTTGCTTTTGCTTTTATCCTTCAATTTAAGGCAAAAGTCTTTGATGTGACCTTCTTTGTCACAATTGTAACGCTTTACCTTTCTTCTCCTTTTTCTTTAAAGATTATTAGTTGCAAATAACTTATTAAACTTCCTTACCATAAATGCTTCTTCATCATTGTCGAGTGATGATTCTGTCTCTTGATCGATCCTTTTTCCTTGTAAGGCTATGATCTTAATCGTCTTTTCTTTTATTCCTGCACATCGAGACTCGTGAAATTCTAAAGTCGAAAAAAATCTTCTAGATTACTCACCTCAAGATTCTTGGAAATATAGGAGTTTACTATCGATGTCCATTCCAAGGTTCTCGGAAATGCATTTAATGTATATCGGAGACTATCCTTGTTTGACACCATTTCACTGAGGTTGCTTAGTCCGATTATTACCTCTTTCAACTTACCATGTAAATGAGCAATTGTTTCTCCTTCTTCCGGTCGGACGTTGCTCAATTGATTTCGAAGTAGGTCCCTTCTTGCGAATTTAATCTCTGACGTACCTTCATGGAGTTCCAAGAACTTCTCCCAAAGTTTTTTTGCGCAAGTGTAGTTGTCGATCCGATTTAGTTCCTGCACAGGTAGAACATTAAGTAGATGGAATTTAGCCTTACCATTGGCCATGAATTCATCTCTTTGTCGTTTGCTCTATCGGTGTTCCTCGAGTTCTTCTCCGTCTTCCGTTTTGGATACTTCGAACCCATTTTTGATACACAGCATGATGTCGAAATCGGTCTTGAAGAAGACCTCCATTTTACGCTTCTATACCGTGAACTCCTCGAATTTTGGTGGATGGATATTTGATCCGACCATTCCTCTTAATTTTGTTGTTGGGTCGGCGGTTAGTCCTTCCGAGCGATCCTTGCTCTCATACCACTTGTAGGATCGGATGGACCGACTAGAGGGGGGTGAATAACTTACAATAAAAAAATTTAATTATCTTGCTACTTTAACTTAGCAAGGATACACTAATTAATTAAACAAAAATAACATAAATAGAAAGTGAGAGGCATGGATTTACTTTGGTTACAACCTGGGTGATTGTTAATCCAAGGTAATTAGAAAGCTCACCAAAGAAGCTCCTTCGACAACAAGTCGGAGGTGGAGAAACCCCTTGCACTGTTTGAAAGCACGAATAGTAAAACTGAGATTAGAAATGAAGTACAGAGTGTGTTGTTATCCACAGTGAGTAAGAATCCTATTTATAGAATTCTGGTCAAAATAACCGACGTGGCACTATCCGAGGTGCCTTAGTTGATTTGGGGGTGCCTCCAATAAGGCAAAGTTTATCTTAGTCGCAACGGTCTTCCTGCTGATCTGGCGGATTGGGGGCGCCTCGAACCATCTGAGGCGCCTGAGTTGATTGACGTGGCCTCTGCTGCTTATCCGCTCCGCAACGACTTTTTGGCATCCGAGGCGCCTCTAATGGCCGGCATCCGAGGCGCCTCGGCTGGCGTCTGTGGTACCTCCAATTCATCGGAGGCGCCTCGAGTCATCAGGGAATGGTCAATTTCAGCATTGATTATTTTTCGTTCCGCTCGCTTGGGTGATGCTCCAGTCGTCCGGAGTTGAGCTCACCCGAACTCAACTCCGACCTTCTCCTCGAGCAGACTTCCTCTTGGCTTTTCGTCCCTCGGATGCACTGTGTGCGTCCTTATCGCTCTACCAGTATACTTTTCCGCAGCTTCTCGTCTCTCGGATGCATTGAGCTCGTCGGCTCTCTTCCCGTGCCATCCTTCTTGCTCGTTACGTCTTCCGCTCGACTTATGTTTCTAAGTCCCTGTACACTTAGACACAAGACATCAAATACTCAAAGCCTAACTTAACTCGGTTGATCAACATCGAAACTAACACGGGGTATTTACACGTGTCTCACGAAGTTTCCCCCCAATAGATGGCAATCCGACTTCCTCTCTAATGTTCTCATTTCTTATCATGTACATTGTCGTATGTCCGCACATCCATCTTAACATCCTCATCTCTGCGACTATCTTCTTCTGGGTGTTCGAGTTATAGCCTAACATTTAGCTCCATATAATATAGCAGGTCTAATGGCTATATTGCAGAACTTCTTTATAAAATTTAGAAGTATTTTACGATTACAAAGAATATTTGATGCTCTTTTCCATTTCAACCATTTTGCTTGTTTCTGTGTAAGACATCTCTCAACCCCTTCATCCTTTTGCAATAACTCGTCATCTCCTATCTTAATAATTAATAAAGATTGCTAAACTTAAATTTCATATATATTATCTTTATCCTACTAAGCAAAATTTTTTTCACTCACTTCCATGTTTCCTACCAGCGTACTAAATAAGATTTTGAGTTAATAGAATTTTTAATTTTTCTTTTGAATTTTTCAATGAGAGTTTTCTCTAGGTGAGGCTTATTATTTTTAAAGATATTTATCCCCCTGGTTGAACGGTCCCATTTTGGTGGTGCATCAATTTGTATCAAAGTTGAATTATTATGGATGGTCTTGCTATTAGTTATATCCTCCACTGTCTATCATCCTTAAGCTTTGGTATTATCCTTATTCATGTCTCATTCGCACTCTAGAACTTGGTTGGTTCCTTACCTTGTTCTTGGATCACTGATTTTTATTGTGATTCCCTTCTCTCCTCACCTCCACTCATCATTTCCTCCATTGCCTCCTTCACACATCTCTCATCATCTCCATCTTCCACTGATTTTGTTTTTCCATCACCATTAGTTCTCTCTTCCCATCTACCTCAACACTTCCATTCAAAAAATAAAATTATTAACAAAGAGAGAAAAAAAAAGGGCAAGAAAACAAGTAATTAAAAAAGAGAGGAAAAAATCTATCAAATGTGGAAAAAGGAGAGAGAAAGTTGTCAACAACAATAAAAGGGCAATCCGGTGCACATAGTTTCCGTCAATGCAAGGTCCTGTGGATTGTATGCAACCTTAACCGTATTGCAAGAGGATGTTTTTGTGGCTCGAATCCATGACTACCAAGTCACACATCAACAACTTTACCGTCGCGGCTCCCCTTTTGTCAACAATAATAAAAGGATAGCCTGGTGCACGAAACTCCCACGAATGCGGGGTCTTGGGAAAGAGTCTATTGTACACAATCTTACGTTGCTTTGCAAGCAAAAGACTATTTCCGAGACTCGAACCCATGCCCTTTAGGTTACATGGCAGCAACTTTGCAACTAGCCTCTTCCAGAAAATGATGATCTCTTCTAGATCCGGTACAGATGACCTCATTGGCAACAATCATGATGGCATGGTTGTCAACACAACCTGATACTTTATCCTCTTCAAATGAAATTCAAGGACACTCTAATTTACGATGCTTTGACCTAGTAAATAATAGGCACACAACTTGCCCATAATTGTTCTCCTTCAACACAAATCTCTCTTAAATTCTTTAGTCCTCGTGATGCTTAGCATTCAGATATCCTTACACACATCCCATTCATCAAACACATCTTAAATGGCACCTCTAACAATTTGGGTTACAAATGCAACACAAACATCACATGGTTGGCAATGAAAAACCACATGATCTTCAATTTGACATCCCTAATAATAGCTACCTTGGTCGATCCCCTAATTTGATAAAAGTGCCCTTTGAGTAAGGAGAGGATCTTTCCTCGATAGATGATTGCCATGGGAAGACTCTACTCAGAGAAATCATTTTAAAATGAGTATTTAGGTCAACTCCTAAGTAGTAGGACTAACTAGCGATGTTGTAGGTTGATAACCATAGTTAGCTTGTAGAGCATCCGCAAAGACAGAGAGGGTGGAACACCCAGGGAGCTGGGGGTTGGCAAAATATCCAGAGGAGAGAAAAAATTTCACATGGTTGACAATGAAAACCATTATGATCTTCTTCTCTTTTTAATTGGACATCTCTAGCATAGTGGATCCCCTAACTTGATAAAAGTGTTGGTGCAGTTTGCACTAATAGTCTAACCCTAAGTGTTGATGAATGACAAATAGGTTAAAGTTAGACTTATGTGTGATCTAACAATTCAACTAAGTGTGCAGAAGTCTTGGTGAGTGAAACCAAGCAAAGGAAGTCTTGGTGAGTGAAACCAAGCAAGGAAGTCTTGGTGAGTGAAGCCAAGCAAAGGAAGACTTGGTGAGTGAAACCAAGCAAGGAAGTCTTGGTGAGTGAAGCCAAGCAAAGGAAGTCTTGGTGAGTGAAGCCAAGCAAAGGAAGCCTCGACGAGTGAAGTCGAGCAACGGAAGTCTCGACGAGTGAAGTCGAG
>JBBUKS010000100.1:6804555-6823516 GCA_038050645.1 Hedychium gardnerianum
CCCAACCCATTAACCAAGAACTTAACCCATTAAGCCTTTTGGTTTAAAACTAAACCTCTTAGTTCAATAACTAAACCAAACTAATTTGTCTTATTATTAAACCAATGAGTGTCTATCACATCTTGAAAATATGTGGTCATCCGTGCTTTCATTTCGACAAATTACTTTTCATATTTGTCGTTTGTTTGGTCCAACTAAACTATGTCTTTCTTGATGTGAGAATATAATTCTCAAACTCGACTCAAATCTCTTGGATGATCTCATAGTAAGTGTGACCTTATAGGTTCCTGATTACGTTAGTCATCTATAATTAAACATTAATTATGGAACGATCATGAGTGACACCTAGTAGTATATCATGATCCTCAATTGACCGGAAAGTCAACGGTTGATTCTAGAACCATTTCTGAACCTTTCAGTAGCTATAATGAATCGTGCATCATTCCTTTCACTCATCTTATACCCACTTAGTTCAAGTCATAGTCTATGTGTCAGTCCACACTAGGCTGACTACGTCACACCTAGCCCAAGTTATAGTTCCTTGTCCTATAGATTCAAATTACTTAGACATGTGTCCAAGAGTCTCGTACTCTTGACATGTTATGCTTTGACCAAAGACTTCGAATAATAATCCTGACAAGTGACCATAGGATATACGTCTCCTTATAAGGAGTGGTGAATCCTTTGTCGGCTATCCAATCACCTTCAGACACTTCGACTTATACCCAATCATCCCAGGTCCACACCTATTCGGAGATGTTTGCTTAAAATGTCAAAGTATAAGTCTCCATGACCAAGATGACTTGAATACTTCAAGTCGAAGGAAACTCACAATTAAGTTACAATGAGATCTTCATTGATATATCTATATATGTAGAGAACTATATGATGTCTCATGACAGGTCACTCCAATGAACTAATTATTATTAACTAGCAGCCACGTTTAATTCTCGACATCCCAATGTCTTTGGCTAGTGAGGAGCAGCTGCTTGAACAAATCAAGGAGTATAACCCGTGCTAGTTGAATCAATGATGTACAAACTCATCAATTCATTGATTAGATATAGTTTCAATATATTCATAATTACACATGTAGAGATGCTACTAGTTGTGATCCAATCACAAATTCTCTCATGCTATGAATCGTATTATGGACATTCAGTAAATGAATTTAAGATCTAATTAAACACATAAAGAATGTGTACTCAAATAGTAAATCATTTATTTATCAAATAAATAAATATAAATTATAAAATAATTATCTTAAGACATCTCTCAAATATAATATATTGTTCACGAATTCACGAATATTAACGAATATAATATATATGTGTTCAATCTTATTTATTTAGTTTAATAAATTGTTTAAATTTATTAATTTAATTAATTTGATATATATTAAATGAATATAAATAAATTTTATTAAATTAAATATTTAATTTATTTAATTTAATAAATTTATTTATGAACATTTAATTTATTTATATATATATATATATTTTTAATAATTAGGATTTGTTTAGAGTTTTTTTCCGGAGAATTCGATGCGAGTTTCAGCATCGATTTAATCGCTCTTTAGAGTTCCCTTTCTACTCTTTCTTTATTCCGTAAATTGCTTCCGAATCACATCAATTTGGTCCGTTTAATAGTGATCAGACGAACGAAATAAATTTTGAAATTCCTACTATTATTAGAATAGAAAGGGTATTTAAGGAACTTGGACTGTTTTTCCCCTAAAATTATCGTAGGGTTTAAAAGATCACAAATGGGAGCGTACGCCTCTTCTCGTTCCATCCATTGCCCAGCTTAATCCTAAAAAATGTGGCAGAAATCGCTCGCCAATCCTCCGCTCTCGCCGATTCCAATCTGTTCCACGACGCCTAGATCGAAGAATTCAAGCAATTTGTGCGTTTTTGTTCGATCTGAGGCTGTAGGTTCATCGAAGAGGACCGAGGCGATGCCCGGCCCGGCGCCATCGAAGCTGTTCGAATCGCCGGCGGCGGTGGCTGCAGGGTCGTATCCGGGCGGAATGGGACCGCATACTGGCCGTGATCCGACGGTAAAGAAGCCGGAGTGGCTCAGGCAGAGGGCGCCTCAGGGGGAGAAGTACAGGATGCTGCAGGAGTCGCTCTCAGAATTGAAGCTGAACACGGTTTGCGTGGAGGCGCAGTGCCCCAACATTGGAGAGGTCAAAGTGGCCCCTTGATCGAAATTTTAGTATAAATTTACGAGTTCTTGGTTTCTAGCATCAAAATTTCTGAACGTAAGGGAAAAGATCCATCTATGGAGCATTATTGATCTCTGTTTTTTTATCTAAATTATCATTCCTCATTGCTAACATGCTACAAGATTATTACCGTAGATGATTTGAACTCTAGTTTGTCAAAAAAAAAAATCTGAATAATGTGGCTGATTCAGTGATTTTCATGCAAATTACAATCATTTCAAGGATAATCGAATATATTTCTGCCCATAACTAAGTCCTAACATTAGTTACCATTGGTGTTTTGGGTGCAGTGTTGGAATGGAGGGGGAGGAGCTGGTGGCGAAGTCGATGGTATTGCAACAGCCACAATTATGCTTCTAGGAGATACATGCACCCGCGGGTGTAGATTCTGTGCTGTTAAGACCAGCAGAAACCCAGCGCCGCCAGATCCCATGGAGCCCGAGAAGACAGCAAGGGCAATTGCTAATTGGGGGTAGGTGTTTCATTTCATAATGAGATTGTGGCAGTTTATATTGTAGCGGCGGTATGATATTGAGCTTCAATTAGGATTTTTGTTTTCAGAGTAGTTGTGTTATTAAGTCGATAATCAAGCAGAAAGTTTACATGCGCAAGAACTGTAGTTATTTCGCTCCACCGGATATCAACTTTAATACTAACAGCTAAAGTTTGGCGATGCAGTACAGGGAAATAATGAAACTAAGTAGCAATTTAGTTTTCACACAGGGAACACAATAATAGCAATGAGTAAGCTGCATTCTGGTGCTTTAGTTCAAAATTTACAGTTTTCTTAATTATAGTGTTTCTATGTCATTAGCCAAAGAATGGTGTTCATTTCATAGTTAAAATATTTGACAGAGTGGACTACATTGTTCTTACGAGTGTTGATCGTGATGACCTACCTGATGGTGGAAGTGGCCACTTTGCTGAGACAGTAAAAGCTATGAAGGTTTGTAAATTTTTCGCTTCGTACTCTAGTTTCCGTTTGTGCTTATGCTCGTAGATGCCAAGTATTCATGGTTTCTAAGAGCTGTTTGATTGTATTCCAGAAACTCAAACCTGAAATATTGGTGGAGTGTTTAACTTCTGATTTTCGAGGTGATCTGGAGGCTGTTTCATTGTTGGCAGATTCTGGCCTTGATGTATTTGCCCACAACATAGAAACTGTTAGGCGATTGCAAAGAATTGTCAGGGATCCTCGAGCAGGGTAAAAAGTAGATGAAAGACATAATTCAGTGTTTATTTCATTTGAAGTGTAACTCTTTTGCATAGATGTTCTAAGATATGGGCCCAGAGAATGAGCCTCATATTAGTTCATATAACTGACAAACACAGAGAAAGCCCCCTATATATCGCCTTTACCTTAAACCAACACACGAGGCAAAGGATACATTTAGCTGATAGCATTAATACCAGGTTTTATTATTCTTGGGCAGGTATGAGCAAAGTCTATCAGTCCTAAAGCATGCGAAGATACACAAGGAAGGGATGGTGACTAAGTCTTCCATCATGCTTGGTCTTGGTGAGTCAGACGAGGAGGTGAAGGAAGCAATGGCTGATTTAAGGGCCATTGATGTTGATATTCTTACATTGGGCCAATACTTGCAGGTACGATATGATGCAACTTGAAATGGAAGCTGAGTTTTTTTTTGTTTTGTTGTTTCACGTGTGGATTTAGAAATCATTTGCAGCCAACACCGTTACACTTGACAGTCAAAGAGTATGTGACCCCTGAGAAGTTTGTCTTCTGGAAAGAGTACGGAGAATCTATCGGTTTCCGTTATGTTGCTAGTGGACCTCTGGTACGTCCAGTCATCTTCTGATGCTAAATAAAACTTGTGTCTTTAGAAATTTTTGCACATGCTACTAGATGAAAAGCTTAGCTAAAGCACATCTATTCCTATTAGAGAAAATTTTGTTTTATTTCCATATTTCATTTTTCCCGTTTTGCCCATTAGAGTTTCAATTTCATCATCGAAATGCACTGCACCCCCCGTTGATGACTGTAACAAAGGCAATCTAAATGCTGTTGCATGCAGCGCGCGTAGCCACAATTGGGACTAAATAAGCTTTCTGGTGTGGTGCCTCCATCTCGATTAGGATATGTGTAATCCTGGGCATACCCCTGCTGTTTCCTTTCTGCCCTGTTTTTGATCTTCAAATGCTAAAACCCTCGATGAATTCCACTCCAATCTACTGCTCCCTGTAAATCCCAACCACGACATTTCCATTCCGACAGCAGCTAGAAACCCCTCAAGAAGCAGCTGCCCTCCCAGTTCGGCACTCAGCCACACCTGAAAGACCCCATGATGGTGTAGAACCATGGTTGTGAGAGGAGCGTTGGATCAGACCCGCCGTAATATGCCTGCAAAGACTCAATCCCTGCTCGCCTCTATACATCAACACAGGGTTTCTGATGTTCTCATCTACAGTGGCAGCACCACCGACCACAATCAATCTTATGCACTGCACCGCGTTTTGATCCCTCTGTTCCTGTTAATTCACACCTCAACGATGGAAAAACAGTAAAGATTGAAACTAGGGAGCCCCTTTTTATCATGTTAAGAGAAACATAGCTGTTTAATTCCCCCTGTATCTTGTACCATAATCAAACAATATGTTATTGTTCCAATTTATTTATTCAAAGTTGTGCTCTCATAAAGGATATAACCAAGTTGTAATCTCATAAAGCATAACTGAACCCCAAAAGTAGATTGTCGACCAATTTATATTCTATTTTTGCAATACTACAAAAAAAATTCATTTTTCTGTTTGTAGTTGACTTTCTTTGTTTGATGGTACTTTTAGGTCCGGTCTTCTTACAGAGCGGGAGAGCTCTTTGTTCAGAAATTGGTGAAAGGTTCCAAGACATCTGCTGAGAGAAATGACAAAATTGCACAAGAATAATGAAATCTCCATCTGTAATTTTGTGAGGCTTCTCTCCTCACTTGCCATCCAAGTAGCCACGTCTTTAGCGATGTTTGAGTTCCAGCTTCTTTTCAGTTATTCAATCTCTGATTTTGGTACAACATAAACATTCCAAGAATTAAACAGATTAAACACAGCGAGGAAAAGCAGGGATTGGAAGAGAACAAAAAGTGCAGAAACAAATGAGATGTATTACAATGATCAACAGATGTAATTGTTTGGAGTTTGGTAAATGCAAATGTGATTTTTGACAGCTATATAGCTTTTGATAGGCTATGGTGAAATTCTGATTGGCTTTTATTTAGCACAAACATTCTAATGTTTTTAAACATTGTCGATACAAATTATCAGCAAACAGTTGTATTCCTCATTCACATTCAGACTTTTTGTTGATTCAGAAATATTGTCATTCTATTAGGTTGATGGTGTATTTGGATAGTGAATGAAATAGAAGGAATGCAAATAAGATAATTTTTGAATAAAATGTATTGATTAATTTGATGAAATGGTAAGAGAGATAGAGGAGGATTAACTTCAATAACACTGAAGTAATCCTGGCTCAAAAAATTTACCTAGTTATGTGTCTCATGCTGTTTGCTTGATAAATGCCCAGTCTTCCGATCCAATTGGTCCATCCTAACAACTTACTCTGACATGGACTATGTAAACCCATCCAATTCGATCAGCTCATCTCAAACCTCAGCTTGTTAGGTTGGTGAACCCATCAGTTCATCCACACAGCTCCATCACCAGCCCATTGAGTTTGCCCATGCATCAAGACCATCCGACCAGCTTTGCTCGTTCAATCCCACTCTAACTCAACCCTTCTTTTCCACATGACCTGGCCATTAGACTGCTTGACCCAATCAACCTATAAGTTCATCAAATCAATCCGTCCCACTCAATCAATTTTTACCACTAAAAATATATATTTCTTGAATAACGGGATAAAATAGGAATATATTTATTGGAATGATATAAGAAAGAATTCCATAAAAAATCCAAATTTGTAAAAAAATATATATATATTATTTCAGCATAAGAAAAAAAATGGTAAAATAGCTATTCCTCCAACCAAACAGTACTCGCCGATTTACACGGCATTTGAAAACGGCAAATCCGTATGATCCATAAATTGGCTCCCTCGTATATATAAGAATATTCGGAGGCTCGATGTAAACTCGCGTGAATCAAATGAAATAAACAAAATAATACCACAATTTCTTATTTATGAAATATTATATTGGTTAATCCCTGTACCTCAATGAATCAAAATCCAGAGTGAAAACAAATTGATTGGAATGCCCCAAGGAATGGCTTCCGTGCAATCTTGCCTGCAGGACCAACGGAAAAATAAGCTGGGTAGCTAAAAAAAAAATCCATATGAAAAAATGAAACTGAATATCAGGTTCAATGAAAAAAAATATTCATGCATAACTATAATTTACCAGGAAAAAACAAGATTTGCTACAAGAAACAAACTGCTCTTTTTACCATATAAATCAGGAAAAAGATCGCAACTTGTTAAACTGATTTAGGCAATCTCCAAAGCACATTGCAGCCAGGAGGACTCAACATTACTTGTCCCGAAAAGTGCCAGAATCAAAGGCACAAAAAATCTTACTTCCATGCTGTTGCTGCTACTGAACTAGAGATTTTGAAGGAGTGCTAATCAGAACAGTTGATGATTTCAGTTAACTTCCTCCCAGATTGTGCTGTTTTAGAAAGAAACCAATTGATGGTTGTCGGCCAGCTAGATATTTGCATTCAATAGATGCTTCTAATACTTTGTGTTACTGATCTAAGGCAGATTGCATTTTCTTGAATTGTCACGATGGTGTCTTTTCACTCGCTCATAAAATGTGGAAAGATAGGAATCATCATCTTGGACATTGACATCCAGTGGAGCTCCTTTCTTAGATGTTTCAACATTAGTCCTTGTTTCCTCTTCAGTAAGTATACGTGGTTGTTTTCCTTTGGCACTCCCATGAAACATGGCTGGAGATATATCACCAACGCCATCAGAACTAACATTCGTAGAGTGTATAGTAGATGAATTTGCAGCAGTTTGTGCGCTCTCTGTCTTAACTGTACAACCCAGTTTTCCTTTTTCCATATTATAAAGTGTTGAAAGAGACAAATAGTTAGTGCTGTCATTATACATGGTATGTCTGTTAGCTTCTTCAGATTGTGTGTTGGTTTCCTGGCAAAGTTCTTCACTGGAGAAAATATTTGATGCGTCAGGCAAAAATAAATGAGTAGCAAATCAATCAGCCATTTTTTAAAAATGAAAATTGGAATAGTACTTACTGAGAGTTCTCCTTTTGACTGTCTTCTGCATGCCCTCTTAAACTAACAAAAATATAACCAAAACAGTGAGAATTAATATTTGTATTGAAATAATAGAAATGCAGCAAGGTATTTGTAAGAAATACTACCTTGAGCCCATACTCATTGCACTCTGAGTGTAACGTACAGCAGAAGTATCAACCCCAGATGCCAGTAAATTGTTGTCATCACTTACACGAGCTAGAGCATCTTGTGGCTTACTTCTAGTTGGTTTACCATTCCTTTTTTGAAGTCAATGAATAATTTCATTAGAAGACAAAAGCAAAGATCTTTTAAAACCTTACAGAAGTTAACCAATATTAATATTTACTTTACTTTTTTTATGGATAATTAACTAGTTAATTCATGATAAAATCGAACAATTAGCAAAACAAATACTAAAGATTAAATCCTTCTAACCTTTTCCTTTTCTTGGTTGGCCAACTGATGCGTTCTGGGATAGAAGTATTAGAATATGCACCAAAAGTATGCACATCAGGTGGAACAAGTTCGGAAGTGTTGGGCACGCCATGTTCTATAACATTTTCCTCGCAAGATTTTTGTACTTGAGATATGTGAAGTAGACTGTCACTGTACAATACAAAGAGTTAAATATCAAAAAATGCACAAAACCTACTTCAGAGAAATGCTCAATCAGTTTGATCTCAATTTCCTCAATCTTTTAATTCGCTCCAATATCAACATTACAATTAAATTATCTCTGCATGATCAATAAAATGACAAGTTGAAAAGGAGGAAAATATTATATGTTATTTTTTAAAGACAGGTCAGAAGAACCTTGCTTTCTTGCTCCTTCTAATATTCCCATTGGAAGTGTTTTTCCTTCTAATATCAACTGGAGAATTAGCTATGCAATCTGTCAAACTCTCCATCGCAGGTGATCTGGTGTTGATCCTCAATGTATATAGATTTTCACTGTAAAAGTAGAAAGTTTAGCAGAATGCCACCAGGAGTTTAAGGGATTGTAAGCTGCAATAATTAAGTTAAGACAACCTTGCTTTCTTTCTTTTCCTTTTAATGTCCACACTAGAAGTATCATTCCAGCATAAAACATGAGGCAAGTCACTAGCAGCTGCATCGATTAAAGAATTAAATCTGTCATCTGCTGCTGAATTTGCTAGAGCAGGTACTTGAGAGTTGATAATTGAGGTTCTTTGATTTTCATCAGGAACTGCATCAACTGAAGGATTAGATGTGTCATCTGCTTTTGAATTTGCTAGAGCAGATACTTTGGAGTTGATATTTGAGGTCCTTGGATTTTCACTGAAATATAAAATGTTCAGAAGTTCTTCAAAACTTCAAGGATGAAAATCATAGAATACAGCATTGTTGAGTATGCCAATCACATTACCTCAAACTTTCATCTATTGTCTTCTCAAGGCACATATCTTGCCCGGCACTCAAGCTTACAACAGTTACAGTTTCTGCATTCTCTGGCAGTATATTGGCTGTTGTATTTCTCATACAATCTTCAGTCGCATTATCTTTACGGCTCCTTATGGATTTAGATCTGGATTTTCTTGGTATATTATCCCTGGGACATTTTGCAAACAAAAAAATTACTGAAAAGCAAAGGCCACATTACAGTAATCAACATCAGTGTTTTAAAACCAGACTGGTTAGTTTAACTGGTTAAGCTGGAAACCACCAGTCACTCGAGTCCCATTTATAGAGATTCACAGGCAATGATAAATTCCAGGCTCAAGTGTTAAAAATTGCCTTTTAAATTGGGAACTGGTAAAGATAAACAGCAATTTGAATCATTGGTCTGATGAATAGAGGGTTCCATGGGCTAAAAAGTGATCACAGGGTCAATTCTTTTATGGTTCCTTTTTTAAGTTTAATGTTATTTAGCTTTTGAGATTTTAAGATTTGTTTGAAAATAAATAATAGTAATCTTGGCATAAATATATTTTACCTGTTTAAGTTTATATTAAATTTTTTGATATATTATATTATTTATAGATTATTTTAATATGATTATATTTTTTAAATAAAATTTGATAATTTAAAAATATAGATCTTTATGTTGCTTTTTCAAGCTCCTTATATTAATATTTTTTTAATTAATGTACAGTGATTCTTATAAAGTTCTTTTAAATTGATAGATATATTTTACTATTATATAATTTTATTTGTATATTTATTATTTTTATGTAATATTTAGTAATTCTACAAATATTTATTAATGGGTCGACCTGTTCAACCAATTCAATGGATTAACCCATTGATCCCCTAGCATCAGCAAACTGATCTTCTGCCCAGTTTTCAAAACATTAACTTACAATACCTGATTCTTTTATTGCTTGCCAGTTAACCACTAGGTTTCCAGCACAATTAGGTTCTAAATATGGTTCAAGGACAAGTCAACCGGAACTAGGTCATCACCATACCTGTTTATTAAATTATCCTTTTCTGAGTTTCCTTTGACTTTTCTGGTCCTAGTTGTCAACTTCTTAGGTTGATCTTCCCTGTCAAATTTGCCACAAAAAAAAAATTAAAATAGAACTTCATAACTTTATGGTATGCCTACAATACCATAAGAGTTGTTTAAATACATGATTAAAGAGCCGAAGCATGAACCAATTCAAATATAACTGAGGTACTCTTTGTGGAGGTACCTAAGCTTTCTCTTCCTTACTTTTGGACCAGCAATTTTCTGAACCATAGTAGAACCAAGAACAGACGTAAAGTCCTTAGTACCAATTGCTGGTCGCTCTCTTTCTCGGCTTACAAAATTAGAAATAAGTGCATTCTTCTTTATCTGCGTTGCAGATTGAAGCATGATCAATTCTTCAGGGCACAGAATCTTCCATCTCCTGCAGTGAGAGTTTGAAGTATTATATGTAAATAAAGGATTTAAATTAGGAGTTCCAGGCTACAAGTCCTAAGTCAGAACATAAAAACTACATAGAGAGCAGAGTTTCTGAAGGGCAACTATAACATGCATGATGAACATACCTTCGACATTGGTTGTCAGTGCGTGGAGGTATGCAAGTAGCAATTTTGGACCAACAGTTTCCATGAACTGCAACAGCGTCTAAGAGCTTGGTATCCTCTTCTGCAGTCCAAGGGTGTAAATTCAAGGATGGATCCAAACAGTTAAGCCACCTGCCACAAGAGTAGAGCAACATCAAATGAGATACACTATATAAGACATGAGCAAGTAAAGATCACTACAGTCATACCTTTCTCGACATTGTATCTGGGTCCGACCTGGTATAAACTGAGCTATCTTACCCCAATTTTTTGCCCCAAATAGCATCACTGCTACTTTTAGCCGTTTATCCTCATCGACTGACCACCTGCCTACTTTCTTCCTTGCAGGGTTAAGGGTTCTGTACCACCTGTAGTAATTATATCATGGATATTACCAGATGAATACATACATGACTACAACAATAATCTGTAATAAACACTGTTTGGAATTTAATCAATAAATATATAATCATCACTAACAAAGTTGCAATGCCAAGAAGTTACTGGCATTTAGATGTTCTATCTCTAGCTCATCACCCATCTCTCCTACTTTCTTTATTCCTTAGTAAACTAGACCTAAATGCGGGCCTAAGTGAAAGGGAAGATTAGAGTGTGGAATTGCAAAATGGGAAGTACTAACCACTTAAGCTTCTAAATGGCATCCCAACTAATCAACAAAAAAGGCATGACAACCAAATTATAGTGCAGGATAAATAATATTGAAAACAAATTTGTAAGATGGTAAGATCAGTTGCCAGGTAAATTTAAGAAACAAAATCAAAGAAAATTAAGAAAATCATATTAAAGGTTAAGCTTACCGATTAGAACATTGATTACCCAAACGTCCTTCTAAGCAAGAAGCAACAATCTGCCAGTTATTTTCGCCGTAGTTCTCTACAGCTGCACGAAGCTGTGCATCTTCTTCCTCTGTCCAGTCCTTGTTAAGAATATGAGGATTAAGACTCCGTTGGTAACGTACTAAGCATTGGAATGGTGTTCGATGTGTACCCAATGTGATTGAAATTTCTATCCAATTGTAAATGCCCCTTTCTTGTAAAATAAATAGAAGCTTCTTATCCTCCTCTGCTGTCCAAGGTTCATGATTGATCATAGAATCCTCACAGTTTACCCACCTGAAGAAAGGAACATTTGGATGAGAAAGATTAAATTCACAGTTGAAAATGGCAAGGCAAGATGTGCCATGCCTTGAGTAAAAGTCTTCATAAGCAAGTTATCTAGTGTTCATTAGAATTATATCAATTCACATCAAATTTCAACCACAACTGATAAAACCAACACCATAGCAAGACTGTGATTGTGTCAACCTTTTTCACCTTGTCTAGGCAGATACAAAAATCAAGTTGAAATATAGATACTATGGGCTTCATGGAATTTGGCATTCTGCTAAAAGTGATTTAACTAAAAGTAATAATAGTGGAATTTTTGCAATAATTTAAAAAATTAATATCAACTGAAGCAGTCCAAAAGCAAACAGCCGACTTAGCAAATAAGTCTACTTAGCAAGTGATACACCTAATGCCATGAATAAAATCTCTTAGGAATAGCTCAACTTTATCTGCCTAAAGTAGTTCAGAAATGTTACAGGTAAATCATGTTTCAGAAAATAACAAAATGGTAATATCAACTTTCTATGTGATGATGCTAGAATATTTGGAGACGGGAAAAGAAACAAAATATCTCACTTGAGGAAATACTTTACCTTGCTTCACATTCTGCACCTGAACGTCCCAAGATATACATGGAAGCTAAACGATCCCAATTTACCATTGGTATAAATGACCTACTCATTTCAGGTGTGAACTCAAGATGACTTAGTGTCACTGCAGACATTAGATTTGAATCTGATGTGCACTCTTTGTCACTGCAAGTGAGATACAAATAAATAAATATCAAGCAACAAAAGTATTTTTTAAACTCATTCAGGTATCCATTGACCACAGTCATATAATTGAAAGAGTCCATAAGAACATAAAATAAATAAATAAAATAAAGAAAGACATACAACATAGAGCAAAAACATACCTTTCCATATTCATTGAGTTCAAAAGCAGCATCTCTTGATACTGTTGCTTTATTCCTTTTGCAAGATTGTCTTTCTCAATCTTTGACCATGGTCGTTTATTAAGTGAAACAGGGAATCTTTCAAGTACCATTCTATATGTAGAAACATGATAGTTCTCATCTGGGCCAAAACATAAAGCAGGAACTTTCTTCAAGGTTGCCTGATACCAGCCAAGCAATTGTAAGCTAATAAAAATTTAGGTCAAATGAAATCTATGGATACAATAGCCAGAGACAGCAAAGCTAAGAGTGTCTAACATTATTCAACATTATCCGTGAAGATTGAACATAAGAATTTCATGTACAAAACTAATATGACATGAAACTAGTATATGGAAGTACCAACACAAAAATCATTAAATTTGTTTAATTTAATTTTTGGTAAAAGAAACCAAGGAAAAGTCAAGATTATGAGATAAGCCACTAAACAAGTTTCGTGTGCTTTCTGCTAAGAGAATAAGATTAATCCAAACAAGGTTTGCATAATTATGAGATAATTAATATCACATAAAAATACCTTTGAAGATTTGTCAGGCATAGGCTTCTTTGCAGATATTAATATGACACGAGAATCCTTTTTTTGACATGTAGTCATCGCCACTTTCCTTTTGCATACAGTCTGAAAATCCATAAGACATTTAACTCGTTTTTTCAGTTCCTTATTTTTTTCAATATTTGCTTCAATTTCTATCAGCTTCCTCCTAATAAACTTTTGATACAATCTGTTCCTCTTGAGAGCAACAACAAAATTTTGAACAGATTTGGGGAACATTGAGGGCACCAAACTCCTAACATTCGAATTGCATGCTTCATAATCTACAGGTTTCAATTGAGTATCATTGTGCCCATGTTCTTTAGGGAACTCCATATACCTATTTGGAGTTTCTGGTCCAGAAATAACATCATTGAAAAAAAATTCAGCTTCTTCGACAAATTTCTCAGGCTTTCCTTCTAAAGAATCTGAAACAAATTTTTGAACAAATAAATCTTCTCAATACCACAGTATGAAACATTTAAAACCTCCAACAATGTCATAACAAAGACCAAAAAGATTTTAAACAAAGAAGAATATCAGAAAAATTAACAAAACACACAGAAGAAGTTTTGTATTTATCAAACTAAAAATCTACCAAAAATAAGGTGGGAGAAATTATTAAGCAAACAATCTAACAAAGATATTGCATCACCATAATACTGTAATGGCTACTAATAACTATACATCACTATGTAGAATTTAAGATCCAATAGGGTTCCACATGTTTCATGTCAAGACCCATGATATTAGATTAGAAATATTCAGTGTTGTAAATGGCGATAGGGGGTGGGGGAGCGGTCAATGACCGCCTACCGCCTCTGCCACCTAGGCGATTGATTTTTTTTTTACTATTTTTTATACATAATATTATAAATAATTATCATTCTTTATGTAATATATGTAATTAAATGATGTTTATGCATAAATAAACTTCATACAATACAATACAATTTATATAAGATACAAATAAATATATAAATGCAACTAACAAGATAATTAATAAAGATTCATCATCATATTAATACTAAAAAAGTAATGTCATTACTTTTACCAAAAGCCTAAGTTTAAAAAAAATTCAAAGTTTCAATCCAACATGACAACAAGCCAACAAGGACTATACTAAACATAACTAATCTTCTAAATTATCTACACATGCACCATCAACTACATCCATAATCCTCTCATCATCAGACTCAAAATTAACATCTTCATTCTCCTCCTATGATGTATCTAAATCCTCATCAAATTCTCTAATGGGGATGTTCCTTGCACTCCTCCTTGGTTGTAGCACTTATTCCGCTCCTGAGACCTCCGCCACCATTCTCCAAGTAAGTCCCGAACCCGGCTCAACCTCATCTTCATCACCACCACCAACAAGGCAACCTTGAGCTTCACTAGCTTGAGAGGATAGACGTAAATCCCCACCCATATCTCTTTTACTCTTCTTCTTCAGAAGATTGACGTTGAATTTGACATATACAAGATCATTCAATCTTGATGTCTCGAGTCTATTCCTCTTCTTAGTATGTATCTAAACAATAAGAAAATTATTAAAAATTAATAAAAAGAAAGGATAGATAACATAATTTATGAATTACTATTTTCCCCTTCAAATTGATCTTAAGGAGGTGGGTTGTGGGTGTCTTGGTGGAATTATTTATGTTTTGGAAGGGAAAGAAAGTGTATTAATATATCTAGGGTTTTTAAATTTTATTTCCTCGCCTCACCTACTGCCATGACCGCCTCAACAACCTCGCCTCATCTTTGACCGCCTAAGGCAAAGGCGGTGTGGTTGATGTCTGCCTCTTGCCTAGGCGGCCGCCATTTAGAACACTGGAAATATTTGAGTTCATTGATCATTCAGGTAGCAATAAAGGGATTCAAGTATGATACGATCAAACCTATATGTGATATAAACAAATGCTCTTTTAATATATTACTGCACATCAATAAGCTATAGCCACTGTCACCCCCCCCCCCTCCTGTGTGAATTGTACAACTGTATAACATTAAAATGTATGCATCATCTATACTAAAATAAAAGGCACAAGATTTTGGTCAGCTTGATTAATTACACATTCAACTTGATTAACAACACATGTTTTTGTCTTTGGTCATTTTGATTAACCATATCCAGTAAACTTGAATGTTGGGATTTGCAGAGGAGATAAGAGATGGATTTGCCTTTGAATAGAAAGCTCATTTTAAAGATATGGGGAGTTGAGAGTATGATTTTCCATCTTCATGATTGCTTGTACTTTTAAAGTATATATTAGGTGAATTCCTCTGCCTACATTGTCTATCTTTCCTTATTCTCCCCCTTATGTTGTGTTTACTTGGATGGATGGACATAAGAGAAAAAAGAAATAAAATAAAACAATTGATTTCTTGTTTATTTGGAATTAAATAGAGAAAAAGAATGAATTTAATTACATTTTTTTCTTTATTTTATATCTGACCAATTGCCCAAAGTTGGGCAGAAATCAACAGAAATGAAATTTACAAATCTCATAGACACAAACAGCGCAAAAGAGAATATTACTCTCCCTTCAAATCCAAAAGAACAAAATAAATGAAAAAGAGTAAAAATAAGATAATACAGTTCATTTCTTTTATATACACTTAAACTATCTCATTTCATTTATATTGATTTAAACTGTTTCCAAATGATTCTAGATGAGGATAATTTTGTACATCATACCCAATAGTACACCCACATCCTTACCCCTTATTTCCACTTGCCATGCGTGATGCATCCAGGTCCTATCCAGACGAACCCCCTGTCAAAGTTCTTGAATGCAAATTTAGCATCTACATTGACAGATTGATAGCTCTCAGCCAATAGCTATCTCACCTTCATACCACTCAGGTTGTTCCAACCAGATCCCAAACCACCCTTGACATTCTCATCCTGAACATTGCTCGCCAATGATTTGGGATGGAAGGAGAGTTGCACAAAACCTAAACCACAACAATGAAAGCAATCATCCCTTCAAGAGAAATACAAAGAGAAATCACTCCCTCCAATATAGAGTTCAAATCTCTCTATACTTACCTGATTCTGCATCATTTTTCTCTTATTTGGAGGCAATTTATGTAAAACCTTAGGGATGACTCTTTGAGTCACCCACTTCAAGTATCACTTCTGTTACTCCTAGAAAAATTAAGCATGGCAACAGAAAGTAACAAGGAGGAGTCAATCAATAAAGAATCTTGAAGAAGGCAACGATGGAGAGGACTAAACAAAACAATTTTTTCTACTATGACCAAGCTAAATACAAGCTATCCCTCCTCTCTCTTTCTCTTCTTGTGCCACCTACACCCCCACCCCCCACCCCCACCCCAATCCATAAGCTTCTCTCATATCATTTGTGGCTAAAGGTGTCAAAACAACCCCATTCAACCTGTGTTGGGTGAAAGCAGGCCTTGGTTCAGTAGGCTGAGAAAATATACCTGATGCATTATACTTGAAGCTAAATCCAACCAAAATTTCTATTAATTGGCTGTTGACAAAACTCAAAATAAAGAACCATAGGCATATTGTGTTTATCTAAATAAGCATGGGGTTTTGGATTTTTACCGCTCTTGTACTGTGCAAACCTCCTCTGGATAGCACGAAGGGTTTCCAAATCATCATCATTATCATCGTCACCACCACCTAAGCCCCCTGGCGGAAGAATGTTCAGAGGCTTGATGAAGGGCGGTAAGTCCGTAGAGGGGGGCGGATAAGAGAAACGCTCCTTTAGGCGACAGAGGAGGCCTACGTCATCGCTCCCGCTGCTCTCGGAGTCGGAGTAGGCATCAGAATCAGAGCCTACGTCGGCGGCGTCGGCACCGTTGCGCGCGCAAGCCCTCCGCAGGGCCTCCATATCCGCCTCAAAGCCCTCGTCGCGATCGCTGTCAGAAGAGGAGGACTTCATCAGTAGTAGAACGAAGGCGCCGGCGAACGATCGAGATGAAAAGGATTAGGGTTAGGGTTGAGGAGGAGGAGAGCTCCGATGAGCAACCGACGAATAAGAGCGGTGGCGCCCGAATATTTAGCGGTGCAAAATATTTAAGAAAAAAAGTCTCGTTTTGCCCTTTATTATGTATTTTTAAAAATGCTCCTGAACTTTGAATAGTTTTAATTTACTCTTTGAAACAAACATTGTTGACTCGAATTTTAAAATTTTATATAAAATCAAAATTGAATTGAAAAGAAAAATAATAATTCGAGTCGAGAATTTGGCTTCAAAAATAATTCAGTTTTGATTTTTCTATTCAAAAAATAATTCAGTTTAGAATTTCTAATTAAAATATCCGTCAAGCTCCACTTTAGCTCCAACTTTAAATTAAATTATCAAATCACGTAACTAAACTCTAAACGCACCTAAATCATATCCCCATAGGGTGATGGGTTGACTAATAGATAATAAATTTATTATAATAAAATAAAATTTAATTTTTAATGAATACATATTTTTAGGAAAAAAAATTCTTACTCTTAGCTACTTAACAGTCGATTATAAATTAATCTCATAATTTATCTTCTTTCGAAACAGACTATGAAGAATATCTAGAATAAGCGTAATCATCTTTTACTAAAAAAATACCTAAATTATATATCTAAGTTTTAAAATTTTCAAATCACATCTCATATCCATTTTGCCCCTCTTACTATTCCCAATTGATAGATAGATTTACCAATCAGTTGGGAAGGATTTTATAACGATAAATCCTAAAATTTATTCATTTTAAAAAAAATACTTCTCTTAATATATTAGATCAAATTGATATTTGAGAGCATGAATATAATTAGAAAAACTAGATGAAAAGTTCTCTAGGTCTATCAGTTGGTTTCGATATGGTCAAAATTGACTAATGAACCTAGAGAGTTCAGAATAACATGAAACTATGTCCTATATGTTCATCTAGTTCTTTTGATTATATTCATACCCTCAAATATCATTTTCATACACCATATTAAAAGCAACAAATTTTCAAAAAATATGATTTGTGTTCAAAAAATCACTACTCTCAATATAATATGTCGAATTAATATTTAGGGGCATGAATATAATCAAAAAAAAACTAGACGTACACATATAATCTAATTTCATGTTATTTCAAATTCTCTAGGTCCATCAATTGATTTTAGCTCAAACCCTAAATCCTAAACCGATCAAAATCGACTAATGGACCTAGAGAATTCGGAATGACATAAAATCAGATCCTATATGTTCATCTAATTCTTCTGATTATATCAATTATCTCAAATATCAATTTGACTAAATATATTTAGAGTAGTAATTTTTTGAACACAAATTAGATTTTTTTTAAAATATTTATGTTCAAAAAATTATTACTCTCAATATATTGAGTCAAATTGATATTTAAAAGGCATGAATATAATAAAAAAAACTAGACGAATACATAGGACCTGACGATCGAAACTAATGGATCTAGAGAGATCAAACTAATATGAAACCAAATCTTATGTGTTCATCTAATTCTCCTGAATATATTCATACTTTTAAATATTAATTTAATTAAATATATTAAAAGTAATGATTTTTTAAAAATGAATTAAAATTTAAAATTTAAGATCATAAAATTATTCTCAATTGATCAATGGATGAATAAATTTACCAATCGATTAAGAATAATAAGACTGATAAAATAGAAATAGGTGTATGATTTAGTAATTTTAAAATTGGAGTACATGATTTATATATTCTGAATGTTCATTTAGATTCGGTAATTTGTCATTAATTCATTATTATCTTAAAAATATTCTATAAAATAGTACTGCTTTGCAATTTAAAATGATTTTTTATTTTATATTTTTATTAGAGTTTTTATTTCTGTTTGTTTTTCATTTTTTC
>JBBUKS010000100.1:6854745-6881862 GCA_038050645.1 Hedychium gardnerianum
TTTGGTACCAGGATCATTGTTTGGTCTGGTTACATTCAGCCACAAGATTGGCTTATATGATGTTCAAGGTCCAATAGTAGTCGTTAAAAACATTTTTATTCCACCTGATTTGGAGGACAGATTGCCTGTTGATCTTGAAGATGTCATGCCACTGCTTTCGTTTCTAGCTCCTGTATGGTAACCTTTGATAAAAACCAATTGTTAGCTCAGTTTATGTATCCCATAATCATTTTTTTTAAGTAGGTAGAAACGTGCAAGGATTGTATTACTGCAGCTCTTGAGACACCAAAGCCTACAACTTCTTGAGAGAGAACAATTGCTGCAAGGCAAGGGCATGATGATGGTGTGTTGCTAGGTGGCCGTGGGTTTGGGGTAGCCATGACAGCTCTCATTGATTACCTAAGTTCAGAATATGGGAGCACATTTGCACTGGGTATGTGTAACTGTAGAAGACTTTTCAGAGTTCCCTTATTTTTTCTATTTTCGAATTAATTTCTAGAAAACCATTTCTTCTATGCTTACATTTGGTAGCTATCTTATTTGTGGCATCTATCTTCCTTAACAGCCAGGGTATTTGCATTCATGTCTGGTCCTCCTGATTGCGGAGCTGGACAGTTAGATACAAGACGTTATGGGGAACACTATGCTAGCAAGAGAGAAGATGCTGACCTTGCTTTGCATTCATGTCGGTTCGATTGATTCAATCCAAGAAGCAAGATATATTAGAACTAATATGCATATATATTATATAACATTTTTACTTTTATATAGACTTAACATAGATTCAAAATTTAAAGATTATATTTATATATTTTCTATTTGAATTATATGATACATTTCTAAAAAGATTAATCAATTGTATTTTCATGATATTTTAATTGGTGTTATTTATAAGAGTTTAATTAAGTAATGTGTAAATATAATAAATAATAATTTTGTAAATAGATTAATAATGATTTTTATCTTTTTGTTAAAAAATTATGTTTTAAAAAAGATATTTTTTGTATGCATTGTAAAAGTGTTGAAATGATAATGCATTTTAAACATTGTAAAAATGTTGTTTTTGTAAAAAATAATAATGTTTTTTATGTGTTATCTTTGAACAAATTTTTAATAATCGTATTTTTAATAATATTTTTTCGGTCACATAGACAACGTGTATAAAATTGTTGTCTTTCAGATCTTTTTCTTGTAGTGTATTTGAGTATATTGACATCATGAAGGTTAATTTTCTCACAATTTTCATACAGAAAGCTACTTGTAAAGTTGTTTGGTGAAACAACTATATGTAAATTATCGAAATCATATTCTTGAGTTCTTGATAGTTTGTCTAAACAACAATGGGTTTGAGCCAAACTACATCACTGCTCCATAGAAATTCCTATGGAGGCCCTTAATAGGATTTATATTTCTTCCAGTTAGGGAGGAATGATCCATATATAATGAGTATTCAATAGATTAGTTGAGCTCACATATTCTGTTTTTTTAGTGAAGTTGCAAAAGATTAATTACCTAATCTACAAGTTACTTCCAGTTGAATATAAGTTTTGCTCTGGATTTATTCCGTAAATGAATCAGAGATATTTAAAAAAATATATTATTATTTTAACCGAATTAAGTTAGAAATGGTTTGGGTCAATCGACAACAATGGACTTACACTATGTTTCTCTAAGACATTATTGTTAACTTGAATTAGCATATCTATGACTCATGCTAATCATTGTTATATATACTCTTTCATTGTGCCCATCTAATCATATACTTAATTATATTCATAACATGTCTATAAATCGCTAAACTATAAACATCTTAGGTAACACATTTAAATCCATCTAAAGACTTTAGTCAAGATATATTCCCAATAAGATTAACATAGATGTAATAACTAAATACCAATACATCATATCATTTCTAATACTTATTTCCAAGTATATATCCAAAAGCTTGACTATGAAATTATATATATATATATATATATTAAAAAAAGAAATCAATTCTTAGTTGGATCTTCTGTCCAATTTAATATTAATATTTAAAAAAAGAAAATCATATTCAATGTACATCATATCAACAAAGACAATACCAAGGTTGAAAAAATCATGCAAAATCAAGATTCATACCATCTGGACATTTAAAATTTTAAAGTTAATATCTTTAAAATTATTCATATGCATTATAATCACAATGTTTTAATCTCTAATGATAACTAATTGGAAGTTACTTTGAAATTCTCACCTTCCCACGATTATAAATTATTGCTCTTTTAAGACTTATCTTTTAATTAATATATATTCTTAAAAAAAAAGAAATTGAACCAGCAATAATTACATGATTTGTGTTGTCTTTATTCATAATGGAAAAATCCAATGTGGACAACATCTTCCATTACGCAATTGGAGACCACTAATTAACTCTCTAGGGACACATTGGCCCCACTTGTTTCTAGTTCCTATAGCAATCAATCAGCTATCACATTTTAATTTATTTAGCCCAAATTTTCTAAACCAAATCAATAAAAATAAACATATTCCTAAAAGTTAAAATCATAAAAATATTATTCCTAGTTTTTAAATAATTAATTAGTTTAACATAAATTAATACAAAAAATTGTAAAGTTTCTTCAATTTAACTTAAATTAAAATTTAAAAAATTTGCCATATGCGTCCAGTGCAGTACCTGCTCCGTGGTGGGCCCGTCGGTGGGAGGGGTCCACTCCGCTGGCGTTCGGGGACCAAGGAACGACGACCCGCGAGGGAGGACGGACACGCGGCGCTCCATCACGAGGACACGGCTACTTATGACGTGGGTCCACAAGCACTCCCACGCTATTCGCTAGCCGTCCGTGGGTCCCAACCAAAAGCGCGCCCAAACTTGAAACTTGTCGGGTGCTATGGCGTCATTTGAAAAGGTTAAGAATAATCGCATAGGAGTGAATTATTTCCTGGAATTAATATAAATTTCAAAAGGTAAAAAAAATAAAAGAAATTAATAAGAACATGTTCCATTACATATTTGTAATTTTCTATGTTTAATTATGGAGAAAATGTATAAATACTTAAATCCAGGAAAATTGAGGGGGAAATGTGTAAATTAATACCTAATTTCTTTTCCATTTCCGAAAATAGAGAAATTTAAGACATGTTGACAAGCACACTGCCGTTTTTCCGGCAGTCACAGACGGGGCAGGTGGTCACCGCCGGGCCGCAGGCGGCGCAGACACAGAGATGCCGGCAGGGAAGCAGCAGCACCGCCGGCTCCCTCTCCCCGCAGCACCGGCACGTCCTCCTCGCCCCTTCCTCGTTGTCGCCGCCGCAGCAGGACTCGGCGTCCTCCGCGGCCGCAGCCTGCGCCTTCAGTGTAGCCGCCAGCGCCCGCTCGAGGTCGGCCCGCAGCGCGAGGGCGACCGCCTCGCTTCTCCGCGCCAATTCCTGCCACATTTGGTTCTCGACGCAGAGGCTCTTGACGCGCTCCTCCAGCGCCAAGGTGACCATCCGCTCCCTCTCCACCTCCTCCTCCTTGGCCTTCAGCCGCTTCGATGCCCCTTCCTCCGCCGTCGCCAGAATCCGCTTCAGCCGCTGCACCAGCTCCATCCTCACCTTCGCAACCTATTCCACACCAGTAAAAATCTCATCTTTTCTCCTTCAGAAGCATTAAGTCTCCAATCAATCGACAGTTCAATTACATGATTAAGGATGAGGCGGTCGAGGTGGAGCAACTGCTGCTGGACGTTGGCGGAGAAGTCCTCTCCGAGGAAGGAGAAGCTCTCGCGAGGCCGCTTCCGGAAGAGGCCGCCGCTCTCAGAGGTAACCAGAGCAGATGAGTCGCCAAGGGGGAGCAAAGGTCCGGCGTATCCCAATTGCATGTCGTGGATGTTTGACTGATCCTGATCAATACAAGAAACAATTTCCCTGCAACAATTGATCAGTTAGCTTCATGCACCACGAAAAGGAAGAATTTTGAGATAAGATTGAGTAGAAACATACTGGTTTCCTAGAAGTTGGGAAGGGAAGAGAGGAAGATGATGAGCTTCAACAGCCATGGAAGGTGCTTATAGGTGGTGGTGGTGGTGGTGGTGGTGCATGCAATTGAGATGGGTGTTGGTTTTGGCAAACAGTAAGTAGGAACAAAAAGGTAAGCGAAAAAACAAAGAAAAATAAATTTCGTACAACTTTAGACGACCACGTAACCGTAAACAGAGAGCGTGGGACTGTGAGAGAGAGAGATCTGTTTCTTTCAGTTGATTGATCGAGGCATTTGGATAAAAACAAAATAGATGGGGATACATACGGAAGTATCGAGACGTGCAAGGTGCATGCACCGGCGAGGGACGCGTGGGCGGGCGTCGGCAGAAGGAGACGCCGCCCGTGGCCGCCGTGAATGGGCCGCGCGCCGCCCACGGGAACTTCCTGAGCCCACGCCACGGATGGGGCCGGCACCGCCGAGGAATCCATGATGATCCAGATTATTTAACTCATGGGGCCGTCTGCTCTCATCCTGTCACCGTGTAATGCCAAAATCGATTAAAATAAATTCACAGTGCTTTTCCCCCAAGAAAATATATTATTTTCTTTTACCTGTTAAAGTTTTCACTTCAATAAATCGCAGTTTAAATATGAACAGAGAACCTAAGCATAAACTGAGTTGGGCATCAATGTCAGAGTCCACCTCAGTGGTCCTAAGGCATGTTTAAGTAGATGATTATCCTACACTTGAGAAATGCTCTGCATCTGCCTTCTTTTTATCTAGTTTCCCAAGCACTGGATGACATTCATGATTCAAAGCAATTGAGAGCCACTAAGCATTTGGAGTTTCACCGTACCATCACGCGATCGATGACCACTGTTCACCAACAGCACCTCCACTCTTTATTTTTTTTTTTTCTCATAGTCGCTGCTTTCGCATTCATGCAAGTCGCAAAGAAGAAAGAAAAAGGTAGGAAGAAAAAAAAAAGCATGTGATTCCTTTTGTTGAACCATTGGATCTCCATTATTACCTTCATTAACCCAACCAACAATCTTCTCCACTTTGTCTAACTACCAAACTTCACAGGGTTCTTGAAACACACTCGAGTCTAAAGTCAATAATAAGCTGAAAAAGTAATTAGGATGAATTGATCCAAGTGTTGTGGGTGGTGGGAGGGTGGACCAAATACCTTTAGTGGCTCAATGAAGAATAGTCGAGTTGATTGTGTTCAGAAGGCTCACATGTGTGCCACCTAAAAAGGGAGAGATGCATGCAATGGGCTTTCGATAAGAGACTAACAAAGACATCTACATTTATCGTGTTGATGACCTTTGCAGTGGCCAGAATGGATATCTTGGTTGTATAGTTGGATTCCACATGGAATGTAGGATGGCAGCAATAACAAATATCCTACCTAATAAGATTGATCTAGTGTCACCTTGCTATATTTATTAGCACTCTAGTCCCTCAATGGGAGCTTTATGTCCGCCAGCTGAGTCCTGGTCAGTAAATTATATTGGTACCTATACTGATTAAACAGATGTTAAACACAGTTGATGAACTAATCAGAATTAATGAATTGGATCTTATTAAGTGCATGATCTTCATCGCACACATCCAACTTGACCAACCAATTCGAAGAACATGGTAAATAGAAAAAGGCTAAGAGTAGAGGACCACATGTGTTTGTTTTGTGCATCATCCTTAAAGGAGTAACTGGAAGCACCCTGACTTGTGGGCACACCCTTTTCCTCTGGACCTAAACAATTATGTGACCAGCCCCCACCACCTTTGCCTTGGTTCTTCCACCCATTTGTTAAGAATCTCACTCACCAGTCACTACTCTTCTCTCCCTTTCGTGCCTACTTTTCTTCACTCGCTTGTTTTTCTATCCTGTTTTTCCTTTTTCTCAATGGTATCATGTCCTGACTAAAGGGGAAGGAAAAGAGGGAGTCGTGTTCTCAACGACTCAACATGCCCAAGCACAGAGAAGTATGCTTGGGTCACAATTTGAGAGTTAGTTGAGGCAGGTTCCATGCTACCACAGACCTGCAAGCATCAGTTTCCTAACCCCATCGTTACTTCGTGGAACGGAAACATTCAATGCTTCAACAATTGAATGGAGCATAGCTAAGAAGAAACTTGTGGGATTCAGTTAGACAGTAATGATCTCTTCAGAAAAGAAACTTGATATGCATGTCACAAGATAATTCAACTGCGAACATCAACTATTCTAACCAAGAAACATCCAACTAAAGATAAAGAATCATACTGGCCACAACTTTGAAGTTCTTGTGATCATTACGATTTCAATGTAATAAAAGGTAAGGCAAAAGAAAAGAAAAAAAAAAACAAAGGCAGCAGATGACCGGAGACTGAGAATATGGAAGCTTACCTGTAGATGCATGGCCGACGATTAAAAAAATGGAAGCCCACATGTTTCCCAATCTCCATCACAAGCTGCCATTGACGGTGATATGATGCCGGCCTGAACATATACAGACATGTGCACAGTTCAGAAATTTATGTTTTAACCTGTTACAGCACTGAGAAAGAATTGTCAAATAGGACAACTCAATCAATGTCAGTCGTCTCATGCATCCATTAAACAATACAATTATGCGTGAGCATGGGTTAGATAGCGAGAAACAGGTCCATCTCAAGTCTCAACAGCAATGCAATGTTTAATCCCATAGGTAGATCTGAAGAGTAGAGTTGCTATTCATTCTTCTTTCTTTTTTTTTTCAGAATGACAAAAAAACTCTAGCTGTTAAGAAACTGTTTTGATAAGATTATGCTATCAGCATAGCAAGTTTAGGATTCAGATCTAGCTACCAATCAGATATTTACCATATAAATATGCACGTGTAATAGTAGAGCATATATGTCTTGAGTTTTCAATCAACTTGTCTTATCAATTTATATCTCTTGGGATAGATTAGATACAAAGTTAATTTTCTCTGGCTCAGTTTTGTTTGATTGAAATAAAAAGAATTAACATAATGTGAAAGAATAAGATCTTTTCAAAAAAGATGTGAAAGATGGAGAGGAATGGTTATCTAACCATCTCCAAATATATAATTGGTATGTATATAAAACTTGGATAGTATTTGTAGTTTATTCAAGGTCTAAAATCTTATTCCGCAGGGTATTGATCCAAGGGCAACAAGATGTAGCAATATCATGTCAGGCATGTAGTGTTCAATGTTAGTCCTTCTGCCGAACCCTATCAGATGAGGAAAAAGAAAAGGAAGAAGAAGATGATGGTGATGATACGAATTGAATACCTGTGATTTACCCTACTAAATCGATCATACCCATTCAATTAAATGTGACTTGTACGACTTGTACACAGTAATAATTAATATTTATACCAACTAACAAGTAATAGAACCCGCTGAAATTTGGTCACATAGTTCACATGTAGCTGAAGTTTTCCCAAGTAAAGTCATTGTTGGTGAAGTAACAAATCGTACAAGTCATCATTGTTGGTGAAGTAACAAATATAATGATATTAACAACAACAAACAAAACCAACAAAGTATTATATTACATACACTGTTGTGGCAAAAGGCGAAACGCTCGCCCCCAGCGCCCTCACCAATCCGTCCCAGGATCAACACGGAGGAGGTAAATCACAGGGGTATTATATTACATACACGACTATGCAACAAGAAGTCACAAATTCATCACCATTCACTAATGAAAAAGAAAACATAACTATCGAAACAAAACAAAATGTAGTCATATGTATATATATACAAACCGAGTATAGCTTGGGGCTATGCCTATTAGTTAGACTTTAGACTTGGTGAGGATGTCAAATGCATGACATATAACATAACATCCATTTGCATCACACTTATTAGAGACTCTAGGCTACTCGTGGTGGTATAAATGAGTCTAGTACACTTTGGGTTTAACCTTTTCAGAGCATGTGGTTTAGGATTGCTAACGTGATAGATCAGTTATCTCATTGGGATGGGATGGGATGGGATGGGATGGGACATGAGACAGAGTATCGTGTTGTGATATACGTTAAAGAAGAAAGTGAATAACTTTAGAACTTCTACTGATTCTGTTTAATTTCTACCACAGATGAGAAGCTCTTAGAACTTCCCCCAATCAACAAACACACTTACTAATGGTTGCTACTGATTAGCATCCTCAAACCAGTAACTGTAGCTTCATATACTATAGTACATACCTTCATAACGATCCCTATATAGAACATGACACTGTAAAATTAACAAGGAAAAAAGATAAAACGTTTTGAACTTGATTGAAGACGTAGGATTACAACCAACCTTTGATCCATATACATATTTCAAATGCAAAGTCAAAACACACACTGTTTGTTAAAAAAGGAACATTTTTTTTTTCTATAATCAGGATACAGCTGAATACCCCTTGCGCGAGTGAATGGTGCGGCGCTGTAATGGAAGAGGACGGTCCATGGTGGTCGCGGGCGTCGATGAGAAAGCGGAGGCTGAGGCGAGCAGAGAAGGTTGAGCGAGAAAAGGTAATCGTCGAGGGGATCCCCTTGACGCCGATGCCCCGGCCATAGGAAGAGGAAGCCGAGCCGCCGGTGGTGGAAGGTTTGCCTTTCGAATTGGGTAATAAAAAAGCCGGGCCGAAGCAATTTCAAATCGGGCCGGGCCAGATCAATGCCTTTTATGAAATATCAAAGTTTGAAATTTACATAATAAAAATAAAATAAAATGGATATAGATAATACAGGATTTTTTTTAAAAAAAAAATTGATAGAGACAAAAACCTAATTAAACCTTCTAGATCATTAGTTATAGTAGTTATAGTGTTTCACTTTGGCTTGAATTTGTTGTGATAGCATCATAATGTCATAGTTGAGAAAACGACTACAAAATTTATACTTGGATATGAGATGGATCAAGAGATAGTGAGGAAGACATTAAGATAGATTTTACGATCGAAGAAGGCAAGGTATGATTGGGTAACAAATGATCAAGAAGGTTTGGCAAGATCAAGAGCTTGATGGCGATAGAAGATGATCTAGCCTAGCTAATGGGTAAATAGACAATATCATTAAATCATCAATTCCTTGTACAAAACACGATGATGCTAACATAAATTGATCATGTCTAGAAATAAAAGAAAACTAAACATGGTGCTAACATAATGATATGATGTGATTTGGAAATTTTGTTCCTCAATGGTTTATGACACATTCGATACATCACCCTCCACCCCCTTTCGAAGAGATAAGGAATAAGACTCACAATCACAACCGATGAGATGCTCTCTAAATTTGAATTCGCTCTCCTAAGGATATAAATAAAGCTTAAGAGTGAGCTTAAGTCGAAGTTTTGGTCATTATCCAAACCCTTGGAGCCTTTTGAGAACATGAGCCTTTCTGAGATCATGAGCCTTTTGAAAACTTTTCCACAAAGGCTCCAATGACTCATTTTGAATGGCTTACTTGTGTTGTATTATAAATGAAGTAGGTCTTGATTAGGACAAAATGAATTGTCATTTTATCCTCATTTTCCTCTAAAAGTCTTAAATTTTTTGTCGATTAAAAAAAGTTTCCCCACGATTTCTCAAATGTTAAAAAAAATCTATAAATTATCTCAAAGAAGATATTTTCCTTGGAAATTTCCAAACCAACAAGTCTAATTATTTTTCAAATTGGTTATCCTTTCATAATTTCAAACTGTGGATTAAAAAAAAAATCATGTGCTAATTTTAAATTTATTCAAAGCTTCCACAAACTCAAATGAAGTTGGATAACAACCCCAAATGTTGTTGACCAAATCCAATCTAAATTTAATATATATATATATATATATGAAAGAACAGTGTTCATACAAATTAATTTATTTTCTTTTACACTAAATGTTTAATTTTATATATGCTTAGTTAATTGATGTGTTAAGCATGTGCCTTACAAAATATTGTTTCTTGTCATCGTACTAAATTATTCCACGGCTTGTCCACATCAATCGTAATTTAGCTTTATTTTAATATTTATTTTATTTTATTTTTATGCATAAATTAATCAAGCCACTTCCTTTTTGTAAAAAACTACCACTTCCCTCGTCCTCAACAAATAAATAAGAAAAAAAATTCCCTTGCGCGCCCTGATGTTTTTGTGTTTTAAGAAACCTCCCTTGATTTTAAATTATTATCTTTTCATCCTTAATTATCAGACCATTAGCCAGTAAAATTAACTATAATAAAAAAGAGTTAAAATTTTAAAGTGTATGTTGTGATTCAAAATTTTAGGGCCATTTAAAAAAAAAGGAATAATAGCTTGAGGGGCGAAATGAAATGTTATTATTGAATAATTGCTTCAGTTTCAGCTTTAACGCCAACCTCGCATTAATCATCCCTTCGCTTCTTCTCTTTCTCCTGCCGCTCGTTGCCGTTGCTTCCGTGCTTATTAGCCTCGCTTCCGCTTCCATCGGCACCTGCGATTCCGCCAAATGGACAAAGGAGGAACCAAGGATCCTTGGCGGGGTTGTCCAATTTAGGTTTACGGTCTTCTTTTCTCAGTGGTTTTGCTCGGATTTAGAGGCTTTTTGTCCCTAGATGTGCTTCTGGGGTCGCCTCGTGGTTGGGAGGATTCTGATTTAGGGTTCCGGTTATAGTACTTACGACCAGCAAGGCGTATCGCTTTTATTCCTAGTGCAGGGCTCTTTCTTGTTGATTTCTGCCGCGGAAGCTCTGTGAAAGTTTGATTTTTTTTCCCCTTCTAATTGTTAAAATCTTGGATTGGTATTGATTTGAAGAAAGGGGCTATTAAATTGAAACGTTTAATTTCCTTTTATTCTCGGTTTGTTTGGGTGCCTATGATGAGAGGTTTGATCATACTTTAGTGTTTTTTTTCATCGTGGAAGTACGATATTCTTTTTTGGAACTTCGAAAGGGTCGTAACCAACCTAATTCGGCAATGGAGATCGTGAATTGCGTTGAACATGGCTTGTTGGATAATCCAGACGCGGAAGATGAATTTCGAAGCTGTTGTACAGAAGAAGAAGAGTGGCAGGATACTGAGGAATCTCTAGCCCAAGGTTCTAATGATGATCTCGAAGAGTTTTCATTAAGAATGTTTTTTAAGGGTGTATCCACCTCAGATGCTCAGGGTAAAGGATCTAGGGCTGCTGGAATTGGAGTGGTGATGGAAAGATCTGCTGGAATTTCCTTAATTAAAGTGCAGAAAAAGCTTGATTTTTATGTAGAGGATTTGGTAGCTGAGCACTTGGCATTGATGGACGGGATATCGGCAGCACTCCAGAATGGCACTAGAAAGCTCTATGCATTCACTGATTCCGAAGAACTGTATTATCAGGTAAGGAATATTCTAATCAGGAAGTTAAAAATTTGTTGTTGACTTCATCTATATAACATGTTGTATCTATCGGTATTAGCTGATCTGACTTAATTTTAAGGTATAATAACCAATGCTGTTAGCGAAATGTGTATCAGACTATTTTAACACATTACATCATTACAAGTTCTTTACAGATTGTAGTTCTCCTTATGTTTATGCTGGATGAATTGGTTTACTCTTTTCATTTTCTAGTTTGATCCCTCTTGTGACAGATAACCCAATACACCTCTTATTTCCTTTTTTGCTTTATTAGCCATTTTATAGAATTTTGTTTATAATTGTTTTTTATCTGGCAAAATGTATCTTCTTGGTGAGATTGTTGACTTTGATTATTCGATTTCTTTTACAGATTGCAGAAACAGAAATTCTTGGCCACCAACTATTAATAGCTCTAGGACACAGGATCTTGGAGCTGGCTGAGAAGCTTGAGGACTTTGATTTACAGCTGGTTTCAAGTTATGAATTAGAGAGGCCATTGCGCTTGGCCAGAGAAGCAATTGGTGACTGGTCAGCTGACATTTGTCCCATGTGTTGTGAGGAGAAGGAAAGTTCAAGGATGATAAAGTTGAATTGTTCCCATAAAATTTGTCCTGATTGCATTATCTTGTATGCTGTTCGTGAATTGCAGCACTCAAAGGTTCCTATAAAGTGCCCTCAAGTAAAATGCAGATATTTGATTTCATCCAGTGAATGCAAGTCATTTCTCCCATCTGCTAGATATGAATTACTATGGAGAGCCATGATTGATGCTCAGAATTTAGATGCATTCTTTTGCCCTTTCCATAATTGCTCAGGAGTGCTCCATCCTGGTAATTGTTTGTCCTCTAGAGCAAGTTCTTCAACTCAATCAGATATCAACCGCATTCAGTGCCCAGAGTGTCAGAGAGATATGTGTATCGGCTGTCGCGTTCCCTGGCATTCCTTGATGACATGTGAGGATTATCAGAACCTAACAGCATCCGAAGAAGATGCAAGGGATATTTGTTTTAATGATTTCGTAGAAGACACTAGGCACAGGCGCTGCCAGCAGTGTAGGCAAATGATTGAACACACAGATGGGGGTTATCATGTGACCTGCTGGTATATCCACTATGCTTTCTGATAGAATTCACTTTCTTAGATAAGTAAAGTTGGATTGCCAAAGTTTATGTTTCTTGATTGCTTTACAGAACCATGCATTTATCAAGGGGAAGAGTTAGATACATTTGGCATTTTAACTTGTTACATGGTTTCTCTTTGCCCACATGACTATCCACACATAATTCTATCTTTCACATGCCATGACCTTATAGTTAGTTTGTACAAATGCCATAAAGGGTGTCAGGGGCACTTTATCCCAAACATTAGACGAATCTCTTTGAAATTTACTTCCCCTTAATTTCATTCCTATACTTGATTCAAGTCCATTGAACTTTTCTCAGAAATTTACTTCCCCTTAAATTCAGTCCTATCCACTATGAAAGAATACTTTTGTCTGCAAGCTTTTACTTTGGAGAATCATCAAAGAGAGTATTTAAAGAAAAACATAATATTTCTCACATTGTACACGTGATAAGGATGGTTACTTTCACAACCTAACTGGTCTGAATGCATGTTTGCTGTTTCTATGCTCTTTTCTGGCACTGGAAATTTAAGTTTGCAAAGAATATTGGACTGAGCAAGCTCAATCCAGGTCTGCTTTTCATTGACTGCCTCTAATTAGCAATCTACTAATAGGGATTAAAACTGTGTTTAAGTATTTTTTTGAATGTAGTTCAGCTATAGTTCTTTATAGCTCATACTCATTTTCATGGATACATAAATGCAAAATAATTGAGAAATGAACTTCATAAGGACTGTGCATAATCCCAAGGACCAAAGGCAAACTTGTGAAAGGAACATAGGTAGTTTTAGGATAAAGTTTCATATGCAGACATTATATCTGACAAAAAGGATAAATTTCATCATTTCTAATTTTAAAGTTGGACATCTTTTATATTTGAAACCTTCAAGGCAGTATCTACTTGGAAGGAAGGAGCTAAATTGGAGAGGGATTGGAGAGGGAGGGAGAGGAAAAGGATAAGGAGCTGCAGCCTATTTGGATGAAACCATTGAGAGAATGGAACTATGGAGTGGTTCCTTTGCCTCTCTTTTTCTTCAAAATTGGTCTCTCCAAATATAGATGCATTGGAGGGAGATATACCATTCCTTCAATCACTAACCATTGATCATCACTAGACATCAAGTCATTGTCGAACCATCATCGGACCCCACGGGGTAGCCGAGTTAGTACTCGGGTGAGGTGTTGCTCCAATGGGTCTCGGGTTCGAATCACGGCAGCAGCAGTGGAGTTGCCCCGTGTAGGCGACCTCCTCACCTAGGAGGCCGCTCGACAGGCTGAAGGCCCTCCGTGATTTACCTCCCTTCCACATGCTGTGGGCGTTGGGAGTGAGCGTAATCACCTTTTGCTCCAATTGTCGAACCATCAATGCTAATTGCTGCTAGCTATTACCGATAGCATTATTGGTCATTGATAGAGCATCATTAGCTATCATATTTGACTGCCAAAACACTGTTGGCCACTGGATCGCATTGTTATCCAATGTCGAGTATCATGGAAAAATGGTTGAACCACGATGACTGCCGAATCATTGCCGACCATTGTCAGACCATGGTCAGATGTTAACCATCGTTACCTTTCCAAATTGAGTGGAGAAGAGGTTGAATAAGAGGGGTAGAGATGGAATTTTCTTAATATCTTTTCCTTTCCCTCCTTCCCTTCCAAGTAGACAACTTATGATTACTCCTCTCCTCCCTCCCTCTCTCCCTCCCTTTGAGTAGACTTGATTTAATCTCAAACCCAATTTAACCTTGGGTGCATCAAGAGATATCGATGTTTGAAATGGAAACTTTAGATTTGTTTCCATGTTATTTGTTGTAAATTTGCAGGTCTTTTGTCATTTCGTTTAGCAGCATAACCTGCAAATATTGATTCCTTTCCATGTTTTTCTCCCTGGTCCTTAAACAATCTGAATACACCAAATAGTTCAAAGTCAGTTAAAAGACTTGAGATAATATTATCTTTGAAGAAGTTTTGTTGTACAATAAGCAAAACCATTTTTTTTTCTTACACTGAGTGAATTATTTTGCAATGTTAACAACTTGTCCCATAGTTTCAATTTCATTCGAATTTGTTTTTTTTACACTTTATCATGACACACTTCTTAAGAATCACCGTGTCAAATGACATCTGTCAACATATTTGAAACATAAAGGCATTTCATCATCACTTTGATCTTTAATTGGTCCATGTAACAATTTGATTTAGTTCTTCGATATTTATTTATCAAAGCCTGTGTTGAAAAAAAAAACACCAGCTAACATTATGTTGATTGATTTTCCATGCCAATTTATGCACATATGTGTCATCCCAAGGGTGTCAGAAAACTTATCCAAGCTTTGGCTGTGTTGCAAGATAGATCTATAGCATACCATGGCAATAGGCAACCTACTCAAATGAGTGTTTTTAGCTTTAACTTTTTCCTCGCTGCGTAATCAGACCAGTAAAAGAATGTTATAAAATTTTATTTCTTAGGCAATAGGTAGACCAACTTTCACCAAGCAAACTTCTATTGTTTCTTAAATTTGTCGAGGCTTACTCATCTTTATGTTCAGAATGGCCAATCCTAATAACTTTGGTAGAGAAGAAACATGATATCACACTTGTAAACATTCCTCTATGGAATTGCACACTACTTGTTGAATCCTCGGGCCTTTCTTAATTCGTTTGAGGTGCCATTCAGGCTAGGCCAACAATGGCTCAAATCGGGTCATGTTGTGCTCGGCCTTGCCATGTTTGCAGGCCCATGCCGAGCATCGGTTTTCTGCCTGCTCAGGCCAGAAAGTGTCCTACTTGTGCTTTTCTATGTATAATTTTTCCTATGCATTTCTGTAGTTTAAATAGCATTACTATCTTGAATAGCCTAAAAAAAAATGATTAACCAGGTAACACCGAACCTGGGACGACCGGCCCAAAAATGATTAACCAAATAACACCGAACTTGGTGTGACCGGCCTTGAATAGCCTAAACTTACATGTGGAGAGGTTGAGTTATAGTGACAACCATATCATTTTTCTGGTTTTGATACTTTTGTGATGCAGATGAACCCTTTTTGGGCATGGTATGAAGGTGATCCTCTAAAATTATATGTTTTTAACTGGCAGGTGCGGACATGAGTTCTGCTACATGTGTAGCGCTGAATACCGAAATGGCATTCAGACCTGTCACTGTGCCTTTTGGGGCGAGAATAATCCTGAGCCTTCTGTGACACCTTCGAACGATGGATCACAACTCTGGCCATGGGAGCCTTTCAATTCTCTGCCAGCACTTACAGATGAATATTCCGAGCAAGAAAGAGCACAGTTAGCTCTTGTACAAAGGTTTCTCTCTGTCGGAATCGACTTAAGTGACCACCACTCTCCGCAGTCGCCTCCTCGATGTTCCGATTCTTACACGGACACCGTGAAAGACCTCCACCAGCTCCCCTGGCTCGAGAGGTTCGTATCCGTGATTAGTGACAGCTACCATGAGGATTTTGTTCAGTGAATTCAGTTTAAGTGACCCCATTGGGAACTTACATTGCTAATAAATGATAGCATGCCAGAAAGATATAGTGTTTGCATCATTTGGGATTTCAAATTCTAGAATTGTAATGACTATTCTCTTATTCTTAAAGGGAAAATTGTAGAAGAAACTGTGTAAAAATTTGACGAATTTTTACCCTTATCTTAGACTATTTCGGTAATTTCAAATATGGATTCTTTGATTGTCCATTGCAACTTGCACTTGCAAGCATGGTTTTTTTAAGTAAAAAAATTTGTTCGTTTATTAGGTATTGTGGTTTCTTTGCATTATATATATTGAGTTTTACATTTTCTTTGCATTATTAGGTATTAGGTCATCAGTTGCCATGTGATTTTAAGATCACGGTTCAAGTTGTGAAACAATCTCTTGCAATACAATACAGAATAAACGTATATTATATTCTTATCCAAAATCCGTATTGATGGAAATTTTGTGCACGGGGCTTTTGCACAATTGCATATTTTCTTATATATTTATGGATTATGAAATTAATGCTCGAGAGACATTTTATTCCTAAGTTATTAACTTGGTTAGTGAATTAATTGTCATGCAATCATGTCTCAAATGAGAAATTTTAATGATCGATAATTATTTAAGTTTAGATTAATACGTTGGATCTTATTTGAATTACGAGTGTGCAGGATAAGATAAGTTTGAGGGCCAAATTATTAGCAAGAAAAAATTCATACAAGTCGGAAGATCGGATGCAAGACAAGAAAAGTCTAAGAAGGTTGAGGGTCGAATTCTTAGCAAGAAGAAGTTTATGCAGGTCGGAAGGCAAGGAAAGTCCAAGAAGGTAAAGATCAAATTCTTGGCAAAAGGTGGAAACCCGAGAGATCGCGAGATCAGATGTAAGGGTAGATGAAGATATGGAGATGAGAAAGCTTCAAGCTCAAAGTCCACATGAGGTTCATTTGACATAAGGTAATTGGGATTGATTGGTACATTGAAGTGAAGTATGTGCTTGAGGGTTTAGGGAAGGGAAATTTTATTTTAGTATTCACCAATTGATTGGTAAGTTATACTAATCAATTGGCAAGTTAAAATCCTAAAATCCAAATCTCAATTTCGGGTTTTGTAATACCAATCGATTGACGATTGGTGCAAACCCAAAATTCTAGGTTTAGGTGGTGTATCAATCGATTGGTAACTAATTTCGAGCACACAGAAGCTTCCCGAATCGATTATTCAGATAGATTGGGCGTTGCCAATCGATTGGTGCAATCGATTATCAAAGGTTTTTCGAGCAAACATAAGCTTGCCAAATGGATTGACCAATCGATTCAGCGTTTCCAATCGATTAGTGCAATCGATTGACAAAGGTTTCTCAAGCAAACAGAAGTCTGTCAAATCAATTGACCAATTAATTGAGCATTACCATTCGATTGGTGATGCCTACCAATCGATTAGTGATGCTATCAATTGATTGAGATTCAAAATAGAATAATCTCAGTTGTCAATCGAGTCAGTGACCGTTCAACATATAGTCAAACAGTCAATAATCAATTGATGTGTTTATGCCAATCGATTGGTGGCGACAAAAAATAATGAAACGACTCGATTCTGAAGTGTTTAAAAGGGGGCTTAGTGTACTAGAAGAGACTACTATTCCATTGCTCATCTTCAATGTCAAGCTCTCAAGATTTTCAAGCAACTAAGAGAAGGAGAACTAAGTCAAAACTTGTAATCTCTTCTTTCCTTCTTCTCTCTTATTGCTATTTCATTTGGAGAGCTTTGTAATCTTGCTGTAAAAAGGTTTCTCTACCTTCAGATTTGATCCGAGAAGGAGAAAGTTTAGTGGAAATAAATAATGAGGAGTGGACTCTTGGATTAGTCGCCTCAAGGAAGTGGATACCAAGTAAAATCACCTGAGTTATCATTGTGTGTGCTGTGAAGTTTTTGCTGCCCAATCTCAACCAAAAAGTGATTTCAACTATTCAACCCCTCTTCTAAGTTGCAAGGTTTTAACAAGTGATATCAAAGATCAATAGCTTCGAAGGACTCACATCCAAAGAAGTCAAGCTTAGAATAACAAGATGTCTTTGAAGGAGGGTCACAACACTACACAACCACCATTCTTCGAAGGAAGCAACTTTACTTATTGGAAGAGTCACATGAAGTATTATCTTAGAACTGAAGTAGATATATAATTCTTCGTAACTGAGGGCTTCTCTGAGCCAATAGATGAAGATGACAAAGTATTAGAGTCTACAAAATGATCCATAGATCAAAAATGAAAATCGCAAGCAAATGCCAAAGTGGTCGTTACACTGCAGTATGGACTGAGCTTAGAGCAATTAATCAAGGTTGGTCCATTCAACAGTGCCAAGGAACTATGGGAGAAGTTGATTGATCTCAATGAAGGCACTCTAGAATTGCAAAGAGGGACCTTCTCATGAACCAAGTGCAAAATTTCGTAATGAGAGAAGGTGAAACTGTGAGTTAACTTTACGGAAGGTTGAGTTGTTGAATGGACTTCACACCATCGGAGAAAAGGTAGAAAATAGAGATATTACCATGTATACGCTTAAATCTTTCCCAAGAAACTCACTATGGTCATCAATGGTTGATGTCTATAAGGTTTCAAGGGATTTATCAATTGTTAAGCTAGATGAATTATTTTGTAAACTAGAACTACATGAACAAGCTAATGCAAGTCATAAGGAGAAAGACATAACCTTGGTTGTAGGTAAAAAGAGCAAGAAGAAAAACAAAGAAAAGAAGAAGGAGAAGAAGGAAGAGTGCTCCTCCGAATCTGAACAAGATAGTGATGAGGAACTATCATCCAATGAAATGACAAACTTTGTTTGGAAGATAATGAGACGCTCTAGAAAGTTCAACAAGAAGAATGTTAAGAATATATTCAGTGACAACAAAAGAAGGGGTAAGTCTCCGATAAGATCAAAATCAAAATCTGATGCAGTTTATTATGAGTGCAATATAAAAGGGCACTACAAAGCCGATTGTCCGGAGTTGAAGAAACAAGATGATAAGTCAAAGAAAAAGAAGGCCTTGAAGGCTACATGTGATGACTCATCTTCTAGCTCATCGGAAGAAGAAAATGAGAAAAAGACTTAAGACACTTAACACTCATGATATTGGACAATGTTGAGAGTAGCGAGGACAAAGAAGAAACTCATGGAGAAAATATGAAGTCTTCAAGCGAGTCATCATCTAGTGATGATGAGGTAACCTCTCCAAAATTAGATAAGCTATATTCTATTATTGCATGCTTAACAAATCATTATCTAAATCAAAAGGTAGAGTTAAATAGCTATAAAATGAATTAAAGTCATTTAAAATTGATTTTGTGTCATGTGAAACTTGCATGCTTCGTGAAAAAGTCATTAATCAATGTAATGAGCTCAAGAATGAAAATGCATCCTTAAAATTACAAGTAGATGATCTTAGAAATGCATTGAAAAAGTTTACTTCAAGTTCTAAATATTTAGATATGATTTTAGGAGCTCAATGAGTTGTTTATAACAAAGCAAGATTAAGATACAAACTAAAATACAAAGAAGTAAAATTTATGTCCTTGATAAGTAGAAATCATTTTTCTAAAGTTAAAACTATGCAATCTTGGGTACCCAAGCAATATGTTGTTGATGCTATTGAATCCAAAATTGGGTACCAAGACATTTAATTCATTGTATTTGAATAGGCATGCACCGAGAGGGAGCATCCAACAACATGGTTTATAGATAGTGGATGCTCTGGGCATATAATAGGGGACTCATCAAAGTTCTCATCACTTAAGAACAAAAATAAAGATATTGTTTCCTTTGATAATAATGGTGAACTTAAGGTTATAGGAATAGGAGATATTTAAATTTCTAAACAATTGTGATAAAAAAATATCTTATTAGTGAAAGACATGACTTTCAATCTTCTAAGTGTTAATCAACTATGTGATTCAGGATATAGAGTTGAGTTTAACTCATCTCAATGTCTAATCAAGTATAGTAAAATAAACACTACCATGCTCATCGGTCATAGAAAGAAAAATATTTATCAAGTTGAATTATTTGATGTTACTAATGTGTTTACTAAGTATTTCAAGTCCAAAGAAGATGAGACTTGGCTTTGGCACCGAAAACTTGCCCACACTAACATGAGGAACATCAAACAATTATTGAAGAAAGAGTTGGTACAAGTATTACCAAAGTTGAAGTTCCAAAAGGACAAATTATGTAATGCATATCAAATGAGTAAGCAAATCAAAACTATCCATAAAAGTAAAACTATTTTGAGTACATCTACCACATTAGAACTATTATATATGGATTTGTTTGATAGTAGTAAGCATGTTTCTTTGAATGATAGTAGATATTACTTAGTTGTGATAGATGATTTTACTAGATACACTTGGGTGTTTTTCTTGAAACATAAGGATCATACCTTAGAAACATTGATTGCTTTTTGTAGAAGAGTAGAAAATGAGAAAAATCTGAAAATAAATTGATTAAGAAGTGATCATGGAGGTGAATTTAAAATGATAGATTTGTTAATTTTTGCTCACAAAATGGATATAAACATGAAGTTTCTACCCCTAGGACACCTCAACAAAATGAAATTATTGAGAGAAAGAATAGAGTTTTACAAGAGGGCGCTAGAAGCATGTTGAATGAATATTTACTTCATAACTACCTATGGGCCGAATTAATAAATACGGCATGTTATGTGCAAAATCGAACCCTAATACATAGGTTTTTGGACAAAACACTACATGAGTTATGGTTTGGAAAACCTCCCATAATTAAACATCTTAGAGTGTTTGGATACATTCTAAACACCAAAGATCACTTAGAAAAATTCTCCACTAAGACGAATGAGGGTATTCTTCTAGGATACTCTAATCATAGTAAAACCTATAGAGTCTACAATAAAAGATCCAAAATAGTTGAAGAATCTCTAAATGTTATTTTTTGAAGAAAATCCATCTTCGAATCCCACTAACACAACTGATGTTGAATTACAATTTGAATTAAAAAATTTAACGTTAAATGAGGGAAATGAAATGATCAAGGGGAAGAAAACCAAGAGAGTAAAAGTGAAAGAATAGAAGAGTCACTGCTTGAGAATGTAATCACCATAACTCGAGAACCAAGATCTACTAGGACAAATGTTAATCATCCCTTAGATCAAGTCATGGGAGATATTACACAAGGAGTGAGAACTCGATCATACTTTCAAAATGAAGGAAGTCAAATAGCATTGATCTCCCAAATTGAACCAAAAATAATTGATGATACTTTACTTGATCCAGATCGAATTTTAGCAATGCAAGACGAATTGGCTCAATTTGAGAGAAGTCAAGTTTGAGATTTAATTCCTAGATCCAAAGAAAACTTAATTATTGATACAAAGTGGGTTGTTCGGAACAAACTTGATATTAAGGGAGTGGTTGTGAGAAACAAAGCTATATTGGTTGCTAAAGGCTTTAATCAAGTAGAAGAGTTAGATTATGATGAAACATATGCACCCGCAGCTTGATTGGAGTCCATTAGGATGATGTTAGCATTTGTTGCTCACAAAGGGCTTAAATTGTATCAAATGGATGTGAAATCAGCGTTTTTAAATGTTTTATTAAGGAAGAAGTCTATGTTGAGCAACTACCGGGGTTTGAAAATTTAAAATTTCCAAACCATGTGTATAAACTTAAAAAGGCTTTGTATGAGCTAAAAAAAGCACCTCGTGCTTGGTATGAATGGTTGTCAACATTCCTCGTGTCTAAAGGATTTCATAGAGGACAAATTAATCCTACATTATTTTTGAAAAATTGTGGAGATGATATTTTTGTCGCCTAAGTATATGTGGATGACATTATTTGTGGTTCCACAAACAAAGATTATCTAAATGAGTTCATTAATCACATGGAGAGTGAATTTGAAATGAGTTTGGTTGGTGAGTTGACATTTTGCCTAGGATTACAAATTAAACAAACAAAAAAAGGAATATACATTCATCAATATAAATATGCAAAAGAAATCTTCAAGAAATTTGGAATGAAAAATGCCAAAGATATATCTACTCCTACGACCACTAACACAAAACTAGATAATGAATGATCTTGAAGGCAAAGAAGTTGATCCAAAATTGTATTGTAGTGCAATAGGTAGTCTTCTTTATCTCACGGCTAGTAGGTATGTGTGTAAGATATCAATCTTGTGCAAAGGAGTCATACTTATGTGTCGTCAAACGAATCATTCGATACCTAAAGGGAACTCCAAATGTAGGTCTTTGGTATCCTAGAATCGAAACTTTTGATCTCGTGGGATACTCCAATTCCGATTATGCCGGGTGCAAATTAGATTGAAAAAACACTAGTGGGGATGTCAATTTCTAGGATCTTCTTTAGTTAGTTGGTTAAGTTGAAAACAACATTGTGTAACACTCTCCACAATCAAAGCTAAATATATCGCTATGGGAGAGTGTGTATCATAATTGTTATGGATGACTCACACTTTAGAGGACTATAAACTCATTTACAAAAATGTACAAGTTCTTTGTCATAATGTGAGTATCATAAACTTGATCAAAAATTTAGTTCATCATTCAAGAACAATGCACATTGAGGTAAAACATCATTTTATTCAAGATCATGTGGCTAGAAGTGATATTATCCTTAGTTATGTTGAGTCCAAATCCAACTTAGCCAATATTTTTACTAAATCACTCCCCGAAGCTAAATTTAGTTATTTATGAAGGGAATTGAGAATGTGCTTTGTTGAATAAACAAACAACCCTTCATGATTACTTTAAGAATGAAACTCAGCAAAATTCATTTTACCTTCAAATGACATCTCACAAGAACATAGGATTTACCTTGATTGTATTTTTGATATATCTAGATGGGAGTGAGATGTTTAGGAATAATCTTCTTGGTCATAATGCTTGTTATGATGTATTACTTTGAGCAAGAAGGTTGAAATATTTTATGAATCATTGACTTAACCAATCACGGGGAAGACCAATACATAATTAATGTGTATTTAGTTCGAAGATCATAATTAGATATTTCGACGAAAGAAAAATATAATCAACCATTCCAGCACACTTGATTTCACATATTCATCATATCTATACTTCATACACATGGTTAAAGTCATTAACCTTGAAAATTGATACGAAATGGGACAAAAATGAAGTTTATCATACTTTATCAGTAATATCAATCGATTAGTGACAGTTATCAATCGATTGATGATTCTGTGATTTCTCAAATAGAGAGGATCATAATCGATTGAGAGTAAATTTCTCGAGCACAAAACCTCATGGAATCGATCACATTGATCAACTCGGCTATACCAATCGATTGGTATAATTGATTGATGGTAAATTTTCGCGAGCACAGAACCTCGTTGAATCAATCGCGGTGATCGATTCGACTTTACCAATCGATTTGTATAATCGATTGATGGTGAATTTTCATGTGCACAGAACCTCGCTGAATCAATCAAGATGATCGATTAGGCTTTATCAATTGATTGGTCCAATCGACTGATGGTGAATTTCCCCGAGCACAAAACCACAATGAAGCAATTCATTTTGTGGGTCTCACCAATCGATTGGTAGACGCAATTTTAAACCTCATGCCCTAGCTAATCAATTCATTCACCCGATTCTCTCCCGAGCCCTAATCCTCCAACTCTCTCGCCTGTTCCTTTCTCCTCCGGCGTTCCCTCCGGTGCCTTCCCCGACGATCTTCCTCACTCTGGTAAGCCTTAGACCAAGTGTCCTTTTTAGTGCTCTCGCCATTTTCTTCTCCAATCTCTCAGCTGTTGATTTCTCGACGTGTCCCCAAACCTAGGGTGTTGGTGAATGTTTGTCTCTGACGAGAGTTTCTTCCCCGGTGACCTCATGATAGTTCAACTCTCTTTTCAAGACCATTCTCACATCACTGAGCATCCAATGCCACCAAAGTATAACTCTAACCCTAATTTCTTCTTGTTTGTCTTACTTAACCTATATCAAATTTGCTAATCACTTGTGCTTGCATTCCATTCATGCATCATACATCATTGTTATTGTTGTTCATGCATTATTGGCACATCATACATCATTCCTTACCCTTAGAAAGAAGCAAAAACAAATTGAGTCCGGTGAGGGTTCATCCCGCCCTCAACCGCCAACCGACTCTCATTTTCCAAATGCTTTTCTCCAACATGCATTCAAAATTCAAACTTATTCCAGTTCAGTCGATTGACTGACAGTTCTTCTATGATCATTGTTCTGATGTCTTTTGGCACATTCAACATTATCAGTTGGAGAAACTTATTTATTGTGAATGTGACATAAATGAGGGGTTAGTAGTTAAGTTATACAATAATTTGCATTCATCTGGTACTGATTTGAAATACCGAAAATGCAATATAGATTTACTCCTACGATCTTCCAGGAGTTTTTAGAGTGTCATCCTTCTTCAAATGACTTAATTTTTTTTCCCTATGTTGCCTGATCTTTTAAGCATATTTTCATCTCCTCCATGTATGAGCATTTCTATAGACGACCTCATCCTAATGAACCTAGTGTTTCTATCACCACTCTTTCTCCTCTTGAGATATCAGTTCAGGACAATGCTCCATTCAAAGTCATTGTCAATTGCATTTTACCTATTGTGACCCGTGCATTAGCCACCATTCGACTTCCACATCTCTTCATGCTATATGCATTTCGTCATGATCTTGACATTAATGTAACATTGAACATATTTCATTGCATCATTCACTTCATCAAACCAGTACATGGTACGGTTCATATGCCATTTGGAAATCTCATCACAGATTAGTTGGCGTCTTTGGGCATAGACTTTTCTCATGGCAAGTTGGCGTCGATGCTACCAAGTATTCTAGGATTACGGTATGGTCATTTTCCTTAGCCGATATGGATCCTGATGGAGGTGTCGTGAGATGGATAGATGGTCGCTAGATAGGTGAGGGATTGAGATCATGAGTCTGGCCTCAGGGACAGGCACCTCGGCCTGAGGGATAGGCACGAGTTGCTATCATCCCTAGGGATCTTGAGGCAGTTGATTAGGGGGATGATGATGCATATGATCGATATGGTGATTTCGGTCTCAAATCCTTGAGCTTAAGGAGACCATGGACACATGATTCGAGGAGTTATGCCGGATCGTGATCATCAGTTGGCCGAGATGCATGCGCAACATGAGAGTCTTAAGCGTCGCCAGATTGATATTCAGACAAGCGTTGTTGGTATTCAGACGAGCATTACTTCATTGCACGATTTGTTGCATTCATGGACTACCAGACCTCCTCCTCAGCTACCTCCTCCAGTGGGTGTTGCTCCTCCGGCTGATGATGATCCTTCTGCGGATATGATTGAATTTTATCATGAGGATTGATATGATGTACCTATTTACTCTTGCTTCGTTGCAGACACTTTTTATATGAATGATTTTAGTTTTATGTGATGTTTTAGTTCTTACTATTCATGTGTGGTACATCATGTTTGTCATCCTTATGAGTCTTTGTTTTGGAGAGGGAGTGCCCCGTTGCTAATTGTTTGCTTTTGTGACATATAGGAGTATACTCTATCGTTACATAAGTTTAGAGGGAGTGCCCCTTCTTTGATTATGTATTTATTTTTATGAATTATAGAGGTGTGCCCTATATCTTTAGAATGCATATGTTAAGGGGAGTTTTCTGTCATTATCATGTTTTTCCTTCCCTTAGTATTAACTTTATTTTGATATTTGGTAAAGGGGGAGAAAGATTATATTTAATCTGTTCATGTTTGTTGTTTATGACATGATCTTGTTATGTTTATTGTATTGATATCATTTCATTGTTTAAAAAGTATTATGATATGTTGGAAATTAGCCTAAACTTAAATAGATTATCAAACATCAAAAAAGAAAAGATTATTGGTGCAATCATACCCCGAATGAGAAGTTTCAATGATTGATAGACAATTATTTGGATCTCACTTGAGTTACGAGTGTGTAGGATAAGGAAAGTCCAAGAAAGTCGAGGGTCGGATTCTTGGCAAGAAGAAGTCCGTCCAAGTCGGAAGGCCGAATGCAAGGCAAGGAAAGTTCAAGAAGGTCGAGGGCCGGATTCTTGGTAAGAAGAAGTCCATGTAGGTCAGAAGATCGAATGCAAGACAAGGAAAGTCCAAGAAGGTCAAGGACCAAATTCTTAGCTAAAGGTGGAAACCCAAGCATATCATGAGATCGGATGTAAGGGTAGATGAAGACCCGAAGATGAGGAAGCTCCAGTCATAAAGTTAAGGGAACATAAGGTTCATCTGATATAATATAATTGGGGTCGATTAGTACATTGAAGGGAAATGTATGCTTGAGGGTTTAGGGAAGGGAAACCTTATTTTAGGATTCACCAATTGATTGGTACGTTATACCAATCGATTAGCAAGTTAAAATCCTAAAACCCAAATCTCAATTCCGGGTTTAGGTGGTGTATCAATCGATTGATAAGGATTTCCAATCAATTGATAATCAATTTCGAGCACACATAAGCTTCCCGAATCGATTGGGCATTGCCAATCAATTGGTGCAATCGATTATCAGAGGTTTCTCGAGCGAACAGAAGCCTACTAAATCGATTGACCAATCGATTGAGCATTACCAATCGATTGGTGATACTTACTAATCGATTGAGATTCAAAATGAAATAATTTCAGCCGTCGATCTGGAGTCAGTAACCATTCAACGGATAGTCAAATTGTCAGGAATCCATTCATGTGTTTATGTCAATCGATTAGTGACGACAAAAAACAATGAAATGACTCGATTATGAGGTACTTAAAAGGGGGCTTAGGGCACGGAAAGAGACTACTATTCCATTGCTTGTCAAGCTCTCAAGATTTTTAAGCAATAAGAGAAAGAGAACTAAACCAAAACTTATAATCTCTTCTTTCCTTCTTCTCTTATTGCTATTTCATTTGAAGAACTTTATAATCTTATTATAAAAGATTTCTCCGCTTTTAGATTTATATGAGAAGAAGGGTTAGTGGAAATGAACAATAATTTTTTTTGGATTAGTCATCTCTATGAATAAATATAATTACTTGAGTTCACATTATGTGTGCTATGACATTTTTGTTGCCCAATCTCTACTCAGAAACTATTTAAATTATTCAATCCCCTGTTAACTCGCAAGATCCTAACACTA
>JBBUKS010000100.1:6881962-6895676 GCA_038050645.1 Hedychium gardnerianum
ATTTTTGTTGCCCAATCTCTACTCAGAAACTATTTAAATTATTCAATCCCCTGTTAACTCGCAAGATCCTAACACTAATAACGTTATAAATTTAACAATAATAAAATGGAGCTACAAATTTGATTGTTCTGCTACAAATTTTCTCGCTCTATTGAAAATTTAAAAATAATGGAAAATTAAATATAGTAAATGGATATATTAAAATATTTGTTATTTACTTGTTGCTGTGTTTATAATAATTAAAGATAGTTATTTATTAAATATAGCAACTAGTAATTTTTGATTGGTTACCAGCTTTAACATAATCTTTTTTATATTACTTTTGTCAGCTTTAACTAATTACATCATATCAAATTATTTTTTTTAAAAGAAAAAATTATCTTAAAATTTTAAAACATCTTTTATAATTTTTTAAAACATCTTCATATCAAATCTTCTACGTTAAAAGAGATAGAGTAGTAAACGAGTCACTCAAACCAAGCCAAAGTTTATATTGTTTATTTTTTAATAAGATAATCAAATCAGGTCAAATTGTGTCTAAAATAAACTAATTAAGCTATTGAAATAATCATTCAAATTCAGATTATTATTTTTTAAATAAATTTGAATTTACTTCTAATTTTGACGTAAGTTTGATTCCTTTAATACTACTGAGAGCTCTCCATTAGAATTTATTTAATTATTTAAAAATCTTATATTTTAAAGTTTATTTGATTAATTAATAAGTCTGATATTATATTTTTTTATTTTAAGAATTTCTTTCTTTCTTTATTTATAAGTTTGATAAAAAATTTATTATGAATAAGTTCACATGGATATTAATCATAAATATTATTCATGAATAATTTATAATATTTATTAATGAATATTAACAAATTAAATATAATCTATATATAAATATAAATTTATTTATTTAATTTAATAAAAATATTTAAAATTATTCATTTAACCTATTTCATATATATTGAACCAATATAAAGAAATTATACTAAACTTTAATATTTAGTTCGGATATCTAGTCACTGACAAATGGATAATACTAATATAAAAACAAAATGCGAATAGTTAGGATGGTAAACAAATCAAGTCGAGTCAAGTTTTGAAATGTTCAAACTTGTTTGATAAAGTAATCGAACTAAGTTGAATCGAGCCTAAAATGAATAAGTTTTTGAAATAATTGTTCAAGCTTGCCTTGATTTTTTTTTTTATGAACTTGAGCTTATTTGAAGCTTGACTTGAGCTTGATTCGTTTAGATGTCATCGATCTCTCATTTTAAGCTTGACTTGAGTTTGATTTGTTTAGATGTTATTGAATTCTCAATTCAAGCTTATTTGATTGTTTAAATTTTTTATTTGTTTGATTGATTATTTAACTTGATAATTCAAACTTATTTGTTTATTTTATTTATTTAACATATTGATAAGAATTTTATTAATGAATATGATTGTTCTTCACGAATATTATTTACGAACGTTGTTCACAAACATTGTTTACGAATGTTATTCACGAATATTAACGAGTTAAATATATATATATATTCAAACTTGTTTATTTAATTTAACAAGTTATTCAAACTTATTTATTTAATTAATTATATATATTAAATAAAGATAAATAAATTTTTATTAAATTAAATATTAAATTTATTAATAAATTTCCAATAGGAGGATTATACGAGACATTTTGATAAATATTATCCGCTTAAGACTCGGAGGACGAATTAACAAAATTTTTACCTTTCGATGGGACCCACGCTATGGCCCAGATATTTACCAAATACGGAGCAGGTAGGTATGGGTGGTTCTCGGACGTATTCGTTGCCTACGAATCGGCTAACCTTTCCCCTTTCTCTTCCTTCATCGACGGCCGGAGACGAACTACTCCCCCGAGGATTCACCGCCTCGGAATTCCAGTACACGCCCCCGAAGCCAGTTCGTTGGTCCTTGCCTGCGCAAAAAGCATTTCTCTTCTTCCAGTAATCAAGGTTTCCATTTTTTCCTTTCAGTTTCTCTTTAGGTAGATTGTGCTAGACGAAGAACGGGAGAGGTAAATAGGAACTATAGAGCGTAGATTTTGAGATCCTATGATTCACAAATTATACTCTTCGTGCCAGCAAAAGATAGCAGTTTGGATTTCAAATATTTTCAGAGAGACGGATGAATACCATCATTGTTGTAAATTTAGCAAATTTCGATGTGAGGGTTTTCGTTTGCAGAAGTTTGGACGCCATGGCTGGATTGAAATCTTCATGTTCGGAGACTGACCTTGATCGCCCCAACATTGAGGAGTACCTTACAACGGAGGCAATTCGTGAAGCTCCAAAGAAGCTCCATTTGTACTCTTCCCCTCTCAATTATGTCGTTTTTATTATTTGTTTAGAACTTTTGGGGATACGCTTGATGGAATATACTTTCTTCGCTCAGGTCGGACCTTTTAGATATTTCCCCTACCCTCACGGAAGCTGCGGGCGCCATTGTGGATGTCAGTTTCTCTCTCTCACTCTCTCTCAATCATGATGGATCTTTGGAGCTTTTTAACATGACAACACTAATTTTAGGTCTTGAACTGAAAGGGCACCGTTGTTTTACATTTCTTTTATACAGTCTTTTGATGACCATGTAACTTTTCATGGATTATTAACTTTTCTAATTTCATATTGCATGCTAGAAACTCAGGATAGGGCATGATAGATGAGTTTGTATCACCTGTTCGACAAAGTTATGCTGGCATTGTGTCTTTATGTATTATGCTGTGATTTTGTTGTGAGAAATTGTTTTGGTAAATCCTTTATTCTTTTCTCATTGAAATTTTCTCGTGATACGAAAATAAAAAGTCATTGTTGATGTCCTGGTGCTTGGTAAAATCACATGATTTTCAAAAGCTTAATCCCATCTCTTCTTGTTCAGGATTTGGACTTCATAAATAAGAAATTTATTTATCCTATTTCATTGGAAGTTGAATATACTGACCATTTGACTTTGCATGATGTATTACATTGTTTGAGCAAATTTTCTTGTTTTATCAGACCTGTGATGGCTTATTGGATGGATTAGCTTAACTCTATGATATCTACATGCTTAGGTTTTTTTTTACTTTGATTTTGAAATTTAGTTTTCTTTCTCGGGCCACAGGACTCTTTCACGCGCTGCTTTAAATCAAATCCTCCAGAACCCTGGAATTGGAATATCTATTTATTTCCATTGTGGTGCCTGGGAGTAGTTGTACGATACGGGATTCTCTTTCCAGTAAGGTCTGAATTATTTGTAATTTGATTTGGCAAAAAGCCATTATTAGATGCAACCACTACCATTCACTGTATGATTTTGCATGGTTATGCATAACTAAATTCCTATACAAGTTGAGTAAACTCGTTCAGGTAAACTATACTTTATCCACATCCACGACACACTTTGTGTGTACCTTGGCAACCTTCTGATATGCCCGGCAGCAACTTATGCATTATGCTCAAGTATATTTCAGATCACTTTGGTCCATGAGCCACTTGAGTTCACTACTTGAATAGAAAGAATAATTGTGCAAGTCTAGTTAAATTGCAGTTGTTCTGCATGTTGGTTGATGTTATAATTTAAGTGGCCACTGTCAACTTGGAAGTGCAATCCTTGTCCTATTGTGAGAGTGTTGTTTCCTTTGCATGAAAAAATGTATATTTAATTATAACAAGTACCAAATCAAATGACTGATGTTATTGTGGTGGTCACTTAGCAACTAGGTTACCACCAAGGCATCTGTAGTGATGCTGGTGAAGACCCAACCATAATGAACTGATTGATATACCAGTTATTATGTTTTATTTTAACTCAGTTTTGTGGTTTCTGGACTTAACTGATAATACTTTTTGTTAGATTCACAAGTCATACCCCTTTCAATATGGAACAAGATGACACTGTAGTTTTATTATAGTAACAGAATGACATTTTCCACAATCATGTGTCATGCACTTCTTTTATTTTATATCATGCAAGTGAAAAGGGTGAAGAAATTACTTATTGTTGAAGAATTTATCCTGTTGTAGAACATATATAATACACACTAGGGTTCCGGTAATGAACATCAATTTGAGTTTGCCCTTGATTGCTTGATGGGGATGGGGAGGGTCGGAATCAGAGATTTGCTTGTTAAGGAAATCAAATATTGATTGACTTGACTTTGCAGTGGGGGTCAGTTCAGTCTGCGGCTAGTTCTCATATACATGAAACTTGCAAGTATAGTAATCTGAGAAATGAAACTTGGGGTAGTTCTCATATACTTGAGATACCCCTCTAAGGTTACATTTGTAATGTATGGGAGAGATGACAAATTGTGAACCTGGTACATGGATTAGATATGCCATGCGTGACTTTCTATGCCTTTACTTTTAGTCCAATTAGTTGTCATGCAGTGGCTGGTTGATTTCTTGCATTTAATTGTTGATTTACATTTGACAAGGATCAGACAGCTTACTCTTGTCTTTCAAAACGGCATGATCGTCAATGATTTAGGTTGCCAATTGATGGTTGAACAAATGTTTGCCCATGTTTTCTCGTGCAGCAGTAATGTCTGACCGCCTGCTTAATGCCACATAATATCTTCAAGCTATTAATTTTTTTAATGTAATCAAAACTAAAGTACAAAACTACCTCTTTGATTTTAAAGCTATTTATCTTTTGCATGGCTTATTCTCTTTGGGGCATTGCCTGTTTGATTCTAATGAAAATGGTTAATTTATTTGGCATATAGCTCCATATGATACTAGGCTGGCATGGAGCCAGCAATGTGTAAATACTAGGCTGGTACTTGAGCCTGCAATGTCTCTCATTTATTCTCATTTGCATATATTATAAGGCTATGCCATTAGGCCAACACTATGTTTCATGTATTTGTGTTTCCATATAATGCTATGTGGGCATTTGCGGCGGTAATGTGTCTCATGTTTCCACCATTCTTATATATGAATCTTGCTAATAGATGTTACTGATGCTTCTCGCACTAGGTACTATCATCTGTGGTTAGTCTTTTTAATTTTGATTCAAAAGAACAATTAAGCAGAATCAGTTAATTAGATCAGATGCTACACGTAGCCTTGTTTCTTTGGAGAGATGGTAAATTAAAAAGGCTGGATATGTAGAAATAATGGAAATATGGAGAGGAGGGATGGAAAGAAAATTATTCTTTTAATTGTCTCCTTGAACGAATGCAAATAAGGAAGAAAGTTTTTTTTTTTTTTTCTATAATCAGTAGGTGTCGATTAACTTTCTGTTCGATATTAGATGTGATGACACAAAGGATGCATGCTTAAATTCATCTTGTTGGATAATTATCTTCCCTCTTTATTGTCAAAGGAAACTAGAGAAAGATGATTGATTCTTTGACTTATCTCTGGCACCCAATCCATTATCTCTTGCTCCCAATCCATCATTTGATATATACCTTCAAAAAAGCAGTACACCGATATTGCTACTGGGACATGACAAAAATACATCAGTTCTAATTTCAGGAAGCTGGGCTATCTAGTTGGTCTAGGTGTGTATATATCATTTTATTGCCTTTATTTAGGATTGTGGTGTGTTCTCTTAGTTTGATTTTTTGTCCCTGGTATAAATCAGTATATATATAGAAACTTGTTAAATATCTATTGTCTGCTTGATGGTGTAATGCCCTTGTACAGCCTCTTGACTTCACATTTTGCAGAAAACATTAGTCTTCTGAATATTTGGTGTTCCATAAGTAGCTTTAGTTGGCTTGTCTTTTTCTTCAATCTAATGTCTTGTATGCTTTCTAGAGTTGGAGTTTTGGCTCTTGGATGGATAGTGTTCTTTGCAGCCTTCCTTCCAGTACATTTCGTAATAAGAGGACATGACAAATGGAGATGCAAAATCGAGGTACATTTCTTGTGGTACCTACATATATCAATTTGATAGTCTAATAACTTCTCTAAGAATAACATAACATATAAGTAATTGTTTTTTATGAATACTTATCTTGGGCAATATATCTAAAATTAACCTAATCTATTCTACATCATTTTGTCTGTTTTTGGATCTTTGGTTATTTTAATACTTGCAAATTCGCATTTTTGGTCACCATGAAGCTTATTTGTTATTTCACTATTCCATTATTTCTGAATTTGTTGGTATGTTCTTATACTTTATATTCAGAATGTTAATGTATGATTTATGCCTCACATTATATGCATTAGCTGTTCTATGTGTTATCAAAATCCAGAACAAGTGTTTTTTTTTCTTTTTTGTTGATTTTGAATTGTGCACTTCTTTTTGCTATATGAAAATCTGGTAATTTGTGGAATAAATCCATGGATTGATATATTGCAGGGAGGAAGAAAATAACTTTAGATATAATGCTACAAATTGAGGAGTTTGCTGTCTATCATTAGGAATAAAGGATTGCCAAGCTTCACTTGGATGATGTGGCTGATTGAATCATGAGAATGATGAAGCTAAAGAGTGGTCCTATACCAAAGAGAAGTAGAAGTAAAATAGAAATGCAAAATATTTAAATGTGTTGCTCACGCTGAGAAGGCACTTATATCGATCAAAATTCCTCAGATCAAACAGTTTTGTGAGCCTTTGAGAAAATGGTATTTCGTATCAGTTCTTAGCAATGTTTAATGGGTTGCCAGTTTTAGTGGAGGTTGATTGATTGTTAAAGTTTGTTATCCAGTAATTTAATTTGTTTAATTTGCCAGTCCTACAACCACAGTGTTTTGATGAGAAGCAGACCTGTTTGCTTTTGATGTTCATATTATGTAGTTATGTCATGTACTTTGATGTTCCATGCATGTTAAAAATCAATGATACCAATGCTACGTGAGGCACTTTGCCCTGTTACTCTTTTTCTTACAACAGTTCTATTTAGAAGGATGCAATTTAAGTAGTAATTGGATCAGTTACAAACACTTAATTCTTAACTGATGTTTTCCAACTATCTTAGCTTTTCTATCCTTAGGTACTGTGTCCATTAGTATGTGCTGATCTCTGTTTATGTTATCTGTGCACAGAGGAAACTGGTTGAAATGATGTGCAGTGTTTTTGTTGCTTCGTGGACAGGAGTGATCAAATACCATGGACCTCGTCCAAGCATACGTCCCCAGCAGGTTCTTCATGTTCTTTAAGATCTTATAGATGGTAGTTTTTCAGATTCTTTTTAATGGATAATTAGTGCATTATTTAACAGGTATTTGTTGCCAATCACACTTCTATGATTGATTTCATCATCTTAGAGCAGATGACAGCATTTGCTGTTATCATGCAGAAGCATCCTGGTTGGGTTGGTGAGGTTCTACATTGTTTTTTTACATGGCCCTTATTTGTTGTTTTAACTGGTTTATGAGTAACAATGGATGCTTGAATTGGTGCATAGGATTTGTCCAGAAGACCATTTTAGAAAGTGTGGGATGTATCTGGTTCAATCGCACTGAAGTGAAAGATCGTGAAGTTGTCACTAGGAAGTAAAATTTCCCATCTGATGACACATTGAGTGAGTTCTGGTATACTTGTTTGGTTGTTGATCTGTCTCTGAATTTCTAGGTTAAGGGAACACACTCAAGGAGTTGACAACAACCCTCTTCTCATATTCCCTGAAGGAACTTGTGTAAACAACCATTACACTGTTATGTTCAAGAAGGTTAGTATCCAGTTTATAATCCTCCATTTCATATGAATATGATGTCTCCACTTGCTTAGATACATACACAACCTCTATTCTCTATGCAAAACTTTATTTTCCTCTTGCACTGAAACTTTGACTCATTCACATGTTAGACTTAAATGAGTAGTAATAGTCTTGCCGTTACCAGATCATCATTTATTTACATGCCTCTTCACCTTAGAGTTTAGCTTCTTATACCCTTTATGCATTGTACCATTCCATAGATGAATTACATGTTTCTGCAGTAAAACAAGTTATGAAAAACTACCTATGAGCCGGTTATGATTGTCCTTATTACACAAAAGAAATGGCCAACAAAATCTTGTAATCCCTTTTACATGATTTCTTTTGGTCCCATATATGTTATTATTTATATAAAAGAGTCGGAAAGGAAGGGATTAACTAGGTAGCACTTTAAGATTGAATTAGTCTAATCTCAATTATTTAAAGTTTCCACTCTGTAGTCTGATAGCTAGAAGAATTTTATTATAATCATGTAGCTTAGCAAATTATTGAGAAATTATATCTGGTGAATTACAGAACAGGAGTTTCTTTCAGCAGATGTTTAGGAACAATGAGATTATGTCTTCTTTTGTTGGAGATGAGCTGGCTGAGAGAAGACTGTAAATTAGCCAAGCTGAGTTGAGATTGATTGTGTTCAAGTTTACATTTTTTTATTGACTTGTTCAACTTTGTTTTTTAAAAAACTTTTCGAGCTCTAACCAATCTCGGGGTTTTCCAAGCTCAGCTAAAGATATTGTTGTATTTTTTAATATAGTTGTTATAATATGAAATCATAAAATTTAAGATATTAAAAACAATATACACAAATAAATCATATGATAAAAATGCACACCTATTATGTTTTCTATATATTTGAATGATAAATCTAAACAAGATTGTAATGGAGCTTGAGAGGAGTTGAAAAACAAATTTGTTTCTCAATCATTCATGAATTTTGTTGAAGAATTCCAACGAGCTGACTTCACTAGTGTTCAAGTTCTTTACTTTGTATATTTTTTAATATTGAATGAATCTCCTATTCATTTACCTAATCAGAGTCATTAGATTACACCCTATTGTTAGTTAAAAATATAGTTACGATATTCTGTTCATGCACTTTCAATTGTAACTCTAAAAGTCTCTTCTGTGCTTCTTTTATTCATTCTCAAAGAATACCCTCTCCTTACATAACTTTTTCTTTAATGTTCTTGTGTTCTTAATGATTTACATCACCTACTAGCATACAATTTATTTTTGTTGACAATTGACCTTTATGATCCATTTTCAGGGTGCTTTCGAACTTGGTTGTGCTGTGTGCCCTGTAGCAATCAAGTATAACAAGATTTTTGTGGATGCTTTTTGGAACAGCAAAAAGTAATAAATCTTCTTGTGATAACGTTTCCGCTTTCATATTGTTAGCATAATTAAAATGGAACATCTGAATCTATCACTATCCTAACCTTTTGTAAGTTGTGATCATCTTTAAACAGGCAGTCTTTTACAACACACTTAGCACAACTTATGACATCATGGGCTGTTGTCTGCGATGTGTGGTACCTGGAACCTCAGTACATACGACCTGGCGAGACTCCTATTGAATTTGCTGAAAGGTAAAGTTTATTTTCTGAATATTCATTAGCTGAGATAATTTCATCATATACCAACTCAAGTAGTTTTTCTTCCTTTTGAATGATCCTTTGGAAAAGGGTTCGAGACATGATCTCTGTTCGGGCTGGTCTCAAAAAGGTTCCATGGGATGGCTATCTGAAGTACTTCCGCCCCAGCCCTAAGCTCACCGAACGCAAGTATGAATAGTCTTAGGTTTTAAAATTTCAATGAAATTGTCTTTCTAATTTCTATAAGCTTATAGTTGGATTAAACCTATGAACGACAATTATAGAATTATTTTGTGTTAATCAGCATAGTAAAATACCAAAAATATACTATTTCGCCTAGAGATCAAAACTCTGGCACAAAACCATCCTTACCACTTTGGATTCAAAGTGGATAGTCACTCTGAATTGGAAAGACCTCTAGAAGACATCTTTTCTTGGTGGCTGTTAACTCAATTCATCTTCAACTTTTAGATTTTTTATGCTCATCATTTATCTACCTTATATTTTGAGATATTTGTAGTCTTTTTTTAACTCGCCCTCAATTTGCAGGCAACAGATTTTTGCAGAATCGGTGTTACAACGTTTGGAGGAAAATTAAAGTACCTTCGTAAATTTACTTTATGGTTTCTATGTTTATAGCGACTTGGACTTGGAAAACTCTTGCCTTCTGCTTTTCCAGATTCCATCAATTCTTTGAAAGTAAAGACCATTGAGATGGCTATTAGAGATTATTGGTAAGTATTAGTTTAGGTAATTCCCTAGATTAATAATGTGTTGACCATAAGATGCATATTGAATCAATCAAATTCAGAATGAGTTAACAACTTGTAGAGTTTCCATATGGATGACTTTGTTGACTTGTTGAGCCCATCAAATTGGTTGCTAAATGTTCCTCGACAATTTGTTTATGTTCTTTCATGCAGCACTACTTAACAAATGTTGATCTCTTTCTTTTTACTAACACTTCAAAAGGAGACTTCAAAGATCAAATGGTGAGAAGTTGCATCTTCGAGACCTGCAAAGGTCTCTGGTTTGATTTGAGCTTCGCTACTTAAGTACACCAATTATGTGTTTGGTTTCCAATTTGATTAGTCAATTCGGGTCATATTGAACCATTGTTCCAAAACTCACCCCCGAACATTCTGTTTGCCTGGAGGTTGCATGGACGAAGCCAACGGAGATATACACAGTGATCTATCGATGATGATGGATGCATGGAGGAAGCTAGAAAAGTTCAACCCAAAGTGCCAGTTGAACTATAAAGCAATCTGAAGAAATCTGATAGTACAATTTTATTGAATTGCAATAGGAACAGTACATATTACGTATGCGATGCTCTGAAGCACAGCACAATTTTATTATTAAATTGCAATAGAAAGGGTCAGAACCGGTCGCAGTTGGCCGGGACGAAGGAGAGCACGTTGGCTTTGAGATCGTAGAGGACGTGCATGTCCTGCTGCTGGTAGTTGCCCAAGATTGATATGCCGTCCGTTCCGGCGATCGCCGAGCAAAACAATCCATCCTCCGGTTCATATATCATGTACTTATCCCGCTGAAAACGCATGTCGGCGCCGTCGAAGTGGAACACTAGCTCCGGCATTCGGGGAGCTGACTTCCGTTTCTTCAATGAGAAGCACAGATCGATGCCCAGCCCCGGTGACTCCGCCAACGGCAACCGCGCCTGCTTGATCAACTCTTTCCTAAGTACGTCGTACCCAGGCTGGTTCAATATTGTCAGGAAGGTGCCGGAGTCGATGATCGTCCCGTTGGAGCCGTCGGGATTCAGCTGGAAGGCGCTCGGTGGAATCCGAAGCCGAGTCCCACCCAACGAGATTCCGATCAAGGAGAGGTAGTAAAAGGAGGGGTTTTGGGGGTTGGTGATAAACGACGTGTTCGCAATTGAGCCTCCGCTTCCTCCTCTCTTTCCTCGTCCCAGGCTCGCCTTGGTACCCAAGAAAAGATGGCTGGCGGCCGAACTATTCACCGAGGTGAAACAGTAGGAGAATCTGGGAGGATGCAGCTGCGCCGGCAACGAGAATCGACCTCGGCCCATGCCGACGATGCCGGTGGAGTTCGACAGCGTGCCGTTGTTCCAAAATCCGCACCCGAATATGACGCCGGCGATCGACGAGCCATCGCTAAAACTGAGCGTCTCCGTCGCGAGTAAGCCTCTGCTACGAGTTTCGTCCCCGTAGCTGATCCAATAGAGGCACAGGTCGCCTTCGGAGGAAGCGCAAGAACTGAGGATCGAACTGCGATCACTGCAGAATGGGTTGGAGCAGGGGATCCGGGAGAAGGAGGAGGAATCGGAGGAAACGTAGAAGGGGCTCGGCTGCGGGATGCTCTCGAAGCAGGGGACGCACTGCGTCCAAATGAGGTCGCTGCCGGTGTCGAGGATGCCGGTGACGGGGAGCGCCGGCGAACCAATGCCGAAGTTGACGAGGTACTCAGATTCACCGCCGTAGCTGACAGAAGCCACGACGTTGCGCTTGGCCTCGATGGCCCTCTTCCGGGAGTAGCTCCGGCGGACGGCGCGTTGAATTCGCTCCGCCAAGGTGAGTGAAGCGCCGGCGGCCGAGTCCACGTGGGTGAGAGTGAGTCGAAACCCGTCGCCGGAGGTGGAAGAGGCAATAGGAATCTCAACCAACAGAAGCATGATAAAGAAGAGGTAGAGCACGTTAGCCATGGCGACGACCTTGACGCCAAGAAGAAGAAGATTGACAGCTAATTGTTCAAGTAGAGAGCGATATATATAGTGATCATAAATCTTGATTACTCGTAGAATTGTAGTTAGAATTGAGTAAATGCAGTTTAACTGATCGATGAATCTTGCAGCTGAAACAAAACAATTCCTGATCAATAAATAACATGCATGGATCGATCAGAGATATATATAGATGTATATAGGAACTTTGCGTTTAATTAATACGTATGCATGCACTCAGCATGCGCTGTCTCCCAACTCTTCCTTTCTCTCCTCCTGTTTTTCCTTTCCTCCCTTTCAACCTCCTAAATAAACGCAAATGATGCGGACTGTTGATATGTCAGAATCAGCTTAATCACAAGAATATTATGTGACAAAGACTCTTCAACTACTTGAGGTGTCAACTCAATTACAACAAGCATGTTTTTACAACTAGCATTTCTTATTTCTTTTTTTTCCATCCATGATTTTGAAGTAATTGTGTCGGTTCCAAATTTTTTACCATCACGAATACGCATGCTTAGAAAGATCTTTTTATTACTATTATTATTATTTTTTATAAATTACATTATTCATTGTATTATTTGTTTAGTTAGTGGATTATATGATTACTAAAGAGTTCCTTTTTCTCTGCCATGGACCCTCGACAAGTTTTTCTTTCAAATTCAACCCACTAAATCATTGCACCCTCACCCTATCACCCAAAATTTTTCGACCAAAAGTCGAGCTGGCTAACATAATCATTGCATGTTTTGTTTCACATATCGATGATGCTCGTTGCTGACTTGTTGTTGTGTCAACCGATGAAATTCTTTAGGCTCCCAATGAGACTAAATTCTAAAGAAATATCGTGAACAATCTTTGATGTATCTTATGGTTTATAGAGTTTTACATCATCATAATGAGTTCTATTGTTTTTTGCTTATCTCATACTCGATTCAATTTTAGGGTTATATTATTTGAAACTCCGACCGTCATTCCATTGGTGTAATCCTAGAAGACAATGTTGCATTTAACCAAAATTGCTATCTCTTCTTTATTCCCTAGAACCTACTAAATAGGTACAATGATTTTATTTTATAATTTTGAACACTTTAGGTATATATACATATACAACAATTTTGGCAAAACTATTTGATGGACCTAAATTGTCCAAAACTCAAATATGAACCTCATACTGTGTTTGATGTAACCTTTAAACTTGTGCAATAGTTTAGGTTTATATAACAGTTGATACTAGTATCTTAAACATTAATTGTACCTTAAATTATATGTTTTGATCATGTTTATGTGGAAAATAATGATTAAATTATTATCCTTCATCTTCTTAGGAATAAGCATTTGAAACTATTAACTATTTTATACATTTTAACTCCTCCTTGCTTGAGTGCTAATTGTTAGGTAATTCAACCATCATTAGCTTGATTAGGTAATTAAGCCAAAAGAATAAGTTCAATGGACTATGATAAGCACAATAGCTTGCATATATGAACTATGATAAGCACAATAGCTTACATAAGAGTTAAATTTGAAAACCTAAAAGAAGTTTAACTTTATCGTCCCAACTTGTAAGCTTAAAAAATAACTAAGTTTTATTTTTAAAAAAGGTCAAATTGTCATTTAGCGTTAGAAATATAACTCCTATTTGAACTAAAACTATCAAATTTGTTTTATTTATGTATGAATTTATTTTTCTTAAATGAATAAGTAAAGGATGAAGTGATG